>CAJQZJ010034151.1:778004-899652 GCA_907164525.1 Lophiomys imhausi | reverse complement strand
CCCCCCCCCCCCCAAACAAAAAGAGGGCAATTGTTCCAGGGTTGGTATTGGGGCAGGGCTCTGTTCTTATCTTTCCAGGAGAATTAAAGCGTCCATTAGGGGAGCCCAGGGACGGCTGGACAGAGGAAACCTCAGCAGAGAGCAGAATCAGGCACCAAGGAGGACGAGTGACCCAGTTGATTCTGCCTGGCAGACTTCCTCAATAGCTGTCTCCATCGGGGGCCTGCAACCACCATGGCAATCCAATGTGGCTGGGACCGTTCAGCTCTACACAATGCCCTGGCAGGAACCTCAGTGAAGCCTGCAAGATCAGCTTCTCCCTAAAAACCCCTTAGGTCATCTAACAGCTGAGAACAGAAGGACTGAACATAAAAGGAGTGTACTAACATTTTTAACCATTTTTTCCATTTGGGTTCGGGCCCCAAACAGGTCTACTACGACTCAAATCAGCAGGAAGCCACTTTAAGAGAGCGAGGTCCCATGCCCAGAGGGTGGGGAAGGTGTTTCTCCGCCCTTCTTTTTGGTTATTTGAAGGATAACTGAAAACTCCAATATTTATGGGAAGAGATTACAATCTGATAAATGGTCCTGTTTAATGGGTTTTGGAGGTTAGCCGCAGGGACTTCCTACTTTTCCTTTTCTGTATCCTTCTTCCTCTCCTATGTAGGAGTGCATAGGCTTGAGAAAAATGAGATATAGACATGGCACAGTAAGGTCCAAGAAGAAGGGGCAGATTATTGAATATGCCCTTATACCTTTGTATATTGATACAAAATTAGTAGTTTATTTGGCTAAAGTGGTATTGACCATTGTTTATTGTGCAAAAATAAGATTGTATTGGATTATATCGGTATTGATCTTTGTATATTGATACAAAATTAAGATTATAGTTGGCCACAATGGTATTGACCCTTGTATATGGACATAATATTAAGATTGTATTCGGCTACATAGGCATTGATCTTGGTATATTGATACATAATTAAGAGTATATTTAACCACCATTGAATAGATCTTTGTATATTGATACAAAATTAAAGGTAACGCTTCCTAATGGTATCATACCTAGAGATACTTAAAAATAAAATGTGAAGCTCTGGCCTCTTGATACCAACCGTCTAAAACGGTCTAGGATAGTTAAGTAAAACAAACTCCTAATCATGCAAACATGTCACTTTGTTAGCTACTATGACAGTCTATCACAGATATTCTCTAAACTACCCAGTAATCAAGTTGCTAAGAGACAAGCAACATTTGCTTATCTAAATACAAGAGATGGACAGGGCATCTTCAAAAACCCCAAGAGATCTGCAGAATATGGCATTTAAAGATGTTATCTTAAATTAAGATTTTCTTTTTTTTTTTTGATATCGAGACATATCAGCACCTGACAGCACCCCCAATTCTACTCCAAGTAGAAGATAAGCATCGAAGAACCTCCACTGTAAGGTGGTTGAATTAGTGGCAAGCCTATCTCTTGGCATGAAAAAACCCCTTGCACCAACTGCAGACAGACTGCTGTCCAAAAAGGACAAAACTTGGTAGCAGGGAAGTCGACAGCCTAACTCTGCCAAGACAGGGTAGGTAAGTCCTTCATAATTCCTGCTCTACAACAAATGTCTGTCAGAGAAACAGGACCCAAAGGCTGAAGACTGATGCAAGAATGTATGGAGAGAAAATGGGAACTGTCCAGGCAGTAATTGGTATGTCCTTTCTTAGTTTTGGAAGCTGCAGGCCCTGCACTTCCTATATAAGCAGATATATTTATCCCTCTCAGGTCTCTGAGGTGGTTGAAGAATAGACAGCTAGAGTCTCATAGTTAAATTTTGAGTTGTTCAGGAATCAAGAGGGTGTTATAGATCTAAGAAGATACTCTTAAAAGTGTGTTGCAAGTTAGTATGAATGTTGAGTCAGATATAGACCTTTAAACTCATGGAGATGGTTAGATAGTAGAATGTTAAAGTCTGGGGCCAAATATGTATAAACTGGACATTGGGAAGGTATACTGGGCCATTTAACTCTCATAAATGTGGCATACTTATATCTGTTGTTTTGTATAATACTTACTGTTATAAGAGAAGGAACCATCTGTTGGACTGAAAGAGGAAACTTCTGGGGGGAAGAGCGTGGAAGGGCGGGATAGGAAGGGGGAATAGGGAGGCGTTTGTGACTGAGATGTAACTTGAAGAAAAAAAAATAAAGTATTTAAAAAAAAAAACACAATGAGAAAAATAAAAAAAAGCCACATTTAAAGAACATAGCACTTTGATATTTAATATCAAATAAACAATTGTAAACAAAAATGATTATTTAATGTTCATGAAACTATCCCATGCAACAAATACTGTTTGCAATTAAAAAAATTATAATACCTAAAAAAAAAAAAATCACTGGAACTTGCCCTTCACTGTATTTGACAGTTGTGGATCTTGGCAAACAAACCAGTTCTAAGTTTAGTGCAGACAGATGGAAGTGGGAATATTAAGATTTGCTGTTAATAACAATAACAATAATAATAATCTATTTATGGCATCTATCTTATGGAGATCATTTTACTTCATTGACTAGTTCCAGAAACTAAACTGGCAGTTGACCTTGGTCAAGGGTGTCAATTTTGGAGGCAATGTATAATGTATTTTGTGCTGAAAAGCCAGAACTTTTCAGCAAAAAATAAATTATAAATGATGCTGAGATGCTATGGTTTACAAAATTTCCAATGTATTCTATTCAAAGCTTTGTTTCTTAGTTTAACTTTTTCTAAGGGAACAATGCCCAAATCTTGCTAGGGAAAATGATTTTCAAGTTTTACCACCTACTCCTTACACAAGGTTCCTTCAATTGCTTCTAAAGAGACTTTCTGAGTCTGTACAAGAACTTCTGAAAGCATTTAAAACAGTATTTTAAGTGTGACTTTGCAGGAAATAAATATTTATGCAAATTGGGCATGTCTACCTGAACAAAGCCTGTTGATTTTTATTTTGTGTTATGTTTAAAGCATCAATTGAACCGTACAACTCAGGAAGTTGTATTTCACTGAATGTGTAAATTGTAGCTGCAGTACAAGCCAGAAATAAGAGACTGCTAAAACTATGGTTTAACATATACAAACATTACAGAAGGAAAATGATGTAGGAAGTATTTTCTGGTTCTACAACATAGCTACTGTTTCCTTAATCTTGTTAAAATCACCTCTTGGTATATATGCTGCATAACTTATAGTCATTTCCTCCAACTCAGGGACAAGTAGCTAGCATGAAGTCTAGATGTGGCAAACACGCCTATAATCCCAACACACAGGAGGCACAGGTAGATATATTTCTGTGAGTTTAGGACAACGTGTACTACAAAGATAGTTTCAGACCAATCAGGGGTACATAATGGGACTCTGTCTTTAAAAAAAAATCTCAACAGCCTGGCAAAGTGTGAGCATACCAAATCATACTCCTTCTCCAGAAAACTTAAATTAGGAATAACTCTGAATTTGAATTCTTAGGTTATAACAAAGTTTATATGCTTAACACTCATCACACCATAGTTACAGCCTGAGTATATATGGAGATGGTGAGCCATATGTTTTGTTTAGTTATTTGACTGTGGGCTTCTCTCTGCTGAATTTTACTTAATCTCTACAAAGGAAGCAATATATTCTGATCAACAACCTTGAAGACTGTAATTAACCATTGAGTCTGGATATATCTCTTAGCTTCTGTGCAAATAAGATACACATCTTTAGTTTTGCTGTTGTTCTAAAGAACATTTTATAAAGTTATCTTTTCCTAATATAGGTATATTCATCTTAAAAATATGTTTCACAATGAGACCCATGAATTTCACTTTTGAAATTAAAGTTTTATTTGTGGAGTGTATTGCAAAAAGTGCATAATTGGTGGTTTAAATTTTAATAATTAAAATGCAAATAGGTTACCTATCACAGGAAATGAATAAGGGAAATCTGATTTATTGGTTATACAATCTGTATGGAAGTGCTAGAATCATATACAATTACCTAAGCATGTATATTAAGCATAAGTTACAATTTAATAAAAACAAAGTTGTTTAACTCAAAATTTGAATAAGAACTTCATTATTTTTTTGTAAGTAGGGTTTTGCAGGCAAATACGACCACTATGAATTCATGAATGCAATGACCCTACCATTTCCAGGAGATTTCTTTCAGTATCCATCCTCTCTGACATCTGAGTTCTACAATCTTTCCATCCACTATTTGGAAATTTTTAATAAGATATGTGGCGATGGAGCTTGTTATACAAATGTTATTTAGGGTTTGTAACTCTACAAACCCTCTCATCTTTGACATGTGGTCCAGCTGTGTTTCTCAGTATTAATTCTTAATTTTTTTTTTTTTACCACATGAAGCTTGTTGGATGAAGATTGATAGATGTACTAATCTATGGATACAAAGACAAGAACTGAGAAAGTAGTTTCATACTATGTTAACTTAAATTAATAATAATAATAACATAATAATAATAATAAAATAATAAAATAATAAAATAATAATAATAATAATAATAATAATAATAATAATAATAATAATGTTCTCCCCAGTGGTCTATGATCTCCCTAATCACAATACTTGGCCAGATTTACAGCACAAGACCTGCTCATGAGCAAGCCCATCAAAATTCCAGCATAGATGAGATTGGGAATCACAAAACAGAGAAAGTTTGTTCTCTAAGAGTTTTTTCTCCCCTACCTCAGTAGCAACTGAAGCTACTGGGGAAGGGAATAGCTAGTTTGCTGCATATAAGTGGTCCTTGTTAGGATGCCTGTACACCAATAGGTGCCTCTATACACACGTATATAAGGACAGTATTTTCTATGTAGACCAGGTGCCCTCAAAAACTACAGAGGTTCACATGTCTCTGACTCCAGAGTACTAGTATTAGAGACATTTATCATCATAACTCCCATATCTACACTTCCTGCGATAGTGGTGAAGTGAGGTGCCTCAGTGTCAGAAGAAAAGTGACTCAAGCATTGGTTCTTACTGTTAGGCTACTTTTGACCTTCTTAGTGTAAGTCACATGTGGCATCATCTACTTTCAATGATCTTGGCTATTTAAGATAGATCATCATATTTGACTGATGGTAGAAAAGGAAGAAAAGCAAATCTCAGCTGAGGGGCCCTGCCGTACTTACCACTCTATTAAAAATACAGCCAGTAACTTACTGAAGTTTCTTCCAAATTTGAAATTATTAATTCTCTCTCTATAAAAATAACCTACCAATAATTACACCCATACACATAAATATTTTGCAAACATATTTTATATTGCCTACCATCTGGTAGTGAGTTATTAATAAATGCATGTAGCATTACCTACTTTTAGTAATAATAGTCATAAGAAAATACTTTAAGTAAAGAGAGGACGGAAATAACAGATTACAAATTTGTAGGTACATGAAAAGAAGAATTTGCTATAAAAATACACTGATGTAAGAATATGCCCTCATTAGGTATTCTTCACCAAGAAATAAGTTCATATTTAACATAGAAAATAAAATCAAACATTTGATACAGTTAGCACTAGTGTAGGTTACCTAAAGCTCTTGTAGAATCTATTTATAAAAGATACAATGGCAAAATTCTTGAAGAAAAAAGGTCTTCATAAAGGGATTTAGTGTGTTACCCCATTGTGTGATTAGAGTTTAAACCAAATATTAAAGAATATTCTATATTGACAAAATATCACCTTTAGAAAATTAGCTAGTATTTATAAAAATTATGCAAAGTAGATAGCTGAATATCAAACATTGAGAAGCATCTGTAAGTGGAGGAACTAATACTGCATTCATTGAGCTATTAACTAACAGGATGCTTGCTCAGGCTAGCGGATTTCCCATTATAGCTTCAATGAAGACCATGGGACAACAATCCTACATTCTCAATGCAAGTGATTTTTAAACTCATACTTAGATAAGAATGGATCTTCATTTTTAGTTTTCAAATATCTAAGACCAATGTTATAATTTTCAACCCAAAACAATACAAAGGGGAACTAGCAAATGACTGTTTTTATTCAATGGTACAGATCACAATTATTAGAATTTATTTTCTTATTTGGACTCCAACAACTTTTCCCTTAATTATTAAAACAGCAAGAAGTTTTACTATAGCATTAGAATCATCTTAATGTGGTTATTAAAAGAGAAAGGTTGGCAAAGCTTTAAGTAGAAAGCAAAAACAACAATGAACTATCCAGTATTCTCTTCTTCAGAACTCTAAATAGATTTAATTATTCAATAATTCATATTATAACACAACTTAAACTAATGTAAAAGCATAAGAAGGGTTATGTATTGCTCTGATATCTAGATATCAATGAAAATGAACCAAACACATACTTTCTTATTATATATGATGAATATTAAAATGATTTTAAAAGGAAAATCACTGTAACTGTTATGTTTAGTTTAATTTAATACTTTGAACAACAAATCATGCCTGTATTTAATCCAATAATGCTTTTTTGGTAAATTTTGAGATGATTATTTAATTACTACCATTGTCACATCAACTTTTTTTTCCTCTAATGCCTTCTATATCCCCTTCCCTGATCTCTTTCAAGTTCATGACCGCTTTTAATAAAATTAGTTGCTACTGTATGCATATATTTACATGTATGGTACATAAAGTTGAAATGCTAAAATAGTATTTGCTATGTTCACTAGCTATAAGAGATGGAGGGTGGAGCTGTACACAAATGTTTCAGGATCCTGAGATAGGATGTAGTCATTTACCCATATTAAGGAATCTTACCTTGAGCTAGGTTGTGTGTTTCTTAGGATAACTGTTTAGTTTACTTCTGTAGTTTACTTCTCTGTAGTCTTTGTTTCTTTAATAACTATCAAAAGAGTATTAGAGAAGATGTCTAGCTTGGATCACAGAAGGATACTTGTCTTTTTTTTTTTTAACTGATTGTTGAAGTTTAAACACTGATAGGCTTTAAATTCTAATCTAGGAGATCTATTCAAGTAGACATTTCTTGTGGAAACATACTGTCCAAAAATTGTCTTGCTTTTTGTTTTCTAGTCAAGAACAAGTGCTAAAATCACATTTGTAATTAATTTTCCAGCAAGGTTCCTACAGTAGATAGCTTGTCAATACTGTGACTTCCCTGCTCCCTCTTGTGATTCTGTTATTTTCTTTTAGTTAACCCCACTCCTTGTTATATGGGCTACAAATTACTATGTTTAGAAACTCAGAGGTATTTTCAACAGAAATAGATAAATTCAAAGATACTTAAAACTCTTTCATTTATGGGGATTTTAATTTATCATTAATTAGTTAAATATATCTAGGATTTTTTTCACTATCTTAGTTTCTAGATTTGCTACAACCACCTGTTTTCCAGGGTCATTCTTCTTTTAATTGTTTCACATCAGACAGAGTCAAATATTTAGTTAGCCACTTTTCCTTCAATTCTCCCTCACAATTTTTTTTTTCAGAAAGTACAGTATTATCACATGAAAACTGTCTTTGTTGTTCCATTTAAAAAGTTTAATTAGATTAGTGTGGGATTCTTCAAATCAATTTTATGAAAGACCAGTATTCATTATTAAAATTAGTTTACTAGACTGTGAAGACTGATGAGTTCCATACTATTGAAAAACAATGAAGTAAAGTGTCATGGAGCTATAGGCAAAAACAGATATTAGTTGACTTCAAATTAACTATCTTTAAATAAATGCATTATCTCCTCAAAAGTCATGATTTTCCCCAAATCCTTCACCATAGAACATAAATCATTATGTTTATTTGACCATAGGCTTCATTTTTGTTCTAATATTCTATGAATTTTAATTGACTACATGCACAATAATTTCAAATGATGTATAGTTAGTTAAACTATTTAAACAATCCAATTATTTTAAATAAATAATACGAAGGGATTTGGGGTGTGGAGTAGCATGTATTTAACTCATTTCATCCCACTTCCTGTGATCTATACATTTATGTCTTCCACTTATATCCATCCTTTTGACATTGCAGAAAGGCAGGTAATTTACAGACATCAGGCTCTGTAATACAGAGTTGAACATCTTCGAAGAAAATTTCACATTTATACAAGCATTTTTTTTATCACATCTTAAGCTATGTTGACAGTTAGCCTTAGAAAAATGTTCTGTATCACTGATAAGTTGGATGTATTGATAATTCAACTGAATAATTCTCATATCATATTCAGATAATGAATGTTAACATACAGCAATTTTTGATTGCCAGAATGCAGTTATCTTAAGCTTGTTGACGCTATCAAATTTTCTGAACCATTTAATCCACACTTTCTAGTGTATGGCATTAAATATTTGTAGATTATTAGACAGCACAGATAGTCCTTCTATATCCAAAGGAATACTGAAATTCATTTATTAGGCTGTTGAGTAGGTGACCCGAAGACTGTTCACAGACATACTCACAACAATGTAAACTGACACATGGGGAAAGACTTTCCCCTAGCCACTTTGAAAAAGGTATGCTTTATAAATGAAGTTCTTGACAATCCTTCAAACACATGGACTGAAAAATATACTGAAAGCTGCAGCAGAGGCTGTGAAAATAGCACAATGATTTACAAGTATGTGTAACATTGTGCAGAGTTCTGTTTTAGTAAACAGCAGGTATTCAACTTGACTAGAGATAAATTTGTGGAAGCCATCTCAAAATTCATACTGAAGAGCAATCAAGAATTAGCCCCATCCCTATGCATCTTTGATGGAAAATGATAAATGTCTAAATTTTATCAGTAATCATCTGATGTTTACCAGAGAAATGTGAGCAGTGAGGCTAAAATTAACAATAGTTTTTGTTTCCTAATAAAAAGATGTGTGAGTATTTATGTTACTTAAAATGCTCAAGGTAATGAATAATTTTTATTGAAAAATATAGTAGTGAATCATTCTCTAGAAGCATCTCAGATTAAATAAGCTGCAAAATATGAAAAATATAATTTATTAATATTAATAATAAATAAAAGTGAATGAAGACTTGATGATTTTTAGCTATGGATTGGTTTCATGTAAGAAATTTCTAGATGCAAAGAAAATATTTATAGTTTTCCCATTTAAGATAAATCTTAATTTTGCCATTTATTTTCTTATTTAAGATATCACAATTTCATTAGGATTATTTCTAACTCCTTTTATGAACTATTGAAGAAAATAAATTCAAAATATATTTGAAAGGATAGTGAGTAGCTTCCTATTAGCTACCTATTGAATAAGTATTCATTGAAAACATTCTGTATCAGATGGTATACCAAAAAAGCAATAAAAAAAGACTGGTTTTCACTATGTGAGGAAATCATATAAGATGTAGGAAAACAAATAATACATTGTATATTATTTTGAAGGTTTTATCTAGAATTTTAAGACATATTATACGTAAATAGGAAAGATATGGAAAATCAAAATATACAGTTTTGCTTTGTATAGTTGCATTACTTACTTATATCAAGACTGAGATCAAATACTTGACAAAAACAACTTAAGGGAAAAAAAGAGTTATTTCAGTTATTATGTTGCATAGTTTTGAAAGTGTCAATCTATCACAGCCATGAGCAAGTTGTGGAACACTCCAGGTCACAGCATAGTGGCCAGAAAATAAAGAGAACATCAACAGGACAGGCTAAGGGAAGATGCACCTTACCAAGTACAAGCCTCCAGTAAAACTGTGTCCTTCAAAGGCTGATACCTCCCGCTTTCACTGCCTCTCATGTGTCCACCGTTATAAGTCCTTCAAAGGGTTCAGCAATTGATTATGTCTTAGCTCTCAAGCTATAGACACTTTCTAAGATGCCCATCAGCTGGCACCCATGCCCTTTGACATGAAGTTCTGTAGGACTTTTTATGTCTAATCAGTAACAGTGTACACCATCACTGAAAAGGATTCTATTCTCCAGTGTAAGTAAACTCTCCATTGTAGACTTTTAATGAACAAAGTGAACAAGAACCACACAGAAAATTCAAGGGCTAATGTTTTGTTTTGTTTGTTTTTCGGGGGAGGTTGTTTTTTTGTTTGTTTGGTTTGTTTGTTTTTTGTTTTGTTTTGTTCTGACTGTGGTCTGTGAGACGGAGGACAAAGTAGTGAAGCAAAGAATAACATAAGAAGAACGGTGGACTATAGCTTAAATGGCTTTTAATTTTGAGACCCAGGCTTAGAAACATACTATATGAAACAAATGGCAAGGGGTAATATTTTCTCTTTTATGTGTGTCTCTGAATAGTATTTTATTTCACATATGCACACATTTTCCTCATACGTTACATCCTCTTAGGGTTGGTGTCATGTGTTTGTTTTTTTATGTTAAGCAGACAGGTTTATTAAGAATAATACTAATATAATCCTAGGGGACACTGATTTGAAGAGGGTCTTTGCAACAGATATCATCATAATCACTTATCCACTAATAACAATGGTTAACTTACAGAGTCATTAAGTAACAGAGGAAAAAGAAAGGGCCAAGCTAGTCCTGTAGAGACTGAGCTAGCCTTGATCTTCCCTAAACTTCTGACCAGTCGACAGCGACAGCCATAGGCAAGGCTGGTGGTCTCTAGAGGGTTAATCAGGGCCCCGAAGTGATATTTATAACAAGCTTCTCATGTTTGTTGTAGTGACTGGTGCAGAGATAAACAGGAGAAATTTTTTTACACTATGATTTTACAATCTTTATCAAAAGTCAGATATCTCTAAATGCATGGATTTTTTCCCCTTAGTTTTCCTTCATGTTTCATTGTTCTAAGCATCTGTTTTTCATGCTGTTCTTGCTACTCTGATTACTTTATCACTGTGATAAAGATTATGGAAGGCTGTGCGATGCCTTTAGATCTATTATTTCTGCCCAAAATTTCTGTGTCTATTTGGGTCTTTGTAATGTGATAAAAACTTCAGATTATTATAATTTATATTTATGTGAATAATTTCATAGATATTCAGTGACATAGTATTGACTATGTTACTTTGGATATTATTAACATTTTATCAATATTCATTACTTCAGTCTACAAATTTGGGGTATTGTTTCAATGATTGGTCTTATCCTCAGTTTCTTTCTTATAAACTGTAGAAATACTAAGCTTTTATGCGTATTTTATATTCTATACAGATTATAATTTTTTTCCTTTTTTTACATTTATTTATTTCTTCAAGTTACATGTCAATCATAGTCCCCTCCCTCCTGCCTCTCCCGGTCCCACCCTCCTATCCTCTTCCCCCTCATTCTCATATCTGCTTTCTTTTTTAATTTACGGTGTATCTTTTCCCCCACAACAGCTCCCTCTTTTAGTCCAATAAAAGGCTCTTTTTCTTATAACAATAAATACAATACAAAACAGTAGGAATAATTAGGCCACAATTATGAAAATCATAAGGTATAACATACATTCCCAATGTCCAGTCCATACATATTTGGCAACTGACATTAATATTCTATTATCCATCTATCTCCATGAGTTTAAACTTCTATACCAAACTCAGTTTCCATCCTAACTTGCATTACCAACTTTAAAATATCTTCTTAGACCTAAAACATCCTTTTAATTCTTAAACAACCTAAAACTTAACTGTGAGACTGTAACTATCTAGTCTTCAACCACATCAGAGCCCTGAGAAGGATAAATAAATCTGAATATGCAGGAAATACAGAGCCAGCAGCTTCCAGAGCTAAGAAATGACAGACAACTGGCTGCCTGGACATTCCCCATAGATTATAATTTCTAACAGTTTTTGTGGAGTCTTCATGTACTTTCTCTATGTAAGATCATATTAAATAGGATTGTTAGCATTTCTTCATTTCCAGCCTTTATGATTATTTGTTCTTTTCTTGCTCATTTGCTCTGACTAGGACTTATAATAATAGCTTTAGTGTAAGTCAGGATGGTAGAGATGACCCTCTCCTTTCCTTAGGCAAATCTTAAAGGAACTTCTTTGAGTTCTTTGGCATGTGCTATGTTGCTTGCTGTGGCCTTGTCAAATGCAGGCTTCATTACTATAAATTGATTTCTTTACACATCTCACTAAGTGAGGAATTCTGTTTTAAATATTCATTTTCACATCTTTTTGAGTGTGTGTGTAAATGAATGCAGATGCCAACAGAGGCAGGCAGCATTTGGTTCCTCTAAAACTAGAGTTACAGTTGAGTGTGAGCCATCTGACACAGGTTCTGGGGGTCAAATTCCTGTCCTTCCCACTGCCATAGAAGTATGTATGCATAACCAATAAGCTATCTTGCTAGCAATAGTAGGGAATGCTTATTATGAAGAATGCTAATTTTTCCAAGTTCTTTTCCTACATCTAGTAAAATAGTTAGCATAATTTTATTATCTGCCTGTGATATCTGTAAATTATTTAATGGGAGTATAGATGGCACTTAGTGGGAAATGAATTTGTATTCATTGTAATAAATTTTGTTCCTTGTCACTTTATTCTTAATAGACACTGAAAACAATCTAGATGTGTCTCAACAGAAGAATGGATAAACAAAATGTAGGACATTTGCACAATGAAGTAATACTCAGCTTTAAAAATAAATGTCTTCCTGAAATTTGCAGGCAAATGGATAGACCAAGAAAAACAAAAACAAAAACAAAACAAAAAAAAAAACAAGTGTGGTAATCCATACCCAGATAGATACATATGGTATGCATTCACTTATAAGGGGATATGATATTGGTCATTAAATAAATGATAACTGACCTTCAATCCTTAGACCCAAAGAGGTTAGGTAAAGAGAAGGGGTAGGGTGTTGGGAGGGGGAGGTGGCCCTTTAATTTCCCTGGGAGAGAGAACTAGAATAGGTATTAAGGGCAGACTAGGAGCAGGTGAAGACAGGAGACTGGGGTTCAGGTACAGGCCATGATGAGGTGGAGGGAGAGAGTGGGAGTAGAAACAGCTGGAATTGGGGGATCATTGGGTGGATCCTGTGGAAACCTTGTGCAGAAGAAACTGCCTGGAATATATGAAAGTGTTCCTAATAAGGCCTCCTAGTAATAAGGGATACAAAGTCTCACCTAGCTATCTAGGTGAGGTTTCCAGGGGCGGTGAATTCAATTGAGTTGTTGGCAAAGGAAGGTCCCATGTAAATCCTCAAACAAACTAGGCTGTTGCTAAGACAAAGATTTGCTCTTAACCACATTACAGAGGGTAGTATCTCCACAACTCATGGAACAAGGAGAAATCACATTGGTGCCTCCATGGAGCCTCCACCAACTACCCTCCAGGGTCCTATGTACAGGAAGGTATTCTGCAGGTTACCGAAAGGGAAACATAAGAACCAAATCAGCCACAAAACCTTTGACCTACAATGTGTCCTCATCCAAAATATTTTAGTGCAATGATGTCACAGACCTTGTGAGAGTAGCCAATGAATGCCTGATTTGACCTAAGGCCCACTCTATGAGAAAGAACTCATACCAGCCACTAAGATAAATGAGAACCAGAGACTTGATAGCCCAGAGACCCAGTGGAAAACCAAACACTATTGATCAAAAAAAAAAAACAACAACAACAAAAACAGAAACAAAAACCATAGCATCAATAAAGTGACTCCAAATATTCTACTGTGCTCAGATCAGTGTCTTATCCTATCATCAGAGAAGCTTCCTCTGGCAGAAGATGTGAGCAGATACATCACTAGCATAAATGAGTATTTCAATAAAAAAACAATAGTCAGCTACTGAATAGTCATACCTACTGTATTCAGATGCTTAATTAATTTACAGTCTAATATCCTTACTGGCTTGACAATTATTAGCTTATGGTTAATCTTCATTCCCTTAGGTGGTTTAAAGACTGAACCCTGACCTCCCATGTTATTGTATTTGATGACTGGAACCAGAAAGTGACAAAATTAAAAAAAATGTTCAATAATATTATAAAAAATAAAAGAAAAATAAAAGAATGTGGAATCATTGTTTGTAGTTACTTATATAAAATACAACTGTAAAGAAAAGTAGAGCTCAGTCAGTACACAACTCTCTTGATCATTCAACAAACATATAAATGCACTAACTATGCAGCAGGCATGCAGAGAAGCCTAAGAAAGCAGAGTTGACTTCAAATTTATAGAAATCACATGCGTTCTCATCTTCTTGCGATGTCACTTTAAAAGTTGAAAGGCAAAGAGACATTAAAAACAGCCATGATGAAGGTCTCCTGAAGATGGGCCAGCTGCAGCAGCATCTTTGTACACAAAGGACTTTTACCTCCAAAGCATGCTGAGGCTTTTATGTCACTATTATTTTGAGAATGTCCTTAGAGGATTGGAAGAAGACAAGCCATCCAAGGATGATACACATCTAAATATAAATCAGTTCTATTATAAAAATGCTCTTTTGGAGAGGTGCTAAATATGAAACTGCATATGCTTGAATTCTAGGCTCTATTATATAATTTGTTGCACTGCCCTTATTTTTCCCTACTCTCTCCTGAAACTGCTTCTATCAACTAACCTTACCTAGAAGTGCCTTATCTTGGGATGATGGAAGTCTATGATTTTTGAATAACCAAAAATAGCTTCCTAAACACGCAGAGTCTCAGTAGCCTTAAATATTGAGTCCAAAAGAGATGAAGAGAGAAAATGAAAGTGAAGTGATTGAGTCATCTGGTCAGAAAAGAGAATAAGTATTCCCTGACAAAGCATTACTTTAAAAAACTTGATTTCTTACTATAGAAAATCCCCAAGCTTTGTCAACTTTATTTTTCAAATTGAAAAATTATCAGTATATACAAAAAAAATTTAATGTGTAATTTTTTGCATAAAATTAATTTCAAGAGTGTTCCTGTACTCTCTACCTGGCTGATTGGAGTACATATGACTATTCGAATGTATTTACATTGCACATGAGAGAAACATTCAAAATTCGAAATGAGTTTTAAACAACTAAAATTTTTCCTTTTCTTCCTCTTTTTCTAGGCTTCAGACTAAAGAATAAAAGAGTAAGAACAATTCACATCTCAAGCTAAAACAGAACACGGACAGGGGGAACAGTGAGCTTTCTGTATCTCCTGAGTGCCTTTCATTACCAAATGTTTTCTCTCACATCATTGTATTACATCCAACATTTTACTTTAGGGAATGTGGAAAGATGAAAGAAAACTTCTAATGTATATATATTCTCACCACACTTTACCAGTAATTATACCTATATACACTATACATGTACCTATATACACTATGTCTGTCTGTTCAAAGACAGCAGATGTGAATAGAAGTAACTAGAAAAGGGACTGTAGATAATATTTTACTCAAACTGTTAATGTAATGTAATATAGAAACATATTTCTATTAGTTGTAATGACAGTTGTAGTCATGGACTGTAGTTTCACAGTAACAAATAATTAAGAAAAGCTAAAAAAAAAAAAAAACCCAACCAGAATTGTGGTTATAACATTAAATATATACACACTTTTCTGGACCAAAATAAACTCAGAAGCATAATATTGGGGATTTAAGAAATATTATTAAATCATTTTATTTTTTTACAATAGATGGAATAAATATCATATCTCCTTTTCATAATTTGTACCTTAGTTTGAACGAGATAGCATCTAATTTTAGAGGATGAAAATTTCAGGAATAGGCAAGGTGTTAATTTCTTGTTGCAAAAATTAGGGGATTACAGAAAATGAATTTTAGAAAGAGGAACAGCTACTGAAGATACTCTAAAGGAACTATTTGCCTTTCAGGGCAATGCTATGTTAAATTCAATAATCTCTTCTTCCCCTCAGTTATGTTGGAAAAAGCATGTTTTCATGTAATCAGCTAGATACAACTGATTTAAGGAAATCTGTTGAGTTCTAACCTTTATAATAAAATCATACTTATGAATGACTGGAGGGCAGTGCAAAAGTAGCAGATGCACCAAGGTACATGACACAAATGGCTTGTGAATGTAGTGGGATATTGTCGTGAGGCTGATGGATGAGGTGATTCTTAAAGATTGTCAAGTTGTTACATACATAGAGTGAGAAATGGAAGAACAAATGTGAGTGAGAAACAGTGGGTTAAACAGGGAGGAACATGAGAAGAGCATCTCAGATAACCAAGTGTTCTTAGGTAATAGAAGCACTGAAGATGTATCTCCATATACAGCACTAAATTTCAAGCAAGCCAATGTGAAGACAATGGTGTCTGTCTCAGATCTTGTTGAACAGTATGAAAATTATAAATCATAAAGTTTGAAATCCCCTAGAGTTAGATATTGTCAGAAATTGCCTTTATGTTATGATAAGACACTACTGTCTAATTTAGATTCCCTAAATTACTGTCCCACTGATCACGTCCTCTCTGAATTACTCCTGCCCTCCTGATCTAAGTCAATAATGATTGTCCATGTGATATATACTAGATAGTGAATAACTCAAGAGCCACTACCATGTCTAACATTTTCCATATGACATAGCTGAGACAAAAGGGGTAGAGCATGGAGAGTATCGTTTTATCTGATGACCCAGAACCTGTAGTAAAATGAATGTACCTTTTGAATGCAATAAAACTTTATTCATCGTGACATCCATGACTTTGTACTTATCACAAACACCAGGGACAATACTGAGGTGTTTGGACAAAGAAATAATAAATGAGATGCACATACCAATCAAAGCATTTGAGGACTGTTGTTTTAATTTAAAAAACAATATGTAGCAAATTGGTAAAATAAGGTAGTGCTGTATATTCAAATAATGGGAAAATGAAATAATATCACAAACTAGGTTACACATTTGTATTAGAAAAATAACTGAAACATTTAAGACCTTTAAGGAAAGAAATTTGCAAGACCTTATGGGAAGAGATTTACAAGAGTATGTAGGTGATAACTGCTTCTCCATTGACAATTATCGCTGCTTAGAGAATCCTTCTTAGCCATTGCTTTGAGGGAACTGAAGAACTTAGCGTAGCACCTGGCCCAGGAGTAACTACCTGAGTTCTCGGGGGTTCTTTCTGTGGGAAATATTCCACCTAGCACAGAAGCTCGAGTGGTGGATATCGCGTAGCCCTTCTAGAGGTTCTGTACAGGGAGTCTCAGGAAGGCTCGGAAGAAAAGTCAAAATCAGGCGCTCTGTCATTTTTAAAATTCAACTGTTTGGATCAACTAAGACCTTCATTCAGGCTCATTCTCTGGTTTTTGTGTGATCCTTACCTCCTAACTGGTCTTACCTGGCATCAAAGGGCTCTGATAACCAAATCAACTCCTGGTGTTTGAGACAGTGTCCCTTTTTTCTACTTAGATTCAGTTTTCCCCTTGAACTCTGACCAGATGGTTCTGTCCTCTGTGCTGGGAATTCTTTTGGATTTTTTCCTTTGTTAACTCTTTGGCTTGTAATAAGTTTTGGTTTTGCCCAATTACTTTTAATGAAATTTAAATTTAATGAAACATTTGGTACAATTTAATGAAACATTCACTGTTAGGATAAAAATTTGCCATATCACACTGGCTGTCCTTTCAAGAGTAGAGGCTAACACCATTCTGAGTTATGGGTTAGCCTGTAGAAAATGATCTGCATAAATCAAACAGTGAAGGGGAAGATTAGTAGGAATTTCAATTTACACAACCTAATTTAAATAAAACATGGCTCTTTGCCAGACGGAGTGTTGCACGCCTTTAATCTAATCCCAGCACTTGGGAGGCAGAGGCAAGCAGATCTCTGTAAGTTCGAGGCCAGCCTAGTCTACAAAGTGAGTCCAGGACAGCCAGAGATACACAAAGAAACCCTGTCTTGAAAACAAAAAAAGGCTCTTTGAATAAATGGAAGATACGGTTTCTTCTGGATCCCAGAATCTAAACAATATTTATATGTATAATTCAGCTATTATTAAGTTTAAATGGGCTTATTGGGAAATGTTACCATTTTTACTATTTTCTACAGAGAAAATATTTTCCAGTTTATCAAATAACTCTGGACTTTGGAATTACAACCTGTTTTTATGTTCCAGCTGTCTGTGTAGTTGTTTCTCTGTAGTTGTACATAAAATGTTTTTACATTAAAGTGAGTTACTATATAAAGTAATGAATTATGCCATAATAAAGATATTAATGCTTAAAAAAAGGAAAGAAATTTGCAAGACCTTATGGAAAGAGATTTACAAGAGTATGTAGGTGATAACATCATGACAGAAGAAAGAAAAGATATAATTGCAACCACTATTGTTCCTCTTGCTCAGAAAGTCCAGGTTGAACTTTGTATTTAATATTTTTGGTTTTTTTGTTTCATCATCATTTTGAAACCAGTAAGTATTTACTTTTGAATATATGATTTAAAGTGGGGTCCAATAAGACAACTCTTCCCTCCTGCCATCTTTATACCTTATCAGGAAAATTTTACAATTGCCAAGTCTTTAACCATCTTCTCAACTAGGGCTTTCCCAGATATGGAGTCCTCTGCCTCCTGCCATGGGCTCCTGCAGCAGGCTGTAATGTCACTAGCTGTGTTCATGGTTCATTGCTGTTGTCTCCATCTCTGGTATGTACTGGACAAAATTATAGAGGAGGTCAAGTCAGCTGCAAGTGTTCCATAACACGTCTGGATGAAGTACAATTGTAGTTATCTCTCCTATGGACTGGCAACACCATACCATGCTTGTTACTCAGTGGGACCAGCCTGTAGCCCACCGGAATCATATATCTCTTGTGATGTAATTTGAATGTCTCTGAAAAAGCCTTATCCATTCTCTGACAAGACAATTCATATAGAAAGGAGTTCAGCATCCAGAAAGATGTCAACTAACATATATAATATGTTAAGGGTGATGAACAGGGCAACATGGGCATGCAAGCAATTCAATTTAGCTCTCTTTCTCTCTTTCTATCTCCTACCTACTAACAAGTATGCAAGCTCTCAGCTATTATTTCAGCATCATACCATGACTGGTTCTTGCTGCCATGTTATTCCACCATGATGGATCATCATGCCATGGATGATGGTTATGCATCCTCTTGAAACTGTAAGTTCCAACCAACTCCTTATTCCGTAAGTTATTTTTTGTCATAGTATCTTCATCTCAACAGAAATGTAAATAAAACATGTACCCTTTCTCCAAGTTGTAGTATGGTTTCAAAATTGAAACTGATTGCAGATGGATGAACATGTTCTCACAACATTTTTTATATTTTTAGATAATGCAAATATGTGTACTGCAGCCTTATCCATGCTAAAAATTAGTCAACACAAGTTTACTACAAAATGGAAGAAATCTTTTTGAAGGAAGGAACACTGTGGCTTAGTTTAGTGCATGCATTCCATGTCTGGTGATGATGGTCATTATTTGACTTGATATTTTACTAATTATCATATAATTACACCCTCAACACTGGAAGTTTGGTTTATGTAAATTACAGAATAATAAATTTAATTGAGAAATAGCCTCATCTTTTGCAGTATAACAAAATTAAAAATGTTAGTATAGACAATTGTTTCATCAAGTGTGCCCACATTTGTTCCTTTGCCTTTATTATTTTCATTCTCAGACTTCCCCCTTTTCGTTTCTGTCACACTATCCTCTGGCATGTGTATTCTCTGTCTTTGATAGTCTCAGTAGGTACTTTAACTGTTCGTTGCTTGGCTGTCTGCCCGTGTGTCCTGTCTGTCATGGTTATGACTGACATGATCACACTTGTTTCTCCAATGATTTTCATTGCTGTTTCAAGTCAACCATGAGAAAAGTGACATGATTTTAAAATCCCCTTCCCCTTCCACCCACTCACTTTCATATAAATATTTTCAGGACCCAAACCTGGACTGGCTGTGGACAGAAGCTTCAGTTAGAGACTCCTTTAAGAAGAAAGATGCAATGGGAAAGGAAAAAAAAAATATGATGAAGTCCTAAGTGTTCAGTCAAAGTGACTGAACCACTCAATAAGATACACTGTAGCTGTTCAAAGAATTATACAGAAATTCCATCCTGATTGGGGTTCACAACATGAACAAAATTCAAAACAGAATCTATATATGGATGCTGTCTCTTGAGTCCTATGTTAACCAAATGCTTTCTGTCTTACCACAGCACCAATCCTTTTGAATCATTCTGAATGTTGAATTTCTCAGCCTTGTTTAAGATATTTAAAACTTAACCCATCAAAGTTTATGTGTTATTATTTATTCTATCACTTCACTGCTCATCCCTTAGTTTGATATTAATTTTTTTAAACATTAACTCTGGGGTGTTCTGTGTATTCCCATTGCTGTAAGTAATAGAAGGTACAGTACACAAGGACCATAGTTGACACCAGAGATATCCTAGTTTAGGAAGAAAATACACTTTGCATCCTTAGCTCTAACTTTGAGATATATAATTTAGGAACACAGTGTTGTAATCTCGGTTCAGCCTTCAATAAAATATCATAGGAAAAGTTCTCTACTAAACGCAGTTAGGCATTCTCTAGAGACACTCCAGTGAGAAAGAATGAACTGTTACAGAAAAATAACCATGGCATCACATTTTTGTAGGCATCTGATGTAGCATAGTACAGAGAGATATTAGTAAATTTGATGGAGAATTGGGAACAGGATTTAGATATGATCAATGTAAACACATTACCTATAGACTGCATTTTTCTTTCAAAGCATATCATCACTATTATTCTTTCATTACTTCCTAAATCTCATGTAATTTGCTTGACAGTACCTTAAATATGTGACTTGGTGACCAAAGATAAGAAGTATAAAAAGGATTTACTGTATTATGACATGATTTTTTCTTGTGTAATTAGCAGACAATATATCATGACTTCACCATAAATTTCTAATGTTTACATAGTAAAGCACTATAATGTATATGAACTGCAACTGTATTTATATATAGTTTTAACATAAAGTGGAAAGTTATAAATAATGCCAAATGCACACATAAAGAATGTGTGTTCAAAAAATCTTTAACTAAAGCAGTATTAGTTTTTCACCCTCTCCAATTTCCAATTTAAAATAATAGCATTATAACCTTTTTGTTAATTTAAAATTATTTTTCTTTAATTAATTTATTTATTCACTTTACATCCCAATCACAGCCCCTTCCCTCTTCTCCTCCAGGTCATACCCTTCTACCCTCTGCCCTCATTCTTCCCTCCCATTCTTCTCAGAGAAAGGATCACCCCAACAACCCACTCCAACACTTCATGAGGCCTCAGCACTAATTTCATTCTCTTCCACTGAAGCCAGACAATTCAGCACAGCTAGGAAAAAGTTATCAACAGTAGGCAATTAGAGCCCTTGTCATGGACAACCCAGGCTCCAATTGGTAGGTGGCCCTCATAAAGACCAAGCTGCCCCTCAGTTCCAAAAATGTAGGGAGCCTAGATCTAGTCCATGCATGTTCTTTGATTGGTGGTTCAGCCTCTGTGAGTCCCCATGGGCCGAGATCAGTTGCCTCTGTTGGTTTTCTTATAATTCTTGTTCCCTTCTGTTCTGTCCTTCCCCCAATTCTTCCACAAGACTCCCAGGTCTCCATCCAATGCTTAACTGTGGGTCTCAGGATCTGTTTCTGTCCATTGAGGAGTGGAGACTCTCAGAGGACAGTGATGCTATGCTCCTGACTGCAAAGTCAGGTGTTGCTCAAGTGTGGTGATGCATTCCTTTAACCCTTGTACTCTGAAAGCAGAAGCTGGCATATTGAAGTGTATTCAGGCTAGCCTAATCTACATTGTAAGTTGCAGTCCAGCCAGAGGACTGTAAGACCCTGTCTTAAAAAAAAATAATCACAGACTGATATAGTAATACATATTTTTCCATCCCTATATTAAATGTAGCATAAAAGTGAGAGAATTTTATGGAAAAAATTAACTCCATTCATCTTCAGTTTACTCTCTGGAAGTTTGCAAAATTTATTAGAAAGTTTAACTAATGCTCATCATTGTCCATCTTTTGAGAAAAAAAAAATATATATATATGTATAATTCTCCATAGATAAAGCCTGGGCATTAAATCCTACCTAACGACATTTGTTACATTTTGGCTAAAATTGTGTTTTGGAGTCCCTCAAGTATTTAAATTACTTTCCATGCTAAGTA
Source organism: Lophiomys imhausi (assembly GCA_907164525.1). Taxonomy (NCBI): domain Eukaryota; kingdom Metazoa; phylum Chordata; class Mammalia; order Rodentia; family Muridae; genus Lophiomys; species Lophiomys imhausi. The sequence goes on along the minus strand of CAJQZJ010034151.1, from coordinate 877,629 downwards.
AACCTCATATAATAAGTAATGGAGTATGAGAGACAGTTACCAATTTCTCATTAGAGAGAGAGAGAGAGAGAGAGAGAGAGAGAGAGAGAGATTACTCAAAATAGCAAAATCGTATTAGAGATTTACCTGACTCACATATTTTTACATACTCTGCAACCTGGGCATCAATTAGCTGTCTAATTGGTCATTAATGGATTGTAGTATTTGTTTTTTTCTTGGAACTGATGGTATTTTTTCAATGTTTATTTATTACTTCAAGTTACATCACCATCACAGCCCTCTCCCTCCACCCCTCCCAGCCCACCCTCCTACCCTCTCACCCTTCCCCCAGAATGCATAATTCTTTTTTTTCAGTCCAAAAAATGCTTCTTTCTCTTATAACAATAAATACAGTACAAAACAACTGAAATAAATAGGTCACAATTCTGAGAGTTATATGGCTTAGCATACATTCTCAATGTCCAGTCCATATGTATTTGGTCCCTGACTTTAACATTCCACTATCTAACTATCTCCATGAGTTTAAAGTTCTCTATCTAACTTAGCTTTCATACTAACTTGAATCACAATTTTAAAAACATCTTCTTAGATCCAGAGTGCCCTCTTGATTCCTAAACAACTCAAAATTTAACTATGAGACTCTAGCTATCTATTCTTCAACCACCTCAGAGACCTGAGAGGGATAAATATATATGATTATATAGGAAGTGCAGGGACCGCAGCTTCCAAAACTAAGAAATTACATATCAGTGGCTGCCTTAACAGTTACCATTTTCTCTCCATACATTACAGCATTAATCTTCAGCTGTTTGTCCCTGTTTTTCTGACAGACATTGGTTGTAGAGCAGGAATTATGAAGGACTTACCTACCCTGTCTTAGCAAGTTAGTCTGTCGACTTACCTGCTTCCAAGTTTTGTCCTTTTTGGACAACAGTCTGTCTACAGTTGAAGCAAGGGTTTTTTTTGTTTGTTTGTTTGTTTGTTTGTTTGTTTGTTTTTTGCCAAGAGATAGGCTTGCCCCTAATTCAATCATCTTACACTGGAGATTCTTCGATGCTCATCTTCTACTTGGAGTGGAATAGGGGATACTGTCAGGAGCTAGCATGTCTAGATATCAAAAAAATCTTAATATAAGAAAACATCTTTGAATGACATAATCTGCAGATCTCTTGGGGTTTTTGAAGACACCCTATCTATCTCTTTATATCAGTACCAAAAATAGGATTCAAGAGATGGAAGACAGGATCTCAGGCATGGAAGATTCAATGGAAAAAAATCAGTACAACATCCAAAGAAAATGAGAAAGCTAAAAAATCTCTCACCCACAACATCCAAGAAATCAAGGACTCAATGAAAAGAAGGAACCTAAGAATCATAGGCGTAGAGGAAAGAGAAGACTCCCGACTCCATGGTCCAGGAAATATCTTCAACAAAATCATAGAAGAAAACTTCCCAAACCTAAAGAAAGAGATGCCAATAAAATTTCAAGAGGCTTACAGAACACCAAATAGATTAGATCAGAAAAGAAACTCCTCTCGCCACATAATAATTGAAACTCCAAATATAGAGAACAAAGAAAGAATATTAAAAGTTGTAAGAGAAAAGGGCCAAGTCACATACAATGGCAGACCCACCAGAATTACACCGGTCTTCTCCTCAGAAACTTTAAAAGCCAAAAGGGCCTGGGAAGATAGCCTACAAGCACTGAGAGAACATAGGTGCCCAGCCAGACTATTATACCCAGCAAAACTCTCTATCAACATACATGGAGAAAACAAGATATTCCATGACAAAATCAAATTTAAACAATATCTACCCACAAACCCAGCCCTACAGAAGATCCTAGAAAGAAAATTCCAACCCAGAGAAGATAACCATACCCCCCCCCCAAAAAAAAAAACAGAGGAAATAGAAATCACCACAACAACTAAACAAAAAGAAGCACAAGATGATCACCTATACCAAAATAATGGCAAATAACAACCCCTGGTCACTAATATCTATCAACATCAATGGACTCAACTCGCCAATAACAAGACACAGACTTACAGACTGGATCCATAAACAAGACCCATCTTTTTGCTGCATACAAGAAACACATCTCACTCCCGAAGATAGGCACTATCTCAAAATAAAGCACTAGGAAAAGGTCTTCCAAGCAAATGGACGCAGGAAGCAAGCTGGAGTAGCCATCCTAATATCGAACGAAATAGACTTCCAATTGAAGTTAATAAAAAAAGACAGAGAAGGGCATTACATACTCATTAAGGGAAATATACATCAAGAGGACATCTCAATATTGAACATCTATGCCCCAAATACAAAAGCACCTACATTTGTAAAAGAAATGCTTCTAAAACTTAAATCACACATTGATCCCAACAATGTAGTAGTGGGAGATTTCAACACCCCACTCACAACAATAGACAGATCATCAAGACAGAAGCCAAACAGAGAAATAATGAGTCTAACAGAGATCATGAACCAAATGGACCTAACAGATATCTACAGAACGTTTCACCCAAACACAAAAGAATACACCTTCTTCTCAGCACCGCACGGAACCTTCTCCAAAATTGACCATATAGTTGGACACAAAGATAGCCTCAACAGATACAGGAAAATTGAAATAACCCCTTGTATCCTATCAGACCACCATGGAATAAAGCTGGACTTCAACAGCAAAAGAATCAACAGAAAGGCTACACGCACATGGAAATTGAACAACTCTTTACTAGATGACTATTGGGTCAGGGAGGAAATAAAGAAGGAAATCAAAGACTTCTTAAAATCCAACAAAAATGAAGGCACAACATACCCAAACCTATGGGACACAATGAAAGCGGTGCTACAAGGAAAATTCATAGCACTAAGTGCCTTCAAAAAGAAAATTGTGACAGCTCATATTAGCGAATTAACAGCCAAACTGGGTGAATTGGAAAAAAAAAGAAGCAAATACCCCCAAAAGAAGCAGAAGGCAGGAGATCATCAAACTTAGGGCTGAAATCAACAACTTAGAAACAAAAAGAACTATACAAAGAATCAATGAAACCAAGAGTTGGTTCTTTGAGAAAATCAACAAAATAGACAGACCCTTAGCCAAATTAACTAAAAGACAAAGGGAAAAAACCCAAATCAACAAAATCAGAAATGAAAAGGGGGAAATAACAACAGACATTGAGGAAACCCAGAGAATATTTAGATCCTACTTTAAACATCTATACTCCACCAAATTTGAGAACTAAATAGTATATATTATATAATGTAACGTTGAAAATTTGTGCAAAGCAGACAGAAGGAATTTGCAAAAACAGCAAACACATCACACATCTATATGATTATTTTACTTATGTAGGCAGTTTCTGGTCTGTTTTTTCAACCTTATTCAATAGTGTAATCTCTACAGCTCAATATTTCTGAATAAGAATTCCTTTTTATTTTTTATTTTTTTTAAGTTCCAAGTGGACACAGTAGTCCTCCTTCTGTAGATTTTTTTTACTGTTTTTATTACTTCAATCTCTATCACAGATTTTTCTCCCTCTCTCCACCCTTCCAGACCCACCCTCTTACCTTCCCAACCTCTCCACCTTCTCCTACCTATCCTACTTCTCCAGTGTGGGGTGCCCTAAATATCAGTCCCCTTCAGTTCAGCAGCCATATGAGGTCAAAGGGATTCTTCTTGCACTGGGGGCCTACATGGCAGCTCCACTTGGGTAAAGTGTCCCACTAACAGGTAACAAAGTCTATGTTCCTGTTCCTTTCAGTCTATTGGTTGTAGGATAGTTATCCTATACTATATGGTTAAAATCCATTTATAAGTGAATAGATGCCATGTGCATCTTTCTGGCTCTAGATTAGCTCACTCAAGATGAGCTTTTCTAGTTCCATCCCTTTGGCAAATTGCATGATTTCTTTGTTTCTGATGGCTGAGTAGTACAACACAATTTTTTACAGACCTTGAAAGAGCAATTCTCAATTTTATATGGAATAACAAAAACAAAAACAAAAAACAAAACAAAAACAAAACAAAAAACCTCAGAATAGATAAAAAAATCCTGTATAATAAAAAATCATCTGGAAGCATCACCATCTCAGATCTCAAGTTAAATTTCAGAGCAATACTAATAAAAACAGCATGGTACTGGTATAGAAATAGACCAGCTTATCAATGGAATCAAACTGAAGACCCAGAATAAACCCACACACCTATGGTCACTTAATTCTTGGCAAAGAAGCCAAAACCCTACAATGGAAAAAGGACAGCATCTTCAACAAATGGCACTGATCTAACTGTATGTCAACATGTAAAAAAATGCAAATAGATCGATATTTTATCACTTTGCACAAAACTTAAGTCCAAGTGGATCAAAAACTTTAACATAAAACCAGACACATTAAGTCTAATAGAATAGAAATTGGGGAAAAGCCTCAAACTCATTGACACAGGAGACAAATTCCTGAACAGAACACCAATAGCTCAGGCTCTAATTCCTTTTTATTTTATTTTATTGGCAATCACATAACATGCATATTTGTTCAGTTTGGTGTATGGTCACAATTCTTAATATCAATAACATAAAAGTTTTATTATAGAACAGTTCCTAGGAGATTGGAGAACTACAACACAGAGTCACAACCTCTGAATAAATTCAAGAAATATACCGTATCACTTGGACTCTCAGATAGTTACAAATCTTGCATGTCTTTTTGACAGCTGGGCTTTTAGATCATGTCCCCTGTTTGATAATAGAACTGAAATAGAACAAGCATGTCTGGAAGCTCAACTATGATTCAATTAAATTTGCTTTATATATTTAGTTACAACTAAATACAACTTCAATTTATATAAAACATTTGTGTCTGTTGCATGATTTTACTTGGTCATTAAATCAAAATCCAAAGAGAGTTAACCAAATAGTAATTATTTTATAGGAAATTTCAAATTCAAGGTACTGTTGATAAAAATAGTACAGTATAAGTTGTTATTTTCTGCTTAAGTCAAATTAATGCAATCTGCATTTTGAAGTTTCCTTCCTATAGAACTTTGGCATGGATAATGCCAGACACTTGAAAAAAAACAAGATTCTAAAAGTATACATGCATAGATATAGTATATTCTTTAGGAACACAACAGTATTGATTTTGAGTATATTTTGAGAAACTGGAAAGAAGATAATGTTTGTTTACTGACCTATGGATTATTTAAAATCATTATTGTAACAGTTAATAATCGAGAGAAATAGTTCCAGATGTACATAGTCAAAATCTAGGCACTTCAAGAGAACAAGACAGAAATAGAATTTGAACAAGACTAATCAGCCATAGAGCTAGGAATGTTTATTTAAATGACTAATTAGAGTTTGAGAAATCCTAGCAATTAGTATTTCCTGGGGTATATAACAATATTATTATTATTATTATTATTATTATTATTATTATTATTATTATTATTATTATTTCAATTGACCATAATACAATGACTATAGTGATATCCTTTTTAAAATATTGAGTATAAATTCTAAGAAATAGGAATAAATATTTGATCAGAACCAAGGTAAAAGAAAAACTTGAGATAGGAAAATACTTTGTTCCATAAATTATAAGATATATCCAGTATACAATTACTTAAATTATCAATTGGCCTAAAAGTTCAATATTTATTAAAATGTATTAAGTTAAATAGTCGTTCAGTAAGTATGCATTATATCAATGTTATACTTTTGTATTGTAATTTGAAATAAATAGAAGCAGCACATGGATGAGAACAATGACTCCAAAATTTCACCTCTCTGTGACTTCTTTCCTAAACTAAGGCAGAAACAATATTTTCTATAAGAAAAAAATAATCATAAATGTTAATACTCTATGTAAACTCACTTGCTGTTTAATGAAGAGTTTGCCTTTCTGTACTTGGTAGCACAAGCCTCTACATACAGCTGCTCAAGAAACTGAGATATACAGATAGCCAAGTTCAAGATCTATCTGATAGATAAGGTGTATTCAAGGACAACATGTGAGTATTAGTGGTAACCTTTCTTAAAATAAAAATAATAAGCAGTCTGGACATGTCTAGGTCACTGTAGTGGGAGGAACACACTTCTCATGTGTGAAATTTAGGGTTCAATACTCAATACTTCAAAACATTAAAAATACTAACACCAATAATATTTTTACCAGAAATCCCTGCACTGAACTAAAATTCAGATACATATGACTGAATTACTTACTGTTTATTTACTTTGACATATTTTTCTATGGCTTTTATCCTATAATTTGTGATATCATCAAGGTAATATTAAATTCTCTAAAATAGTAAATAAAAATGTTTTTTTCATTCATCCATTAAATTATAATTTAATGCCTAGTATGTTCCGGTCTAAGAGCAGATGCCATTATTTTTTATAAATCTCCTGTACTTTGGGTCCAGCCTGTCTCTGCAGGAACAAGAACATCTCTAAGGAGTGTCTCTCTATCCAATTTACCTCAATCTTTTTCAAAGTGGAAGATACAGACATGAGCCATAGACATAAATCTTCAGTGTGGATTTCAGTGTGGATTCCAGGAAGAGTAAATGCTGCCAGGACAGACTGGTGCCAAGTTGAGAACAATTACTTGTAATGGAGAGCTGACACCAAGGAAGGGTTACCTTGTGAGAATCAAATTTGTGTGATTCAGAAATGATAAACATTTTCAATTCATTCTTTCTCTTTTCAGTATAAGAGCTGAGATAAATGTGGTCAGAAACACATCTTGAGCAGGACTGTGTAATGTTGCTGGCTTCCTGCTCGGGTGCAGATAACTTTAGATGCAGTGAGTTCATGAGTCCAGCAATTATGTCATGGTCAGAAGGTATTTAAGTGTTAACAATGAAACCATACTTTAAAATTGTAGAAACATAAACATTATATGTATATTTGCATATATATGTCTAATACAAAAAATTGAAGATAGTGAAGTCTTACACATCCCCTAAGATACTTCACAACTTCTCAGTAATCCCTCTCTTAACACTACACCCACGGCCTCCAATTATTGTTTCTATCACTACCACTAGAGTATAACATTTTATAAATTAAAAAAAAGTCAAAACTATGTTTGCTGCATTCTCTGATTCAGTCTAATCATCAACTCTTCTTTTACTGTTTTTATTTTGGATCAGAATTTCATATAGGTGTATTGACTTCAAACATGCATCAAAGCACACACAGTATAGCCTTAAACTTCTGATCCTCCAGCAGCTAGCACCCAAGTACAGGGGTTATAGGCATGTATCCAACGACTAGTTTCTATTACATTTTCTACTAGATTGTTACTTCTGCGCTCCATACTGTAAGGGTTTATATGTCAACATGACTTGGCCACTTGTTGAGGAGATAACTGACTAAACATTGTTATGATATAAGAAATTTATTTTAAAACTGCATTTGGTTTAGGACATCTAAATTTTTTCTCTATATTTATTGAAAATACTGCCACATGCGAATGAAGTACTTTTGCATTTTAGTTGAAAATTAATTCAATATAAATATCATATACATTTGTATAGCTGTCTGTGTCCTTTGTTATTGGACTTGAGTTCACTAATTTTTTGCCAGATTAATATATATATATTTGCATATAATATATATTAATATATAATATATATGTATACATACATATATTTTAATATTTATGTATTTCATATTTATTTGCATTATATATATTTATACTATATACAGTATATATTTATTTATATATGAGTAAACCAAGAAGGCTTATCATTCTTAAAAAAATTTCTGTGTTTAACACACAGGATTGTCTTTCCGATGGGAAAGATGTAAAGCCTGTTCTTCTAACCAGAAAGCTGGAAATTAGAAGTTATTAATTACTAGTGATTAGGATTATCTGTTGGGCCAGGCCATATGATGCTCCTACAACCATGATTAGAGGTAGCTAGTAATCTAAATGACTTTCTCCAAAATTCCCAGGACTGGGGATACCTAAAAGTCTCTATTGCTTGTTAATAGAATACCTTACCCTAGCTGGCCTGACATATCAAGATCCAGTACAAAAGGAAGCTCTTTGCCCTCATGTGCTGATGAACTCAGGAGGTTTGGTATGTGGGGGCTCCCTTCTTCCCAGGAAAGGGAGAGGGCAGAAATGGGGGAAGAGGGAGAGAGGGACCTGTAGGGGACTTTGATCAAGATGTAACCTGAAAAATAAATTAATAAAAACAAATTTAAAGTATAAATGACCCTCACAACATCAGTATACCCAGAGACTCCCACAAGCTCCCACAACCGGGTAAAGAGGTGACTAATTGCCGGTGGCCATGCAGCATCAACAGGGAACAGCGCATGGCATGAGCGCTTCACTGATGGGATTCTACTTTTTTTTTTTTTTTTTTTTTTGGTTTTTCGAGACAAGGTTTCTCTGTGTAACAGCCCTGGCTGTCCTGGACTTGCTTTGTAGACCAGGCTGGCCTTGAACTCACAGAGATCCGCCTGCCTCTGCCTCCCAAGTGCTGGGATTAAAGGCGTGCGCCACCACGCCCGGCGGGATTCTACTCTTATAGGGCCCTTGGAAACTCTTTCCCATTTGTCAAAAACTTACGGTGAATTTGGTGGCCTCTACATTTGTTACCTAGATCACATGTGCTACAAGCTCTCCTGACTTCATTATTACTCATAGCAATAGTTTCACTTTGTCAGTCACCGGCAAGCCCAGGATCAGGAAGGCTGAAAGCCCTGTGGATGATTCTGTTTTTCTCCATATTCCTTGGACGGGTAAAACTCTCCTCTTCTTTTTCTACCTCTATTAATCTTCTAGATGTGACCATTAATCCTGGGTATCTTGGGACACTTAGTCATGTCCCTCGAGAAACAGCCGCAGTCACACTGACTCGGCCTGTGTCAATCGTGAGGATCAGTGAGCTCTGCCTGCATAGCTGTTCTGAGGAAGCTGTGTCTGATCAACAGAGACTAAAAATGGGGAAGCTATGTCTGATCAGCAGAGACATAAAGAATAAGGTAGTGATCAACAGAGACTTAGAAAATAAGGAAGCTATGTCTGATCAACACACTCTTAACGGTTCTTGGATAGATGGTATCAGAAATTGATAGGTCCATATCAGGAAAAGTTTCTTGGTACAGTGGGCACATCCCTATCTACAAATAAAAAAGTGTGTTGATAGAGGGGTACTATTTGATTAGACTTACACCCATGAATGTTTACTCTGTCTTTCACCTTGCATAACTGTGTAACAACAGTTGCTGCCAGGTGGGTATATGTTCATGTCTACAGGACATGCTTGGCTAGACATTTATTTTTGTCTTGCTGAAATTGTGCTTTGTAGTGAAAAAATGAAGTTGGGGGTGATTGACCCACGGGAGGGGGCAGTGAGGAAGGAAACTAATGGAGGCTTTTTGTAATGATGGAGATTTTATAATGCTAATGCTATGATTTCTTTAAATAAAATAACCAATGAGGTCACTGCTCAAGCGATCAGGAATGTGATTGCATAAATAAAGATGGCTCACACTATTCGAGGCCACTTTCTTGAAAGTCAACAGGTGGTCAGCTACTTTACTTCAGCCAACACCACATATCAGTCTTCAGGTTCCAGAAACTCCCTCCCCAGCCGGTGCTGGCCACTGGCAGCTAACAGCCCAAATGATCTCTAGACTGTTTGTATGATTGAGACCAGGCTAGACCCTTGCTTAGTTCCTTAAGTTAGTACAAGTAGTTTATCTCCAGAATCCATCTTCTTGAAATAAATGACAAGTGCCCTGAGTTTTGGTGTAATCATGCTTCCTTGGTCACCAGAAATTGTATTAGACGAGGAAACATTTTTCTTTCAATTCATTCTTCTCTCATACATCTAGACTGCAGCATCTCTTCTCTCTACTCCTCCTGGTCCCCTCTCCACATCCCCTCATCCCCCAGATCCACAGTGCCTCCATTTCCCTTCAGAAAAGAGCTGGTCTCCCAATGATATCAACAGAACATTGGATAAAAAGATGTAATAAAGTCTAGGCACAAACTCTCATGTCCAGGGTGGGTGAAGCAACCCAGTAGGAAGAAAAGGGTCCCAAAAGCAGACAAAAATTCATAGGTATCCAACTCCCACTGTTCAGAGTCCCACAAACACTCCAAACTAAACAACCACAGCATGTGTGCAAATGACCTACCACAGACCCGTACAGGTTCCATGATTTCTGCTTCAGTCTCTGTGAGCCCCTTTGAGCCTTGTTAAGTCGATTCTGTGGGGCCATGTTCTGTTGTCCACAGCCCCTCTGGCTCCCACTTTGCTTTATTCTTTTTTTCTACCATGTCCCCTGAGCTTTGACTAATGGTTGAGCATGGATCTCCTCATATATTCCCATCAACTGCTGGAGAAATCCTCTCTGAAGAGAGTTTGTAGGGTACAGTAGTCTGGGCTGGCACCTATGGTCTCTTAGGGCTTGTAGGATGTCTTCCCAGGCTCTTCTGGCTTTTAAAGTTTCTGAGAAGTCATGTGTAATTTTAATGGGTCTGCCATTTTACATACCTTGACCTTTTTCTCTTACAGCTTTTCATTCATTATGTGGCAAGAGGAATTTCTTTTCTGGTCTAATCTATTTGGTGTTCTGCGTGCCTCTTGGAATTTTACTAGCATCTCTTTCTTTAATTTTGGGAATTTTTCTTCTATGATTTTTTGGAAAATTGTTCCTGAACCTTGGAGTTGGGAATCTTCTCTTTCATCCATACCTATAATTCTTAGGTTTTGTCTTTTCATTGAATCCTTTATTTCTTGGATGTTGTAAGAACTTTTTTAGATTTCTCATTTTCTTTGGTTGTAGTCCTCATTTCTTCAATTGAGTCTTCCATGCCTGAGATCTATCTTCTATTTCTGATACTCATGTCTATAGATCCTATTCTCTTTCCTTGGTTTTCCACCTGCAGGATTGTCTTTGCTTGTGTTTTCTTTATTGCTTCCATTTTCAATTTCAGGTCTTGAACTGTTTTATACATTTCCTGTTCCAATTTGGTTGTCTTTGCCTGCAAACCTTTCATAGCCTTGTCTCTTTCCCACTCTTGTTTGACTGAGTTAGCTTAAAGGTCTCTAATAGAATTCTCTATTGCTTTCAATTTTGAATTGTGATTTCTTCAAGTCCTTTCAGGAATTTATTTTATTCTTTTAAAACCTCTATCATTGTTATAAGTATAGATTTGTCATCATTTTAATATGTTTTAGTTGTGGTGGGATGGTCAGGGCTTGCTGTATTACCATCGCTGATTTTTATTGGGGTCATATTTCTCAGATTTGTGTCAGTTTTGTTCTTTAACTAACTTTAACCATCTGGTGGTCCTTAGCTGATTGTTCCTAGTGCCTTCTGGACGTGGTGCTAGGTAAGGAGTTTTGGTAGAGGCCGTATAATCTTGGTGGTCTGTAGCTCTACACAAGCTAGGTGGGACCTTGTATTGGAGGCTGGATTTCAGTGGGCCACCTGAAGTTCACTCCTTCTTGATGTATCCCAACTGGGTACTCAGGTCGTAAATAGGGGTGGGATGTGTTTTCAAGCCTACAGGGTCCTGAAATCCTGCAAGTCTTCCTCGTGAGATCAGTGGGGCTGGAGATATACCAAGGTTGTCTTGCAGTTCTCCCATAGCTCAGAATGTGCTATGGGTCACTGCCATAGTGGTTCCATCGAGAATATACCTATTCCCATGGTTCCACTTGTCTTTTTGATGCTGGGATGCCTGCAGGAAGCTGGGTGCTCAGGAAGCTGGTGAGTACTCCGGGTGGGTTTCAGAGCTGCTAGCTGGGGACCTGAGTGCTTCAGACCCACGGCGTCCTCTCCTTATGAAGCTCTCCTGCTTCTGTGGCTTCTACAGCTTCTGTGGCTGGCCGGTCTGTTTTTCTGAGTATCTGAGAGTCTTGCCCAGGGACTTTTATTTGTCCCTGGATTCACCAGGTGAGCCCAGCTGGTTCGCGCATCAGATTGCTCAGCGTGCTTATATCTCTGTGGTATTTTAGCTGTTTCCCCATGCTCAAAATGTCTTGGTGCCAGCCGCCATCATCTTGGTTCTGGCTCCACTTCTGCAAGTTTACCAGCTTGTATAAAACTATTTCTGAGGCCACCATCATTGTTCCACAAAAATCAGAAAAAAAAAGAAGTATAAAAAATACAACTATAAATGGACAGACTGATATACAAACACATAATAACATAGGAGGAAAAATGTAATCGATTGTATAAAATTCAATCAAATTGTATAAAAATGTATATGATGAGAAAGTGATGCTTATTTTATTATTCAAAATTTGATTAAACATAAGGCATACAACCAACGGACTAATAGCTATCATTTTTATAGATTCAAAAAAAGTCATTTGACAAAATCTATCAGTATGTTTCAATTAAAAGAAATAAAAATTAATATCAAACTAATTAAATTATTACCTGATGATTTGTGTATGCCCTGTGCTTATTGTTCATGATTATTTTGTTTAAAATGGTATCTTGGAATAGTACTGATAACTTTGGTAACTTAGAACTCAGATAATGATTTATTTTATAAATGTAATTGACTCCCCAAAGAATAGAATAAAATAGGGAAAATGTGATCTCAAGGTTTCTACATATTTATTATTCTTTATCTCTGCAATTGTCTGAATGAGAAAGGCTCATATTCCCTTTATCCAGATTTAGATCCATCCAGCTAAGAACTGCTCTATAGAGATCAGGAAACTAGAAAAATCTGTTGAAATCTACATTTCTTACAAGTAAAGTGCAGGTGGTCCCACTTGTTTTGAACACATACAGAATCCCAGAACTACTACAGTCTTAACCTCACTATGGCAAAGATAATGAGAGAATAGTTAGCTCTCTACTATCATTCTGCTCCATGTGTAAAAATATGCAAGTTTGACTGCTTCACTGCATTTCAATAAGGACCTTGTCAATTCCAGTGTTATAGAGAGCTACTTGTTTTTAGCAAGTAGCTTTTGTTTTATTGTTTGTCTCTGACTCTTTCAATGTGTAATTTTTTTGGTATTTGTGCAATTGTTCTGTGTGAACAATTTATTACAGTAGAAAAGCCCATAATTTCCTAATAACATTCATAACATCAAAAGAGCAAGCAGGTTAATTCAGGTCATGGAATTAGTGTTACCAGAACAACTCAATATGTTATAACAAATAGCTAAGCTAATTAGATAATTTTTATTTCCATAAGCTAGGATTAATTTGGCTGCATCTCATGGTTTTATAAAGAATGAACATATGGACAAGTTAAAGAGATATTTAAAACTGAAAGAACAATGTTGGGTGCGGCTCCAGAGGAACTGACTTGGAACATGTGAGAGCGAGAAAATCCAAACCCCGGGAATCTGAAAATTGAGAATGGAAGGTCTGGAACAAGCTTTCTCCCTGCTTCTGCCTGCTTCTGGAGCATGTGGATGAAGCCTCCAATCTGTTACTCTGCTATGCTTGTAGACTGGAGCCTAGCATAACTGTTATCTGAGAGGCTTCATCCAGAAGTAGATGTAGACAGATGCAAAGATTGACAGTCAAACATTAGGCAGACCTCAGGGAGTCTTGTGGAAGAACTAGGGTAAGGACTGAGGGAGCTGGATGGGTCAGGGGCACCACAAGACTTACAGAGCCAAGTTACCTAGTCCTATGAAGTTTTCTAGAGATGGATCCACCAACCAAAGATCATGGATGGACTAGAACTAGGCCCCCTACACATATGGAGCTGATTAGCAGCTTGGTGTTCATGTGGGTCACCTAACAATTAGAGTTAATGCTTTCTCTGACTTCAACTCTTGCCTGTTTTTGGTTCCCTTTCTCCTAGCTGGGTTCCCTCTTTGGCCTTAGTGGAAGAGGGCAGATTTGTACCTGGGGTGGGTGTGAGTGGCTCCCCTTCTCTAAGGAGAAGGAAGGGGAGAATGGGGGAAGAAGTTGGAAAGGTAGGACTGAGAGGAAGGGGGCTACGATGTGTACGTAAAGTGAATAAATAAATAAATTAATTAATTAATGAAAAAATTCTACACTAAGCACCTCATTGTCCAGAAATTTGGCACAGTTTCAAAACAAACATATAATAAAATTATGTATAACAAATTAAGATGATAGAAAATGTTTATAGTGATAAAATACTGGTTGCTGTTGAAAATGACATATTTTATTGATGTATCCATAGCTAATATATATACACATATGGTAAGATAGCAACATTGACACAGGCAGACAGACACTCACACCTACCACACAACTCACATGTCAGCAAAAATGTTTCCTTTTGCGGATGATGAGAATATTATAAACACTCATAAAAAATTATCCTTGTTCATGAAGTTGAGGGCCTGGGGTTAAATTAAAACTCATTTTAGGTACCTCTTTGCTAACTTTCTACATAGTGTTTCTTTCCTCTTTGTGCAGAATTGGGATGTTTGTAATAAGATGCTTTTTCAATTCAGAGTTCCAGATCAGTAATAAATTAAAAAGTAGTGTGGATATTTGGAAGATAGAAAAAAATGTAGTCAAGAGTTTTTCCTCAAAGAATTGTTAACTGACTTCTGTTACTATATCAGGCATGGGGAAACTGTGCAGCCAGAACAAAATGGTTGATAAACTGGATCTCCGTTAACTTAAGCACATTCTTATTTTCTTAGTCGCATCCTTAAGAATACAATCCAATGTCATTTAACCAATTAGATTTTCCTTTTCTCTAGCTAATCCCCCTTTTCTTTCTTGTATTTATTTTTTCTGTTTTCATTTTCTTTATTTTTTTTCTTTTCATACATCTTCTTTCTTTTTATTTCTTCCTTAAGTTTTCCTTCTTTTCTTCAACTGAACTGAACTGGAAACTTCAAATGAATTAGATTTAAAAAATTGAACAACAATTTCTTTATGGTTTACAAACTGGAGAAATATGTAAATATAAAAGCAAACAAATATGTAAGTAACATTTGTTGAAGTTTTAGACAAGTTAGGGGTTGACAACATCTTTGTTAATAGTGACTTTGTCAAACAAATATGAAGACCTGAGTTTGGATCTGCAGTAAACATATAAATAGCCAGCCATGGCAGTGTGAGCTTGTAATCCCAGCACGGAAAAGGCAGAAACAACAATTTTCTTGCTCTTTTTGCTCATCTAGTTTAGTAAAATATGTGAACTCTAGGTTCAGTGAGTGACTCTGTCTTTAAAAAAATAAGGTGGAAGGTGAATGAAGAAGATTCCAGACATCTAGTTCTTACCTCCACATGTATGTATACACACACACTCACACAGACACATATAATCACACACACACACGCACACACACACACTAAATTGAATAATTGATGCATAAATAAAAATCAAAAAAGTTAATCCACAAATGCTGGGATAATAAATACTCATTGCATGTTGATCCTAAAATCCTAAAAGAAATAAAAATATCTATATAATCTATATATGTAATTTAAACGTCTAAAATTGCAATGCATTCATAATATAAGTACCATTTTTGGAGAAAAAAAATAGGTTGTCTTTAAAGCAAACCTCCATGCAATGTCTTTAAACCAAAACTTTAATGCAAGACAACATGAAGAATCTCACTAGGAGTTAAGGACAAGTGGATATTCAGTGTTGGCTATAAGCATTGATACAGGAAAAGAAGGCCAGCACAGGGACTATGCTATTCCTGTTTGCTGTCTAATATGTTGAAAGCAGTATGTCACCCCCAGCACTAACATTCTTTATAGATGTCTAACACACAAAAATATCCCAAGTGAACTTATTGACTAAAAACAGTTCCAGAGAACCAATTAGTATCTTACACAGACTGCCCTGCAAGGCTTATGAGGCCATCCATCACCTGTCCATTTAACTATTTAGCATTTGTTGCAGCCATTTGTCACTGTGTCAGAATGCTAACATTTCAGAATGGGAGTTTTTGGTGGAAAGAAATCTAACTCAGATGCCGCGGATGTTTCTTCTTTAATAAGACTTGAGAAGATTTATGTTTCTGTTATATTTAGCCTTAAACATCTTATCTGAAGGGTGAACTTAATTTTTTATACTGCAGATATTTCAAATTTAAAGCAATTGTTTCACAGTAATTTAAATTTATCATAGCCAACAGAAATATTTTAAATTTTAACATTTCCAGAGCACCTCCATCAGGGTGCTCCTTGCCTTGCAGCTTTAAGGATCACATTTCTATTACTTTTCCAATTCAACCACTTGCTCTCTTAATCTCACAGTCTTTCATGAATTGCTTCATGGTTACAAAGGAAGGAATGGAAGAAAATTTACCTATATTGCCTGTCATGGTAAAAATATCAACTAGTTTTGGGATTTAAGACTTTTTTTAAAGAGTCATTTTATTTATTTATATTTATTTATTTTTACATGTTAGTATGCCAGTATGAGTATATGCAGTATGTGTGTGCAGATACGCAGAGAGGCCAGAAAAGATTATTGGATGACTTGCTGCTGTAGTTAAAGGTGCTTATGAGCCAGCCCACATTGGTGTTGGGACCCAAACTTGGGTCTTCTGCTTCTGGAAGGATAAGTAGCAAGCACTCTTAACTACTAAGCCATTATTCCAGACCCCAAGACACATGATAAAATATATTATTGCAGCATATCAATTAAACCACATGTAATTTACACCCAAGTGTGTACCATTTCTACCATAAAGAACTAATTATAAAATTGTGACTGCTTATTATAGACAATAGTCAACTGTTAACATTTTGTCTCATAAATTGCCAAACAAATATTACAATAGTATAATTTGAAGCATGATGGCTAGTTGGTGGAGAAAAAAATCTGAGAAGAATCATGGAGCAAAAGTATGAAGTAAAAATGTAATTTGTGAAATGATTCTACATTGTGTAACAATAGTCGCAAATTATAAATTCCATGTATTTCTTATGAAGAACTAGCCATTTTCTTACCTTAGACATGTCAATCAAATGAAAATTATTCCACTGTCTAACATTTACATTTGATCCAAAAATAATGTCTTTTACTGTGAAAACTGATATATAAGGAAGTTCTTTTCCAACCATCCTGTGTGGTCACCTGATTAAGATTTCTAACACATAAAAGACAATCACAATACTTTGCCCTCAAATGCCACTCCACATTGGAAAGCAGCTAAGCAGCTCCTGTGGCATTTTTCAGAGACTTTCAATGTGTGCTTGTCACTAAACTCAATCCCAGAGAGAAAACAGAAAATGTGAACTCCTGGGGGAAGAGAGTAGAAGGAAGACCTTTCCAAAAATCCTCAGAGTGATGTATTCTATCATGCAGACTTCAGCCAGAAACAGATCCATTTAGGTTACAGAACCCAGAATTACGTGGATGGAATTTAGATTGGACCATGAGTTTGCAAAAGAAATGTGTATGCTTCTGTGCAAATATGAATTACCACAGCAACAAATACACATGACTAAAATATTATGAATCACATCACCTGTTTGAATTCTTGATAATTTGTGTAGGTACTAAGAAAACATGCTTAGATATTTAAGTTGTCTGTAAAAATTAGAAAAGCAAAAAAATTTTAAAAATTATAATTGCAAAAATATATATTTATCATGGACACACAATTACATTCATACAATATTTACAAAAGGAAGCTAGAAGATATATAATTTCACAAAATATGTTTCCATGATTAAAAATAATAATGATATCAAAATAATCCTTTATGGTCTCTTCAAATAAAAGGGAAGATCCTTGAAGAAGTGTTTAAGTCCTTGCTAAAAGACTTGGTAAGTACACTAAAATAAATACCTCATGGAGAATATAATGCTGAACAAATCACTGAGATCAGAGCGGTGGTGGTGCCTGCCTTTAATTCCAGCAGTTAGGAAATATAGGCAGGCAGATGTCTGAGTTCGAGGTCAGCCTGGTTTACAAAGCAAATTCTAGGACAATCAGGGTTACTCAGAGAAACCCTGTTTTGAAAAACAAAACAAAATAGAATATAATAAGACAAAAAAATTGAGAAATTATCACCTGCTGGGCACCAGGTTGGTGCAATATTGAAAGTAGCTACAGATAAATGAGGAGTTAGTGAAGTGCTAGAAGGCAAATTGTAAAATCTTAAACACTCTCAGAAACCCAGAACTGAGAGGACACACTGGGCACATGACTAGACTGGGCTGTTAGTTTAGACGGTGACTTTATTTTGCCTTGTGAAAATTAAGCACTTGGACACAATTAAAAGGCAATTCATCTCTATGAATTTCCCAAGTCAAGGTGTTTTCTAAACATGAATGAACACGTTAGGCATAGGACCTGAAATATGTCTCATTACATTTATCAGATTCACTAACACGGTAGCTACACAAAAGTTGTTTTTGAATGGAAAGAACTACTTTGATTCATTACATAAAATAATAATTAAGAAAATAATAATAAAAGCCCTGATCATTTTTAACATTATTCATTATGTAAATCATCTTTTAAATATTTCATGTCTCTAAGAAGTAATGTGAGAGTTAAAGAGGATACCAATTTCACAATGGCGTATCTAGGATTGTGGCCCAGAAAGTGTTCCATGAAGTAAATTGCTCTTCATAAAGTACACTCATTACAGAAAGGGTGGGAAAATACTCCCACTTATTAATTTTTGATGTTAGCATTGATTTACTTTACATGTAAATTTTCCCTTAATACTTCTCAAGATACAATGAGGTAAACATTATCACCCCTACTTAATAAAAATGTAACTTATTGATGGTTATAGCAACATTAAATAACAGAGAAGCTTTTGATCATTAAACACTTCTTTCAAAGATTCTGTAGAGGATAGGTTGGAAAGGGGCAGAGAAAGAAGTGGAGAAATAGTTAAGATTATCCCTAAACTCTGAACAATGATCATACAACTCAACTTAATATAGAACTCTCATGGCCTTTCACACTTCATATTGCAGTAAAACATTGTTAATACTAATTAGGTAGTAGAATTTATTTTGTATTAGATAATAGAAAAACTGTTTGAGAGAAAACAGGGGAAAAGTGCTGGATGTCTCTCTCTCTCTCTCTGTGTATGTGTGTTTGTGTGTGTGTGTGTGTGTGTGTGTGTGTGTGTGTGTGTGTGTGTGCGTGCGTGTGGGTATATGTGTAAGAGAGACAAAGACAAAGAGAGAACATATATAGGTGAGAAGACATTAAATATCAATGTTTTCCCCTTCCCCTATAAGTAACATTTGACTAAAGCCAGAGCTAATATTGTCAAATGAGCAAACATTCATGAATAAATGCCTCACATCTGGCAAAGTGGAGTTCGCTGACATTTACTTGGTACAAAGGATCAGGGATTAAATCAGGCAAAATCCCACAGGATGTAATATTGGTATATTTTTCCATTTCACTGTTAGTTGTTTATGAAGAAATTTAGAAATATTCATTATCAACTATGAGAAGAAAAATGTAAATCATATATTATTTACATTTAGTTCATTATTAATATATTTGTGTAAATATTTATTATAAAACAATTGAATGAAAAAATTATAACAAATTTGGAGAGTACATGGATGAATAAATAAGGAAAATAACTCATAAGTATTTAATTAAGGAAATAGTTTTACAATACTGATGTATATCCATATAGAATAATCAGCATCTCCATAGATAGATGATAAGTATTTTGAACATAAGAAAAATATATCTATAGATAAATTTACATATATAATATTTTTGAGAATGAATTTATATATATGATTATTTGTAATATGCATATAATTATATTTATATTCTGAAAATATTCTTAAATCTATTCCTAACTTTATAAAACATTTAGTTACTGATTAGTACTGTATTATACATATTTTGTATTATAATAGCAGAAGCCCTTAGAAATCATAAGAAGCTTCATATGTGTACTTTTCAGAGAACACTTTAATTATATAATTAATAATAATTATAATACAAATTATTTCCTAAAAGTACAATGATATTTAAGAGAAAACTTGTTATAATGGAGATAGATTAATCTGGTGGTTTAAATATGGTGAAAATTTGAAAGATTTAGAAGAATAAAGATTATAGAAAATGGATAGATAGATAATTGTTATTTCCTTGTAACTAAAAGATGGAAGTTATATGAATGCTTTTCTTAGATAAAGTTGATAATTTGATGCAGAATAAAATAGGAAAAACCTGTACTATTGGCGAAGAGCTTAAACTAAGAGTAATGTAGTATATTGAATGAAGAAGTTGTTGCAGCCACAGGAGGGGTGAATATGGTGAATATATGATATGATGTTTTTTTAATTTCAAGAATAAAGAGAATAAAACCTAGCTAAGAAATTATCTGCAATTGATACCCACAAGCAAAAAAAAAAATAAGTTTTCATCAAAGGAGTCATATTGGTTATATCAGTGGCACACCTGGGCCCAAGCACAAGAGAAGTTTGCCAACAAAAGGAACTCAGTGGTATTGTTGTGAACTTTCTGTTTCACTTGACTTTGTTTTGGAGGTTTTTTCTTTTAATCTTCTTTTATAATTTATTTTTTATTTCTTCAAGTTACATCTCAATCACCTTCCCCTCCCTACTCCCCGCTCCTGTTCCACCCTTCCACCCTCTTCCCCCTCAACCCCCCATCCTCTACCCTTTTTTTTTTTAGTTTAAATTATATCTTTTTCCCCCCAACAGCTCCCCCTTTCAGTCCAACAAATGGGACTTTCTCTTATAACAATAAATACAATACAAAACAACAGAAATAAATAGGCCACAATTGTGAGAGTTATATGGCTTAGCATACATCCCCAATGTCCAGTCCATATGTATTTGGCACCTGACTTTAACATTCTACTATCTAACCATATATTTATCCCTCTCAGGTCTCTGAGGTGGTTGAAGAATAGATAGCTAGAGTCTCATAGTTAAATTTTGAGTTGTTTAGGAATCAAGAGGGTGTTCTGGATCTAAGAAGATGTTGTTAAAATTGTGATGCAAGTTAGTATGAAAGCTGAGTTAGATATAGAACTTTAAACTCATGGATATGTTTTGGAGTTTTTATCTTATTGGTCTTTCTCTTGTCTGTTTTGATTTCTTGTTTTGTTTTCTTTGGGGTATTTTGTTGTTTCTTTCTGCTTTTCTTTTTTTTTGGAAGATAGAAAGAGCATAAAGTTAGATTAGTAAGGAGATGGAAAGGATTGGGAAATAGTTAGAAAAGGGAAAATGTTATTCAAAATATATTGTATGAAAATTTTCTTTCAATAAATTGTCTCTCAAATAATATAAAACTTTCAGATATAGAAAGATGAAGCAATAGGTATCAGTACCTTATGGGAAATAATATGAGTTCTCTTTTATTATATAATTCTTGGGTATGAGGGTTCAATAATAATGAAGACACAAAATGAAAACATATTCAATTTTCAATAGACAATAGGAAAGTCTCTCTGTTGGAAAACAAATTAACCCATGAGACCCTTTTTTACATTGAAATTAGGATGCAGTTGCGGTACAAAGTTGGGTGTACTTATTAGTACACAATAAAGAGAATGGGCATTAGTACTGTGTTTTTAGGTTAATTTTGGAATTATTGGTAGTTCTTTGTTCTCTTATATTTCTAGATGATATGAAACCACACACAAAATGAATTATATTGTAATTTACCTATTTTGAGGTCTTAAATTGTCTTTCAGAATATTCAAAGAAGTGATTCTTTTCTTATTTTCATTATTTTTGATACAGGAATTACAAGGTTTGATATTATTTTGTTTCTTACATTCAGTTGAAAGTAGCCAAGAAATTAGATTCTTGGGCCATGGGCTGTTTTCTCAAGAACTGCATAAAGAGAAATGGCAATTAAACAAAATATAACAGGTGAGCTGTTGTCTCATGTTCTGCTTCATTTAATTTTTTTTCCTTTATTTTTTATTTCTTCAAGTTACATCTTAATCGCATTCCCCTCCCTATTACCCCTCCAGTCCCACCCTTAACCCCCCATCCTCTTCCTTTTTTTTTTCTTTTAAGTTTAAGGTATAACTTATTTCCCCCCACAGTTTCCCCTTTCAGTCCAACAAATGGCTCTTTCTCTTATAATAACAAATACAATGCAGTACAACAGAGGTAATTAGGCCACAGTTATGAGGGTTATATGGCTTAATGTACATTCCCAATGACCAGTCCATATGTATTTGGTACCTGACTTTAACATTCTACTATCTAAACATCTCCATGAGTTTAAAGGTCTATATCTGACTCAACATTCATACTAACTTGCAACACAATTTTAAAAGTATCTTATTAGATATATAACACTCTCTTGACTCCTAAACAACTCAAAATTTAATTATGAGACTCTAGCTATCTGTTCTTCAACCACCTCAGAGACCTGAAAGGGATAAATATATCTAATTTTATAGGAAGTACAGGGCCTTCAGCTTCTCAAACTAAGAAATAACATACCTGTGGCTGCCTGGACAGTTCCCATTTTATCTCCATACATTACAGCATCGATCTTTAGTCATTTGGCCCCATTTCTCTGACAGACATTGATTGTAGAGCAGGGGTTATGAATGACTTACCTACCCTGTTTTGGCAGAGCTAGGCTGTCGACTTACCTGCTTCCAGGTTTTGTCCTTTTTGGACAGCATTCTGTCTACAGTTGGGGCAAGGGGCTTTTCCTACCAAGAGATAGGCTTGCGACTAATTCAATTATCTCCCACTGGAGATTCTTCGATGCTCATCTTCTCCTTGGAGGATAATAGGGGGTGCTGTCTGGAGTTGATATGTCTTGATATAAAAAAATCTAAAGTTATGTAAACATCTTTGAATGCCATATTCTGCAGATCTCTTGAGGTTTTTGAAGAGGCCCTATCTATCTCTTATAGCAGATGTTGCTTGTCTCTTGCCGGTTTATTTCTGATTAGCTTAGAAAGTAACTATAATAGGCTGTCATAGTACCTAACTGAATGACCGGCTTGCATAACCATTAGTTTGCATTTCTTAAATATCCTAAACAGTTTATGACAATTAGTAGTAAAAGGCCGAAACATCACATTTCATTTTTTTTCTTTACCTCCTAACCTTTCCATCCCAGTTCTCTGGGGTGGGGTGTCCTTATATAACAGTCCCTCATCTCAGTTGAGAAGTGTATGAGGGCCAAGAGCCTCTTCATTCATTGGGGATCTACGAAGCAGTTCCATCAGTGAAAAGTGTCTCTTTGCCCGGGAGAGAGACTACTAAACAAACAAACCAATAAGCACACAATAGATAAAAAAGACTAAAAAATAGAAAAAAAATATAACTAATATATAAAAAATAAATAAAGAATAAAATTAAAAATAAGAAGTCTATGTCCAATTTCCCTTTGGTGTGTTAGTTGTAGTATCGATACCTTCTACTATATAGCTACAATCCTACTATAAGTGAATAGATGCCATATGTGTCCTTCTGAGTCTGGGTTAGTTCACTCAGGATGAGCTTTTCTATTTCCATCCGTTTGGCTGCAAATTACATAATTTCATTGTTCCTGAGAGCCGGATAATATTCCATTGTACAGATGTACCACAGTTTTTTGACCCATTCTTCGGTTGAGGGACATCTGGGTTGTTTCCAGTTTCTAGCTATTACAAATAAGGCTGCTATAAACATAGATGAGGAAACTTCCTTATGATTCCATGAAGAGGCATTTGGGTGTATACCCAGAAGTGGTATGGCTGGGTCCTGAAGCAGAGCTATTCCAAGTTTTTTAAGATATCGCCAGACTGACCTCCATAGTGGTTGCACAAGCCTGCATTCCCACCAGCAATGGAGTAGGGTACCCCTTTCTCCACACCCTCGCCAGAATGTGCTGTCATTTGAGTTTTTGATCTTAGCCATTCTGACAGGTGTGAGATGGAATCTCAGAGTCATCTTGAGTTGCATTTCTCTGATGATTAAGGATGTTGAGCATTTCTTCAAGTGTCTCTCAGCCATTAGGGATTCCTTCTTTGTTAATTCTCTATTTAGCTCTGTCCCCCATTTTTTGATTGGATTATTTGGTTTCTTGGCATTTAATTTCTTGAGTTCTTTGTAGATTTTAGATATTAGCCCTCTGTCAGATGTGGGGTTGGTGAAGATTTTCTCCCAGTCTGTAGGCTGCCATTTTGTTTGAATGACAGTGCATACAAGGGCCATACCTAGAAATAATAAAGGCAATATACAGCAGGCCAGTGGCCAACATCAAAATAAATGGAGAGAAACTTGAAGCATTTCCTCTAAACTCAGGGACAAGACAAGGATGTCCACTTTCACCATATCTCTTCAATATAGTATTGAAGTTCTTGCTAGAGCAATAAGACAACTAAAGGAAATCAAGGGGATAAACATTGGAAACGAAGAAGTCAAATTATCCCTATTTCCAAACGATATGATAGTATACATAAGAGACCCCAAAAATTCCACCAGAGAACTCTCACAGCTGATAAACACCTTCAGCAAAGTGGATGGATACAAAATTAATTCAAAAATATCAGAAGCACTTCTTTATACAACAAACAAATGGGCTGAGGAAGAAATAAGGGAAACAACCCCCTTCACAATAGCTGCAAACAACATAAAATACCTGGAGGTAACTCTAACCAAGCAAGTAAAGGACCTGTACAACAAGAACTTCAAGCCCTTGAAGAAAGAAATGGAAAAGGCCTTTAGAAGATGGAAAGATCTTCCATGCTCATGGATAGGTAGGATCAACATAATAAAAATGGCCATCCTACCAAAAGCAATATATAGATTCAATGCAATTCCTATCAAAATACCAACACAATTTTTTATAGACTTAGAAAGAGCTAGCCTCAATTTCATATGGAACAACAAAAAGCCCAGAATAGCTAAATCAATCCTGTACAATAAAAAAAACATCTGGAGGTATTACCATCCCAGATTTCAAGCTGTACTACAGAGAATAGTTGTAAAATCAGCATGGTATTGGTATAGAAACAGACCAGAAGATCAATGAAATCGAATTGAAGATCCAGAAAGAGACCCACACACTTATGGCCACCAGTTTTTTACAAAGAAGCCAAAATGGCACAATGGAAGAAGGACAGCATCTTCAACAAATGGTGCTGGTCCAACTGGATGTCCACTTGTAAAAGAATGAATTTAGACCCATACTTATCACCTTGTACAAAACTTAAGTCCAAGTGGATCAAAGACCATAACATATGGCTGGTCACACTAAATCTACTAGAAGAAAAAGTGGGAAAAACCCTCAAACTATTTGGCACAGGTGACAAATTCCTGAACAGAACACCAACAGCTCAGGACTTGAGATCAACAATCAATAAATGGGACCTCATGAAACTGAAAAGCTTCATTTAATATTTTAAATGGGGATGCTAAATAAAGCATCATATCTTATTAATTTTTGAATATTTATGCTTTCCTTATTGAAACATAAAGTTATTTTAAAATCATTGCTCTGCTCCAAAAACTTTAATAGGTCATCTTAACTGATATAGACATTGGCGCATATATCTTATTCTGTCCTGGAAGCCTGTTGAACCCTTTCAATGTACAGGAATGCCACATTATTTGACAGTTTTTTTCTCTATTGTTTTTTTCATAGCCTCCATTCCACTGTCCTCTGGGGTCTCTGTAGTAAGAACCAGTTATCTCTAACTTCATTCCATTCCCAATGATGCATATCCACACTCTATGCTTGTTAGTCTCATAGATTTGCCCTATTCACTCTGGGTTGGCTGTTATTTTTTATTACATTATCTTTGCCATATACATGGTATTGTTTCTTTTTCTAAATTACAAGAGTTTCTTGTTAATGACTTTAAATAAATTGTAATATTCCCTTAACCCATGCATATCTACTATATTTTAGTCTGATTCTTGGATAGAAGTTTGTCATACAACTTTTGTCTTATTCTACATTTAGTCTTCTGTTACATCCACATTATTTTGAGTTATTTTGAAAACATAGACATATATATCCAAACATTCATTATTTTTCTTATAGCAGGAATTTTTCAAAGTCTTTTTTTTCTTATGAGAGGATGACATAACTATATTTTTGTCACTTTTGAATATTCCCCAGAGTGAAATTAACAAGCTTTTTTTTTCTCTGTGTAATCATATCAGTAATGGAAATATCTAGTCATTGATATAATCTGAAGCAAAAGGAAACTCTCTTGTGCTTCTTCTGATCCTTTATTATATTTCAGGAACAAACCCATCATAGACATAGCAGTATAGAGCTCTGTTCCTAACTCTAACTCAACACAGGTAGCTTAATTAAATTACTTAGTAACAAGAGAAAAATTGGCTTATAAATAATTCCAGAATGCTGTGGTATATATTAGGAAGCATAATTTATGTTCTATCATATTTTTCTAAGAAATTTTGTATGTACATATACTTATATTTTTGCACATATATGAATGCACTTTGTTGTTGCTTTTCAACTGTAGTTTTACTTGGCTTCCTAAGTACTCTTGAAATTGTGTGCTCAATGACCCTGCAGCCTCTCCAGTAGCCAGGGATATAGACATGTAATACCACAACTGTTTTATGCATTTTAATAAACACTCCTATACATGTATGCAGATAATAACAATTACTGAAAAGAGAGCGAAGAGAATTATATGAGAGTATTTGAAGGCAGGAAAGGGAAGGGAGACATGTGACAATACTATAATCACAGCAATACAAAAAGAACATAAAAAGTCACTTTGACCAATCACCTCCATGTCTGCATATGCAATATACACATTTCAGATTTGATTTTATTATATCACCCAAGAATTTCCCTTCTGGAAACCCCACAGCTAATATTCTTTCCCAGCCATTTCCAGGTCCTTTCATTGTCCTGACAACATTACTAATTCCCTGGTCTCTCCCTTCCATTCCCTATATATCACCCTTATCTTGATTTCTTTGGATTTTTTTTCTCATTATCCTTGGATTCTACAACATTTTTTTCTGAAGCCTGGACTCATTTATTTATGCGATTAAGCCATTTCAATATACTTTCTACATCATCCTTTCAGAATTGACATAGAAATGTTAAGTTACAAAGCCTGGTCCTCCTATAGGATTCCTAGCTTAGTGAGCACTGTCATCTAAACACTCCACCATTCTCTTATAAATCATCTTCTATTGTTTTATTTTTCTAATTTGACATATTATCCCCAAATTTTCTTCAATTCATAGAAAATCTTGGTGAAGATAATTTCAGTACACTTTAACTGACTCAGTATTTCCACAGTTGGTGTTTGCATCAAAGCATAAAAAAATTTCAGAATTACCATCCCTATACTTTGAGTTCTTTTCCAGTCATTCTGCTCCCCTATTAAATAATGTCTGATGGAGTTGTATTGAAATTTCAGATTTGGATCCACATCTCTGCATTTTGAGACAGAGTTCCTATGTGTACCCTGGATATCCTGGAACTCACCCTGTAGACCAAACTGGTCTTGAACTCCCAGAGATCCACCTGCCTCTGCCTCCTGAGTGCTGGAATTAAAGGTGTGAGCCACCAATGCACATCTCTGCATTTTGATTGATTGTGTTTTTCTGCAACGGACGTGCATTTGGAAGAGTTGGGGTTAGGAAAGGGAAGGGAGAAATAATGTAATTATATTATAATCTCAAAAATAAAAGAAATAAAAACTAATATTACAGAATTAGAATACATTTTATAAAGCCCTGTTTCATCTTTGTCTTGATTTCCTCTTCAACTCTTCTCCCTCCCTTAATAAAGTGGGGGATGAAGAGACTGAGGAAAAAGTACAGAGTTTCTATTACAGGAAAAACCAAGACAATTTTAGTCGTGCATTGCATGGGAACATTGCTCCTGGAATTCATTGCTTTGTAAAACAAGTTAAATGAGTTAAATGATGTGTGTGTGTCCTGGAATTCATTGCTTTGTAAAACAAGTTAAATGAGTTAAATGGTGTGTGTGTGTGTGTGTGTGTGTGTGTGTGTGTGTGTGTACATATGTGTAGACAGATCAATGATAGCTATACAAATATACAGATGGATATGGATATCTGTGACTGTATATGAACATTCTTCATATTTACTATAGGTCTCCAACTCAAGTGCTTTTTAAATGCTGTACCATGATGACAAGGCAGGACTTGAACTTGAAGCCATGATAGCATTTTCATGCTTCACAGATTTTTGTGTAACATCAGTATAAAATTGTTTGTATTTGTTATTACAGTTTCGTAGGCTATAAAAATTCCTTATATTTGGAATCAATTATAAAAATACTATTGAAATATTAGAGTATTTATGTACTCGATATAATAAATTTAGTGTTTAGTAATCACAGGATTGATATTTAATCAGAAATATAAGGTTAAAATAAATATTAATGCATAACAGTATGTAGATTTCCTATAGCTACTGTTGTGAGTACAGTAGCAATAATCATGGACATGGTAGTAGTTTGGTAACTATAACTCACAATAGTGCAAACATACTTTTTTCCATTGGAACAAAAGTATATCAAGTTTATAACTACAAATAATGAAAATGTTAATTGTCCTAACTTAATAAGTACATTTTATACCCCTGTGTTAAAATATTACCCTTTCCCACATGAGTAAATATATTGTTACTATTTAATCTATGACTGATAAAATGTATAGTGTTTTTGTAAACTATAAAAGAACACATAGAGGACTGATGAGTGAATGAATTTATATATAATTTTAAACTTAATAATTCAAAAAACAGGTGTTTTTAGAGAGAATGAAACAAAGTACAGACCTTAGGGGAGGAAAGCAGAAAGACTGAGATGCAATAATGACAAAATTTAAAAATAGTTTCAAAGCTATAGCAAATTGGAGTCAAGTTATTCGTAGGAGAGAAATAATTCAAAAGAATTAGTGCAGCATAAAGCAGAGGCAGACAATTATATATTAATTAAATCACTTACTTCTATATAGATACTCATGGAAATAGAAATATCTGGGAAATAACTCAGAAGCAACAGCATAAAGTGTAAGGATAAGATCAGTAACTGAAAATAAGTGAATATACCTACATTTTTAATCTCAATGAAAATTAAAATAATCAGATCTTTATTGAAATGCCGATATAAATATTTCCAGCTTGAAAAGTGACTTAGATGCACAATCTCTCACAGCCCCATATGGAAGGCACCAATGTTTAATGTGGAATCTACAGCTACCAAAATAATTGTGTGTTAGCAAGTGTAACTTAACAATGTAGAATTGAATCATAGATAAAAATAATATATTGTCTTGCAAGAGTAGGAGTTTAAAAACATTGAAGGGCAAAACCTTACAAAATTATGAGCCAAAGAACTCCATTTTTGTCTAAGAAAACATGTTAACCCAAAATAGCATTACATAAAGCCTCCTCTTAGATTTCCTGAACTACTTTCTATTGGTTTCTAATCATCAAATGCTTTTTAGCTTTGGTTTTTCCATTTTATCCACATCCATTTTTTAAATTTAGAAAGCCTAAGTCCACCTTTTCTGTTACCACAAGTTTTGATCTTTTTCTAACCCACTCAGGTCTTAAGGGCTCTTTGGTTTTCATCATTTTTCTATAGCCAAAAACTTGAGGAAAGGACTTAATATTTTGCCCCCATAATGAACAGAGGTGAATGTACATATTTCAAGAGTACTAAACTTCCTATCAGTTTAAGACCATCTACATGGTGAGATATTGTATTCAAAAGCTGATTCTAAACAGCATACCCTCCTTTCCTTTAAAAATGTGCTCTATGAATCATAACATACATAGTTTTTTGTTCAACTTGTAATTAAAATAACAGTTGTGAAATATTGTACTGAAAATGTTATATGTATTATCTATTCCTAACCTATGTTAAATTGGATTCAATTTTTCTCAGAAAACTAGAAAGAATGCTAGTTGTTAGCCATTAGCTCAGTATCCAAAATTCTTGTTTTTCTGGAAGAAACAGGTTGGTATAGCAATGATAAAAAGAAAAAGATTATGGAAAATATTTTCAATAGATATTTTATCTAGTCCCATTGCATTCTAAAGGAGTATAAGATTTTTTTTAATAATGAGGTTTTATTTTCCCACTTGTGTGTGTTTGCTTGTGTGTGTGTCTATGTGTGTATATATGTGTGCAAGTACTGTGAAATTTACACAATGAGCAACGGATCTATAAACCGATAAGCAGAGACAGACAGGTAAACATGTAAATAGTTAAATGAGTGAAATAGGATAGAGTACAGTTCAGTGATAAAGCACCGGTCTAGGATGTGAAAGACCCTAGGTTAGATGCTTAGATGCTCTGTATGAATACTCTTTTAAAAATACAAAATAAAACAATTACAACAAACCATACATCCTTCTGTTAAAATGAAATTTTGTATATGTATACTGAGACAATTTTTTGTTTGCTAAAATGCGGTTCAAGTGTCACCTCTCTAGCAAAACATTCCTGACACCTATGAGTGTCCTGTCTCTCTTTCTTGTTTTCATACCACCTTTTCTTACACATTTTGGTCTTCTCTGTATCGGTCACTTTTATCAGACTTTTTTCTTGATGTTTCTTCACTGACATTTCTGTTCATTATGTGTCCTGGAGATCATGTTTAGCACATAATATGTGTTCAAAAATTGGAGAGGAGAAATATAAGAAGAGAGCCAAGAACAGAACAAGAGTGAGAAGACTGAAACACAGCAGTGAAGAATAAAATCTTATAAAAAGTGGAAAAATTCACATGTGTAAAATGAGTAATATAGACTGGGCATTATTTGGGAGCAAAATAGAAAGCTAAATGTTATATTTCAGTTCCTGATAGCAAGGATCTGATCTCTTTTAAAGGCTGATAAATAACCAAATCAGGATATGAAAATATATTATTAATAGTATATTACTAAATGGATTATTTATATGTACACATATGCATGCATACATATATATATATATATATATATATATGATTTGACACTGGGTATCCTGTAACATAACCTGAACTTTTACTGCTGATTCTCCTATTTCTATGTATGATTCTCCTATTCTCCACTTTCCATGTATTCCAAGAAAAGTACTGAACTGCCATGCCCTCCTTAAATGAATGTTTACAAAAACTTTGTGGTATAAAATTACATAGTAGAGAAATGACTATTGATAACTATTAACACGTTAACATGCATAATAACATTTTCTTGAAGTAGAATTTGAATGTAGGACCAAGACAATCATTTTTATATATTCATGTCATATAAGTTCTCCTTTCTTTTTCTTTCTTTCTTTTTTTTAACATTTTGGGATTATAGCATAATTACATCATTTCCCCTTCCCATTGCTTCCTCCAAAACCTCCCAGATAGCCCTGCTTTCTCTCTTTCAGTTTCATTAATTGTTGTTGCATATACACAGACACACACACACATGCATCTACACACATATTCAAAACTACATATATAAACTTCTTAGTTTATATACATTTCTGTATATATGTTTTCAGGGTAGACCATTTAGTATTGGGTAACCAATTGTGCTCTGCTTTGGGGAAGGCTATTTCTCCTGCTTGCAGCATTCCTTGGTTGCCTACATGTTTTGTGTGGGGTTGAGGTCTTCTGTGTGGGTCTGGAACATCAAAAGCTACACCCACAATGTCTCAGCAACATGACTGCCTATACTTGAGGTAAACAGTACAACAACAACAGGGATACTTAAAAGGATTACTGTGACGGTTGAAAGAAACCAACTGTTATGAATATACTTTGAACATTTAAGTTTTCACCTATTCTGCCTCTTTTTCTCATTAATAGTTATAATATGTAACATCTAAATTTTGTTGGGATACATGTGAGAATGGAGGCAGTTATCTTCATTGGTATCATTATTAAAATCATATGTAAAATTCTTTCATTGGAACATTCTTACTGTGAAGGTTAAGCCTTATCTTTCATCTTTTGCTAATTTTTATCCCTGTTTCATCGAATTAATTCATTTACATAAGATACTTTAACCTATATCACTCGGAAGGCAGTCTTCCATCTTCAGAACTCAAAATAATACAAAGTCGTCTTCTATCTGTTTCTGCTCTTTTTAAGTGTTACATTACAGCAAATGCAGCTGCACAATTAACTTTCCTTCCCTAGGCTCATGTTATTTCGGTTACTTAAAGAACAATTTCCTGCTCACAAGAGAATTAAACTGAAAGTGTTATTTTTTTGCATTTTTGAACTTCAATTGAATGGCTCCCTCATATCTAGTTAACAATCTGTGTCTGCGCTCCAAGCAGAGAACTGCAACCTTTCGATGAATCCATCTGGGCCGTGTTCCATTTTTAAATCTAGGGCAATTTCCCATTTGACTCCCTCCTGATAACATGTTCCAAAATTTGAAGTTTAAACATCAGAACTATTTGACTGCTTAAAGACACAAGCCAAAGAACCAGTTAGCGAGCTGGGTTACAATTGCACCATGAACAGAGAGCCTTCCTGGAGCTACTGAGTTTCAAAATAATGAGTTCTAAAGAGAGTTTGAGCACAAATGAATAAATGAAATGAAGATACAGTCAAAACTCATTCTGAAATTTTAATATAATGGGTAAAAAATACTGCCACTCTTTTTTGTAATTATCACTGTAACAGATTATATGTATTTGGTGACTTAATCAAATTGTGTGTGTGTGTGTATATATATATAACTGATACTGGACCCAGCTGACAAAAATCCAAATGCTGACTGAGCTCAATTATTTTCCTGAAGGTTTGGAGAATTTGCGTGATTGACAATGGTTCTGAGAAGTCATTTATGTAATTTGGCTCAGGGTCCTTCTTTCCTGAAATCTAATAGTCTGAGTAGATTCCCTAATAATAAGGTTATCTAAATTTGAAATAGTTTCTCTCTTTTTAAGACCCTATGATGCTGGAATTGGTGACACATACTTACCATAACAGCACTCAGGTACTGGATGAAGGAAGACCATCGGTTGTTGATTAGATAGATTCAAAGACGGAAATCATAAAATTATCTCTTTTGACACGTACAAGTACTTTGATAATATCTCTGTATGACAAAAGCCATGAAGAGGCTAGAGATGAAGTCAGTATATCTAAAAACTCAATAAAGGCTAATAAGCTTGCATGAAAATTCTATAACCAGCCTTATGCTAAATGTAGAATAACTCAGAGTTCCCACTAAAATCATTGACAACTAAGAAGTATCCTCTTTATCAACCCCTGTTCAATATAGCACTTTAAATCTTAGGAAGAGATAAGAGGAAGTAGTAAATGAGATATACACAGGAAAAGAATTAGTTAAAGTTTTCCTATTTGTAGATGACATGATTAATATGACATAAGAAATCCTAAAGATTTCACCAAAAAATATTAGTGCTGACAATTTCAGCAGAGTGGCAGGATGCAAAATTAATAGAAAACTGACTGGCCTATCTATACACCTAAGACAAACAGGCTGGAGAAGAAATCAGAAAGGAAGTCTTAATCACTATAGCCTCAAAAGAAAAATATTTGGAAATAAACTTAGCTAAGAAAACAATTTTTGCATGCGATGTGAAATGTTCCTACTGACACAATAGTGGCACGACTGTTATGAATAACTCACCATTTTCTGATTAGATTTGAGGCCAGTTTCATAGAAAATTAATTCAAACTTGGCACTATTATCCTGGTCAAAAGCCCATGCTTGTGTGTTTATAGGATCTAGGGAAGAACCTGGTGTTGCTGTTTTGCTACCAGTTTGTAGAAGTAAATTGTTAAATTATTCACTAGTATTTATATTATAGTTAATTGGATGGTGGTGTCAATCCTTAACCCACCATTATAAATAAACATAGAGACACCTGATTTTAAAAAACCTTAGTCTTTATTGTACAATCTTAGCCCATCTAAGATAGCATATAATTCTATTCCCCAAATAAAACCCCAAAATGTATATATACATACATCACCTGGGCTGTTATTCTCCATTCTATGCCCAATGTTCCAGGCCACCATGGCATGATCTTCTTTCATCTACAACATGGTGTGGATCTTTCCTTCTCCTGCTGGATTATTCCCTATCTCCCTGCTTCAAAAGCCCATAAACATAGACCCACCTACCTCTCTCGTTGTCCTGTCTCACGTCTTAGCATTTTATTAAAGCCAATCAGAGACAATGATTAGAAAACAAGGTAACAGACAGAGCACGCTTCTGGGAGCAATTAATTAACACTTGGAATACGTAACAGATCACTGCATCACCTGTTCATACCTTGAAACTGCCTTTTTTTTTTTTTTTTTTAAGACAGGGTTTCTCTGTATAACAGCCCTGGCTGTCCTGGACTCACTTTGTAAGTCAGGCTGGCCTGGAATTCACAGAGATCCGCCTTCCTTTGCCTCCCTAGTGCTGGGATTAAAGACATGTGCCTCCACGCCCGGCTTTTGAAACTGTCTTTTCAATAGTTATGATTATACCCAAAAACCTGAACTACTCTTTTTCTGGGCCAGAGAAGCTTCTTTGTGCAGGCAGAAGTGCTCAATGAGAAAGTACATAATTTTTCAAAATTCGGACAATAAGAGACTGAGTGCTCAGTCTTAAGTCGGCATCTGTATTGGTCACCTACCCCTGTTCCACCAACACTGAAGAGCAAGCAGAGAGAAATTAAGCACCAGCGATAGGGAGGAGGGCCAGGAATTGCTGTCTTCTGGCTGTCACATGCCTTTCACAGTCATGAACACACAGTAACTATATGCTTACCTGCAGAAAATCTACCTCGCGAGATCAAGCACACCAAAATCCTAGCATAGATGCCACCCCTGATTTTCTTCCATCATTAAAGAGCTATTGGCAGTGAATAGCTGCTGGGGGCCCAAAAATCATTCCTTATTGAGTGTCTGGTTCATTACCCATAATCAGGTGGACGATTCCATACCACATACTTATGGACAGAACTAACTGGACTTAGTGGATTATCAGAAAGAGTAGAAACACATGAAGGTTGAAAGAGGAACTATTGAGATGGATAAAGGTAATTTAAAAAGGAAAGTATAAGTTAAATGTGATATTTCTTTGTATACATGTATTAAATTTTCCAATATAAAGAAAATTCAAACAAGTAGTTATCAAAAATGCACTTGTGATATATTGGGCTGACATATTGGCACAGAGTGATGTTTTTGTGTTATGAGTTCTAAACCTAATCAAATCTGTAAAGGTCAAGGTCTTTGACTGTAATGCAGCCTTAGGAATATCTTGTCAAAACTAATGGAATGTTCACAAGCTAAAGTTGCCTAACAGAAGAGGTATTCATTTCCTAGGAACAGCCTCCCTGCTACATGCTTCCCTTTGCTAAAGCTACTCATGTGAAGTGTGTCGCCTCTATGGAAACATGGTGGTACATTTCACAATACAGAAACTGAAGTCTTGCATTAAATATACTCCCACAGTCTGGATGTGTATCATGGATGCTACACTTGTGCTGTGTTTCAGTTTTTTCATTAACACAGAAAAGTACATTTCCCAAGTACCCTTGCTAGCCTCTCTTGGTTGCTTCTACTGAATATAGGTCCTTACGAATTAGAAGTAGGAAAAATGATGAAGCAATATTTCTTTACATTGATTTATTAATTCAAATTACATCTCCATTATCTATATTTCTTTCTGCCTAGGATTCCTTGAAAGTTTTATCCAGTGTGCAAACTACCTTATATAGGTACCAGCTTTGGAAATAGCTCATTACTGTTTAAAGTCAGTTTTTGTAACTTATCACTTTCCATTTGGGGTCTGGTCATTTTCAGAGAAACTGAATCCTATTACATCACAATTCTTTTTTTTTTTTCTGATTTGTGTATTTGTTTCAGCTTTCAAATAGTCCTGTGAAGGCTAAACAAATACTTCACCAGTGATCTACATACACCCCCTGCTCTGACTTATATCTGCTATTTGCCTCTTTAGCTCTATACTGTTTGTAATATCTAGGGGCTTTCATTATTGTCTCCTTGACATTTTTAGCACTTGTTTCAATTACAAATAAATTGCAAATGTTCAAGCAAATTTGTTTGAATACTTAAATGTATTATATTGTCAATATTTAGAAAAAGTGGTGAGTTTCAAGAATTGAAGCTAAGGACTATGGTTGTAGGCAGTGGTAAAATACTTGACTGCCATTTAGAGAACCTGTATTGAAGTGGCAGATTGACAAATCTGAAAAGGAGGTATATCAAAATCCATTCTAAATTATTAACTAAATGAGATGAAATTAAACAAAAGAAACTTACAGGAGGGTGAATAATGAAGAACGCTAAAACTAACAACTCTGACAACCTCCACTTCTGGTGAGAGTTAAGATTGAACTCAAAGTCATGCCCCCATAACACAGAGATTGTATTTGAATGTGGGACTTAAATATCAGCAGAATAATAGAGATACATTTCTATTTTCAATACATCTTCCTTTTTCAAACAATTTACCACAGCAGTTAGCAAAGGCTTGCTTCTTCTGGGAAATGAGGAAGACATTGTGAAGTATGCCTTATCCCACAGAAAGGGTAAAATGATTTACCACTCTGCATTTGTTATACGGATCCCTATCTAAAATAATCTCAAATGTTTTCATTGCTTTTGGTCTTTGTCTCTCTGATGTTTCTTTAGAAGACATATCAGCCCAAGGGCTGAAAGTCAGGGGAAGATGCTTTGGTGAATGAATACATAGAATCAGTATCACACACCAAGAAGGAAAATTCATTTCTCTGCTCCTCATCCAGGCCTATTTCTAGGATATGTTATTTAGGTCTTGGGATTTAGTACACAAATCTCATTAATTAAGATTTGTTTGGAAAGAATGCTCAATGTGACTTACATTTAAATGAAGATGGCACTACATCCCCTGGAGATGAAGGACAGGTGACAGGCAAAACTTGCTTATCTCTGAGGATTCAGACACTCTTTTCTGCTTCTCTGAGAGACTCTGCTTTCTACTTTGCTGTCTGCCTAGTAACCCTTGCATTTTCATGCATTTGCATTTGCCTTTGTACTTAGTCACTTAGGAAAAAAGTTTAATTCCTATTTTTAAAAGTGATCTAGAGTGAAGGAGCTTAGAGGAAAAGGGGAAGGAACTTTTCTTTGCTCAAATGCCGGTTTTAAAGTGTGGAGCTTAAGGTGACACTATTTAGACTGTATTTTGTCCTGAACTCTCACTTTATTATTACATGCCCTAAACCAGTTTTCAGCAATTCATTCTTAGTTCTGGATATGTTAACTTTGAATAACTTTTAAGACTAGAAATCAGCATAAGATCTTAATTTTGTTAAATTTAGAACTAAACTAATGGCTTTAAACGCCTTTGGTAAAGTTTTATGAGAAAGCATTTTAGTAACTGTATTGGTTAGGGTTATTTTTACTGTGACAAAATGTCATGACCAAGCAACACCTTGAGAAAGGGGTTTATGCAGTTTATAGTTCTACATCACCAAAGAAGGCCAGAATGGGAACTAAGGCAGGGCAGGAATTTAGAGGCAGGAGCTGATTCAGAGATTGTGGAGGAGTGTTGCTTACTGGCATGCTCCTCATTGTTTATCCAGCCTGCTTTCTTAAAGAACTCAAGCTAGAAACTGGAAACAACCCAGATGTTCCTCAACTGATAAATGGATAAAAAAGCTGTGATACATTTACACAATGGAATACTATCAGCTATCAGAAACAAGGAAATCATGCAATTTGCAGCGTAATGAATGGAACTAGAAAAGCTCATCCTGAGTGAACTAATCCAGACCCAGAAAAATGCACAAGGCATGGATTCACCTATAACTGGATTTAGGCATATAGTACAGGATAACTATCCTACAACCAACACAATGAAAGGAACGGGAACATGGACTTTTTTACCTATTAATGGGACACTTTGCCCTAGTGGAGCTGCCATGTAGGCCCCTAGTACAAGAGGAAGCTCTTAGCCCTCATATGACTGATGATCTGAGGGGGGATGAGATGTGGGGCACCACACATCAGAGGAGTAGGATAAGTGGGAGAAAGGGGAGAAGGAAGGAGGGTGGGAATGAGACGGGTAGAGAGAGGGCCTGTGATGGGGATGTAACCTGAAATAATAAATAAACATTAAAAAAAAAAAACCTCAAGACCACAAGTCTAGGGATCACACCATCTAAAATGGGTTGGGCCATTCCTCAAAATCACTAATGAAGAAAATGCTATACAGGTTTGCCTACCACCCGAACGTATGGAGGCATTTTCTCAGTTGAGGTTCCTCTTGGATTGCTTTAGCTTGTATCAAATTGATATAAAACTATGTAGCACAGAAACGACTGTGTTAGTTTTATAGAATAAGGATGATGAACTCAAGTCATCCAGCATGTGAATGTCATTTCACAGAGAAAGAAAAGAGAGAGGGGTTAGTGAAGCTTTATTATGAGTAGATAAAAATAATTACTAAAATACACTTTAACAAATAAAGTGGAAAACCTTGATGTTGAATGCAGCAATGGCATCCATGGCTAACTTCCTATTATTACTATTGTCTATGTACATGCATGATGTGGTGGGGCAAGAGTACATAGGCCATGGAGAAGGCAGAGGGCAGAGGATAGCTCTCATTGGATTCTTTCTTTTGATATTTACCTAGCTTCTTTGAATCCAGATCCCAGACTTCCCAGAAAGCACTTTTCGCATTTGTGTAATCTTGTATGTCCCAGGAAAAAAATTACTATGAAAAAAAAAAGCAAAAAGAGGAACATTTTGAAGTTTTCTGTATTTTATATGCTTTAATGTATAAAAACGCAGAAAGAACAGTTTTGATTATTTTCATTTGAGAATTCTCTCTCATCTTTAATCATTTTTATAAACTAATTCTATAGTGTAATGGCAAATTCAAGCACTTAGCAACACAGGATGTATGGCTGTTTACAGACAGACTGCCAAACAAATTATAGTACTGCATATTTATTTGTTATGTAAAATAGTTATTGATTCTTACATCCATTAATACATCACTTTTATAATTATGCAATCAAAGTTCCCTTGGAGTTTCTAATTCAGACTGGCAAATTTTAAGACATGAAATATAATTAAATCTAAACAAAGAACCCTCGTCTCAAAATCATGCATTGCTTCTTCCAACCTTTCAAACAGAAAATTATCCCTGTGGATATAAATCACAACCTGCTTCTGACCATTGCAATTCAATAATAAGATAACTGAGTTTAATGTATCTGTTTTATTACAAACAAAAAATATTTTCTACTTCCTGTAAGTTTCCACTCCCTCTTTTTTCCTTCCTGACTGTTAAGTTTCCTACCTGTTTTCTAATTTTATTTTTTGTTGGTGCATTTCACAAGAGCTTAGCTATGGGAAGCCCTGCCAAGGATTGCTGTGATCAGTTGTTTCCAGACTGTGCAAATAACTGCTTATGCAAGCCCACAGACAGCTGATCTTTAAGGAGCACTGAAGCAACTGTGTTCCTGTAATGTTTAGTCATTGTTATGTAATTACTAAAAAGTGTAGCAAAAAAATGCTGAGGGTGTAATAAACTGTTTCTTGGGTCCAGAAAGTAAAACTTACAATCTGACTCAAAGGTAAAATTCTGTATATATTGAGAGAGGGTCAATGCAAAATACTTTGGCACTTAGCAAAATATATTCTGTGCTCCAGTGCTCTACTTCCTCCAACCTTGTGAGAGTTTTCCACAGGATGCAGGATTTCCCATTACCAAACCTGACACATCTCTAGGAAATGGGAGAAAAGACTAGCAACATGCTAGACATCCCACCCAAAGTCTGATGTAATATACTATCTTCATTAAAAAATGATGATTTTCTTCATCAATTGTTTCTAAAATATCTATGTTGTCAACAAATAATCCATTTTCTTCTGAAACATAATAGAAATTCAGTTAAGGGTTTATCAAGTATAGAGATTAGACATTACCATACTTAAAAGCCACTGGACTCAGAAGATGAATCCATTTCACCTTCTCTCAATATTTTGGTATATGTGTATCCAAATTCTTATGTGAGTGTGTGATTGGCACATATTTGTGTGGGAGCACCATCATATTTGTGAGGATACATGCATAGTATAAAAATAACAGACTTTTAAGACAGGAACTCTTGCTGGCTTAGAACTCACCACATAGACTAAGCTGGTTGGATGGCAATTTGCACAGTTCCTACTGTCTTTGACTCTACAGCACTGGGTTTATGAACACATATAAACCATTCTGGCCTTTTGGCTTGCTGTGTGGTTTATTTTATTGTTTATGTGAATTTGGGGGATTATCTCAGGCCTTCATACTTGTAAGGCAAGCCACTTACTGAATGAGCCATCTTCCTAATCACCCCTGTCCTAGAATTTCCTGAGAATTCATTCAGCTCTAGCTTAAATTAGACATTTGATTGATTACCTTTTTGTGTACAGCACTTACAAATTTTATAAGAAAGTAAAAGACTACTAATGTTTATTCTATTTTATGTTTGTTAGTGCCTATAATAGTTTTCAGAAGTTTTGTGGACTAAATATGAAATTGGCAGTTAAAATTAAGAGTCTCTGTGTGCTTATTTTGAGCACAAACCACTATTCATAGCTGCTTTTTGAGTATATCCAAGGCAATGAAAATGAAGGCAAGTATGAACACAGACTAGTGGAGAAACCACTTTATGGTCACAAAAGGTAATTTTAAGAATAAAGAACCATTTTTTGGACTGAAAGGGAGAACTGTTGGGGGGGGAAAGAAATACCTTAAACTAAAAAAAAAAAAACAAAGAAAAAAAGAAGGGAAGAGGATGGGGAGGTTGAGGGGGAGGAGGGTGGAAGGGTGGGACTGGAGGGGGGAGTAGGGAGGGGATTGTGACTGAGATGTAACTTGAAGAAATAAAAAATAAAATATTAAAAAAAGAATAATTTCCTGATTGTAAAAGGCAAGTGGAAGTGAATACCAATAAGGATAGAATTTCCCTGAGGTTATGGAAATGGTGAGGAGATCCAGATTTGGAACTCTGTAATTAAAAGGCAGAAATATGAATGTGTAATGCTGAAACTCAGGGAGAGAAAAAAATCTAAATGTCAATACTTTGGTATCCTCACTGTGGACATAGGACTTAATTCCTGTAAGAGTAAAGGTAGATTTACTGGAAAGATGGAGAAAAGAGAGGAAAAGAACTGAAAAAAGAAAGGAGCAAAATCACCTATGAGGTACTGCTCTTTGGAATTAGGAAAATGATGCATGGTTAACATAAAAACATAAGAATGAGACTACAAAGGAGGTAATCAAGTAACACTGCTATAATGGAAGACAATGAAATGTATATCAAAAGGAGGGATTGATCAAAAGTCCCCAATACTTCCTACAGAGATGCAGCAGCAACAACAACACATACACGCACACACACACACACACACACACACACACACACACACACACACACTCACACACACACACACACAAATCATTAGACTTTAGAAGATAGAAGATAATGACTTTAACTAAAGGAGTTTAAAAAATTAGTAAGGTAGGATATAACCCATATCTTAAGGCTGATATATTTGTACATAAATGCACTAGTAACAATACCCAGGGAATGGAATCAACTTAATGTCCATACTTGATGACTGGAAAATGCAACTTTTGTATGTATGCATAATGGAATCTTATTCAGTTATATGTAAAAAATGAAAATATAGGTAAGTAGATGAACTTGAAATAATTACATTGAGATAATACAGACTTAGAAAGACTAATAATGCATATACCTGTTCACATGTCAGTCCTTGCTTTGAAAGTTGTGTTTTTAACATGGAGAAGTGTAAGCTAAGAAACTAGAAAGTGGTTATTTTTGGGGTGTTGTATTAGGGAAGAACAATAATAGAATATGGGGAAAATGTAGTAGTAAATGGAGAATAATGGAATCAGAAAGACTTAAGAAGGGGTGGGGATGGAAGAAAAAGCTGTGGGAAGAAAGGATTAACACAAATACAGGTATATGAGAAAGCTTTATGGAGACCTACTATCATTCAACTCAGTTAACATATATAATTGGAGGTGATAATAGAACATGAATGATGTGAAAGAAGATAGTTAACAGTTTAAGTAGGGACAAGAGTAGGAGAATTGGGGAGACAAAAGAGTAAGAAATTTACTAAAACCAAGTGTGCATGAACAATCCTTATCTAAATCAATTAGTTTTCAAGCAAATTGTAACACGTGCGCACGCACAGAGAGAGAGAGAGAGGGAGGGAGAGGGAGAGAGAGAGACAGACAGACAGATACAGGGAGATAGAGACAGAGAATTTGAAGAGAAGTATTCTGCATAAATGGACAATACTGTTCCCAGAAGACATGAGTTTCTAATCATAAATAACAATACCAGGAATGATAGGTTTCCCTAAGTGTTACTAATCAGGGAGAACTCAAAGATCTGCAAAACAACACAAGCTATTGCTACTGAACTTGGCCTTGTTGGAGGAAGTATGTCCCTGTGGAGGTGGGCTTTGAGATCTTATATATGAACTTCAATTTCACCCAGTGTGGAATTCTGGTCCCTTCTGCTCCCTGTGGATCAAGACATAGAAATCTCATCTCCAGTAGCACCATGTCTACCAGCAGGCTGCCATGCTTTCCACCATGATCATGATAGACTAAATCTCTGAAACCATAAGCCATCCCCAATTAAATGTCTTTTACAAGAGTTGCCTTGGACATGGTGTCTTGTCATAGCAATGAAAATCCTAACTATGACAGTTACCTGCACAAGAATGGCACCAATTCATGCTGGCCAAGGTTCTAGACTGGATAGGGGTGGTACTCACCCTGAGACTACAGCCATGGAGTAACTGAGGAAGCTTTTTTTCTAGTCATAATAATGAATTTCTATTTTAATAGCATATTATTAAGATCTGATAAATGTTCAAAGTAAAAAAAAGGAACTTGGTAGGCATGAGAAGGACAATAACATAAAAGAAAGAATATCAGTGATAGAAGGGTACATATCATGACAAATAACCTGAAGAAGCCAACATTCATGGAATCCAGGGGATATTTGAAAAATGGAGTGACTTGAGATAAGCTCAAGGACATTTACTGATGATAAAATGACGAAGAACAGGATATGCATATAAGCCAATATTTTGTAATATGAACAGTTTTTTTCTGTTTAAACATGAAATGAGAAGTAGAGTCATCAACTAGGTTGAGAAAAATGTCTTGTCTTGGAAAGTTGTAAACATGCTTTTGATTACTATGTAGAATATAAATATTATTGCTAGGCAATCACCTAGTCTATATTAGGTGACATGTAAAAGACTAAATTTAAAGTGTGATCAACTAAAATATTCTTCAAAATGCTAAAGTCTTCTTTAGCAGCTCTGTTTTAGTGGTTGTTTTTAATTAGAGTTGCTGCTTTCCCTGGCAAATATCACAGAGATGATAATGGACTTTTAACACATGCATAAGATTCTTACTACAATGATGAGCTGTAGAATATCATTTAGGTAAGGAAACATCTCAGAGTCTGGGATAATTAAGACTGGTTATTGGATTGTGTAAAACAAAAGATAGATTTTAGAATTGAGATTTTTCACTGGGGTCAAATAAATGTGGGGATATGCACAAGAATCTAAACAAATAATTAAAGAGGAAAAGAAAACAGAGGGATTTAAGTCAGGCTGTTGAATGTGGCTCTGGTACTGGAAAGGACAATTCGGTCCTCATCACTAAAAACTGATGAGTAAAATGTTATTGAAACCAGAGCCTAATTTGTTCATAGTTTGTTGATTCATCTTTGAAGTATAATAATAACAAGCCATATGCTCAGGAGTTCAAAATGGTAAATATGAAATGACAGGTGACATAAGCCATAGATTCATGAATTATAGAAGATGAAAAAAGTTTAGGCAGAATTAATCATCTCGAATATACTCAATTTTCTACAATTAATAGGACATTAATAACCCAACAGAGAAAAATAATAGATGTTAAAATTACTTTCTCTGGAATGATGTAAATATTATAAAGTATAGATATATGCATGTTTGTAATATTTACAAAGTTAACCCTTTCTATTATTTAAATATAATAGCTGAACCAGTTAAGAAATTGACATATAAACATGTAAATGTAGGTGATAATCTTATTTAAGGGATATATTTAATTTGATAACCCATTGGTAAATTTTAAGGATGAATAATGTAATTGCCAATGTCTTTCAATGTTATTTTTCTTGGGTATGTCAATATTTCTTTGCTAGTCAGTCAAAAGGCTACCTTAAATATGTAGTCCTGAGAATTAGAACTTTTTTGTTCTTCCCCTCCCTCCCCATCTCTAAAAGACTATGCATTGACCAGAAGTATCAAATGAAAGCATCTGTCATTTTGTAATATCTTTGTAAATGCCAAAATAATCCTTTCTCACTAATAAATCTCTTTGAATAGCTAACATCTGATTCTTTATTTTATATACACATCAATATATATTTTCTGAATGATGGAAGAACAATGAATTATAGTAAACACCTGAGGTTTTATATTTTCTTTCCAACAATTAAATTGCTATATATTTATGTAATTATATTTTGAAAAGTAAAAAACTACAATTAAGTTGTAGAGGAAGACAATTAAAAACTCAAGTAGTTGAACCAATTTGCATAATAGTTGAGACTTACTCCAGGTAAAAAATATGATTTCATCATTTTGTAGTCATTCTTCCCCTAGTTGTTTATTTTTTGTTTGTATGTTTTCTCTGTATTACATGGTTTTTCCTTTACATTAAAAAATAGAATCACTAAAATATCTAACAATATTTTAGTAAAAGGTAACTTTCTTATAGTAAGCTGCTGACAGATATCCTGGAATTAGTAGAAATCTGAAAGAAGTAATCTAGCAAAATGAATTGTTTCATCAAGGAAAGAATGGATTTATTCAACAAGCCCAGGCATGAACTGATGCCGTCATAAACAAAATGCTGGAGGGAAACTACATCATCCCAGATGTGTTTCCTACATTTTCCTTTTCTGTCCTTT
Source organism: Lophiomys imhausi (assembly GCA_907164525.1). NCBI lineage: Eukaryota > Metazoa > Chordata > Mammalia > Rodentia > Muridae > Lophiomys > Lophiomys imhausi. The sequence continues at coordinate 832,713 of CAJQZJ010034151.1, read as the reverse complement.
TCCAGACACATCAAATGACAGATCACCTTTCTAGGATGTCAAAAAAGAGTAGTGATTACAGCTAGAAAACAGGTTAATCTATGAATCGATATAGCTGTGTGCATATTCTCATTTTCCTTTATACTTTGTTTTCTCATCCTTTCTCCTTTCTTTATAAAGTGATTTTATCACTTAGCATATTGGGGAATGAATTTCTACTCTTTCTCCATTTCCATTCAGAAACTAAACCTGCTCAGCTAGGGGAAATACCAACTCTAATTCTTGCATGCACATGATGTAGTTCTGTCTGTCAAACAAAAATATTTTAACTCTTCATCATTAACTAATGTAAATGGTTATATTAGTAAATTTACTCTAGCAAAACTGTTCGAGTGTTACTTATTTTGTATATTATTCAACATTATATATGATAACAGATAAATAATAACTTACCATGTTTTTTAGAATTTCTAAACCAGTAGGGATTATATGGCATTAACCTGTAATAAATGTTAGAAGAAAAGTGTTAAATATTTTGTTTTAGAAACAATAATCACAGAACTGTAGACTTTATGGGAAAAACTAAAGAATTTCTAGAGCCAACAAATTTAAAGAAGGAATGAGGTGAAGAGAATTCTGTTCAAATTTTGAGAAGCCAAAATCAAAATAATGTGGTGAGGAAAGCAAAAATACAGAAAATATTAAAGATATATGGCATTCAGGTTTCTCTCAATCAAGTTTCTCTCAAGATTGTTAGAGCAAAGTAATTAAAGTATGCATGCGTACAGAGTAAGTGCTTTGGGATTGTAGAGAATGAAGGTATCAAATATAATCATTGTTGTTTGAAGCATAATGGTCTAAATAATTCTCAGGGTGAGGTGCATAATGAAAGAACAGAATTCTTCCTGTCATCTGTGGGAAAAAAGGGAGGACCTTTAGTTGGGAGGAGGAAGAGAAGACAATGCATAAGGAAACATCCATCCAGGACATTTTTGCTTTCAGAGTCTCATTTGAAAAGCCAGATGCTATTCTAATGAGTTTGTCCTTACATGCGAATGGTCTTTTCCCCTTACACCTTTTAATGTCCCGTCTCTGTTCTGTACATTTAGTGTTTTACTTATTATGTGTCATGGAGTGTTTCTTTTCTTGTCCTGTCTATGTGTTCTGTATACCTCTTGTACCTCGACAGGCATTGCATTCTTTAGCTTGTGGAAATTTTCTTCTATGATTTTGTTAAAACTATTTTCTATGCCTTTGAACTGAATTTCTTCTCCTTTCTCTATAACAATTATTCATAGGTTTGGTCTTTTCACAGTGTCCTAGTTTTTCTGGATAATTTGTGTCTTATGTTTTTCTTCAAAATTTAACGACTGAAATATCATTTGTCCTACCTTGTCTTCAAGACCTGAAATTCCCTCTCCCATGTCTTTTAATCTCCTGGTGAGGCTTACCATAGAGGTTTTGCTTGACATCCTGAATTTTTCACATCCAGTTTTATTTCAGCTTAGGTTCTATTTAGTGATAGTATCTCTTTGTTAAATTCTACTCTCATGTCCTTTTTTTTCTTTTAATTTATGTAACTGTTTGTTTATGTTTTCATTGTCTTTATTAAAGTATTAGCACATACTTTTTAAGGTCTTTGAACATATACATAACTTCCTTGAGAACTTTGGCTTGTGCCTCAGTTGAATTGCATTTATCCTGGTCTAACACAATAGGCTTGCCACCTTCCAGAGATTTCATATTGTCTTGATTGTCCATGTTTGCAATTTTTGTTGGCATTTATTCATATGGAATTATAATATTTGAAGTATTTGCTGATGTAGATATGTGGTCTTGCCTTAATTAGCTGTTCTTTCCTTTGGTTGCTATTGTGGACTCTTGGTGCTAGCCAAATCTGGTGGCTATGAGTGCCCTGAGTCTCAGTCAAGTGTGGTGGCTGTAGGGTCCCCTGTAGAGAGCTGTTCTGAATGTCAGTGAGGACTCACAAAAGAATGGCGGTTGTATAGAATGAAAGGCTGAAAGGGCCCACCATGAGTAACTAAGAGGACCTGATTCTTCTGCACAAAAAAGAGCCAAGTTGCACAGATATGGAGGTGGGCTAGCAGCAGGATTAAGGATTAATTTTAGGGGACAGGAAGAAGGATGATGTTCCCAACCCTAAGTCCTAGCTTAGTATGCTAGCTGTGGGTCCCTGATCGAGACTTCTGTTAGCTGGCAAAATCACAAGAGACTGGAGAGTAGCTAAAAGAAAGGCTCAAAGAAGACACCATAAAAAGCTAGTGGGACCCTGGATATGTATCAAGAGGCCAAGTTCCTAGGTGAATACACATGCATATCTTTTTTTAATGAATTTTTTCATTTATTCACGTTCTGTCCCAATAGCAACCCCCTCCCTCCTTTCCACCTGTTCCTACCCTCCCATCTTCTCCCCATTTCCCTCCTCCCCTTCCCCTAAGAAAAAAGGACCGCTCCAACAACCCATCTAGGCTCTTCAGGGGACTAAGAGCATCCTCTTCCACTGAGACCAGTAAGGGAAGCCCAGCTAGGGTAGGGTGATCCACAAGCAATAGAGTCCATGTCAGGGAAAATCACTGGGCTCTACTTGCTAAGGGATCTACATGAAGACCAAGATATCTATTAATTACTTAAGTGTAGGAGGCCTAGGTCCAGTTCAGATATGCTTTTATGGTTGTGGTTCACTCTCTGTAAGCACCCCAAAGGGCCTAGGTTAGTTGACTCTTGGTCTTCTTGAAAGTTCTTATTCCCTCCAGAGCCCACTATTCTTTCTCCCACTCTTCTACAAGACTCCCCACGTTCCACCTAATGTTTGGTTTATATGTCTCAGCATCCATTTCAATCCACTAAATGACTGCTAAAGGTATTCATACATCTTACGTTTTTTTGAAATGTCAGAACTTATTCTCCTTACTATTTTTTCTCAAAACAAGACTTCTAAATATGAGACTCTAAATATGAGTATCTGATTGTTGTATATAGAAAACCTACCTTTTGGCAAATTATAATAGCCTCAATAGATACTGCATCTGTCTGATGCAGCTAGGTGTGTCCTAAAGAAAGACAGTATGGGTGTGCCTCTAAAAGCCCCTATAGATAAGAATACTAAAGAATGGAAAGTTCCTGCCTATTTTTAGGCAAGTTGCTTGGAAGAGGTCCTGTGGGCTTTGCTTTATGATTGGAGGCAATGTCAATTGAGTGACCTTGAGCTACTACACTGTAAAGTTGAAATAGCTCTGCCCTTAATGACTTGGCTTGGAGCCATCTTCACCATGACAGTGACATGGTTGAGCCTGTCAAATGTGTAGGGGAGTAGCTAGAGACTTCTTTTAAGCAATTGGACTTTTAATAGTGCCATATATATATGTATATATATATACACAAACACACATTTGGAGAGTCTTTTTGAGGAGCTCCTGGTAAGAGAAAGAGACTGTCTTTTCGGGCTTACTGGAACTGCAGAGAAACAGCTGGCAGGACACAGGTAAAATAGAATTCTAAGAAAGAGAAGCTAAGGATCCCTCTAGGGTTAGGAGAAGCTTGTAAAAAAAATGACCAGTTAAACTATTTCTTAGTATTTATTTTATCTTTATTGATTCGGCAGCTGTTAATCTTTAATTCGCCATTATAAATGAGAACACAGACACATGATGGATTTTAACAAGCCTTGGCCTGAATTGAGCAATCTTTGCCCACCTAAGCTAGATCATAATTGCATTACCCAAATATGACCCCAGGTATACATATGTCCCCTTTGACTGCCATTCTCCATGCTAGCCGATGTCCCTGGCTATGTGGAATGAGGTTTTGTTTTGTTTTGTTTTGTTTTTTCCTAACCCATGGCATGTGTGCTCCTTCTTCCTGATGCTGGCTGGAAGGAATTAATCCTCTGTCTAAAGCACAGGCTTCCTGTTCTAATCTTAGGAAGTCCCACCTTTCTCTGTTTTTGCCCAGTCTCAGGCCTGAGCATTTTATTTAACCAAGCAGAGTCAATATAAGTAACAGACAGCAAACAGGACCAATTAACATTTAGAATGCTTAACACTACCCCATCAATTCCCTCCTTTTGTCTAATAAAAAGGCTAATTTTTTAACTCATATAGTAAAAACAATAAGAACTAATATAAAACAATCAAGAAAATCATATATAAAAGTTACGCACATAATGATTAGCCTATTTATACCAGGCAGTCTTGAAGAAAAAAAAATCATCTACCTTTGTGTGTCTAAAGTTCTGAACTGAAATAATTTCTATCATATCCTATATATCCTTTTAAATCCTAAATATTTTAAGTTTAATTAAAATTTTATAGCTATTATGCCTTCAACCCCATCAAAGACATAAGAAGGGATAGAGTTATTATTTGAGTGAGTAGGAAGGATAGGAGAGCAGCTTCCAAAAAGAAATATGACAGTTTGTTGCCTAGACAGTACCAAATATCTCTCGATATCATTGGAGCATCATCTTCAGCCTTCTGGCCAAGCATTTTTCACAGACTAAATTGTACAGCGGGAAATAAGAAGGATTTTTCCATTCTGTCTCTGCAGCATTAGGACATTGACTTACCTGCATTTAAGCTCTGGTCCATCTTTGAACTGTATATACTCTGTTGAGAGAGCAGGGGCATTTTGCCCAATAGGAATTATCTCCTGATAGGTGAATACTTTTTGATGTTCATTGTCTTCTTCCAAGTCAAATGGGAGCTGTCAGGAGCTGACTGTCTTAAGTCAAACAATTTTTAAACTAATAAAAACATCTTTAAATGCCATTTTCTCTATGCCTCTGAGGGTTTTTAAGACATCTATCGATTTATTTATAAATCTATATATCTTCTGTCTATCTATGAAAAAACAAACTGAATATTTTAAATATTTACTATCGGTTTAACCTATTAAGTCTATTTTGGGATAAATTAAGACTAGTATTTGACATGACCAGAAGTTCAACTGGCCAGTCAATTTGTATTATCTAGACTCCTAAATAGACTGCAATAGCAACCCATAAGAGGATAGGAAGTAAACCTGTACTTTTAAATGATTTGTATAGGCACAATATATTATATAAGTTGAAATATACATAATGTGTCTAAATACAAAATTCTATACCAATGAATCAAAATTTAACCTTATTTTTGTATCAATATACAAAATTCTATACCAATGTATCAAAATATAACCTTATTTAAAGAAAAACAATTGTTTTGAGTTTCAGAGCAGATTCAGTAATCTATTCTTATAACATCATTTCTATTATATATATATCCCCTCTTTTTTTTTTCAAGTCTTTTCTCTCTATATAAGAGAAAGGATAGAGAAAAGAAAAAGTTTCCAAGTCTAACTTTCTATACCTTGTTTAACAAGACCATATAACAATCTGTAATCATTCCCCCTAACAAACATCTATAACCCATCAAATAAGCAAAGAATCATCCACCCCACTTTTTTGGAATGGGACATTGCTCTCTTAAAACTTCTTCCTGCTGAATTGAGACACAGAAAACCTGTTTAGGGGCACAAATAAAATGAAAAAAAAAGTGGTTAAGCAAGTAAAATGTAACATTTGTTGTCCAGTCTCTATGTGCTCAGCAATTTGAATGTCCTGAGCAGTTTGTAGTCCGAAGCTGGACTTTGGTTAGGAAAATTCAGGGCTTTATTGAAGTCTTGTCTGGAACAGTCTTTGAGGCTGGGTCATCTCAGCAAGCTGTTTGAAGTTGTTCTTGATGCAGATTTTTGAGGAAACAGCTATTGAGGCAGTCTATGAGGCTGGATCATTTGGGTTACTTGTCTTGTATTCTTTGGACTCTGGTCCCATTGTTCTGAAAATATCTAATTTCTCACGAGTAACATTTAGTTCTGCAATTGCCAAAATGCCTTGGATGTAAAGGATGCACAAATCAATTAAGGAATATTTTCTGTTCATTGAACAGAAGAAAGACATTTGTAAGTCTCCATTCATGCCATAAAAAGATATATATATATATATATATATATATACTTTATATAATTTATTTTAAATTGAAAATACATCATAAGGTTATATGGAGTTTAAGTATTCTCCTCTACAGTTGACATAAATTTATTAATTGATTAAAACAGGTTGATTCTGTGTTTCTCTGGCTTTTTGTAGATTAGGTTGGTCCCAAACTTAAAAGGAACCAATCTGTCTCTGTCTTTGTCTCCCATATTTTGGGATCAAAGGTATGCATTTATATATTTTTTTCTTTCCTTTTCTCCTTTCTTGGAGATTTAATTTCTATGTGGCTATATCTATCCTTATTGAGACAGGGTTTCTCTTTGTAGCTTGGGCTGTCTTTATTTGCTCTGTAGGCTCTGTAGATTAGATTGGCCTCAAACACACAAGGAACCTGTTTTTTCCTTGTCTCCCAAGTTTTGAGATCAAGGTATGAATTTAGATAATTGAATTATCCTTATTAAACAATAATATTAATTAAACCATTTTGTATTAGTTTGAGTTCCAATTCTCTGATGGAAAGCCCATTCTTAAGGAGGTTGGTGTAGAATAGTGTGATGTACTATTTTATGTTAGCTTTTCTTAATTGTTGGCTGTAGGAGTCATGCAGTTTGGATGTTTTTCCCAAGCCAAACTCTGAGTCCTTACATTGATTAACAGAATATACCTCTTTCTCTCTTCTTTTTTTTTTTTTAATATCTTTGTCCTGGACTCACTTTGTAGACCTGCTGACCTTGGTGAAGGTCAGGGATCCACCTGTCTTCATTTCCCAAGTGCTGGGATTAAAGGTGTGAACCACCACACCCAGCAATTAACATACCTCTTTTAGGGGCAAAATGCCTCTTGAAACCAGTTCTCCAGTGGGAGGCCCACAACTAAAGAGACTGGCTTGTGATTTCTTTCTTTTTACAAATTTAAGATTATGTGTATTTATTCATTAGATCAGTGAGGACATTATTAAACTTAACATCAAGGAAAAAAATGTGTCATTTTTAAATTCTAGACTGCCTTTAGTAAACAGCAGGGTTTTTTTTTATCAGCAGGGTTCCCACCCTGCCTTCATTGTTTAAACCAGGCTGGTCTAGAATCCAGAGATCTGCCTGTTTCTTCCTCTAGTGTGATGGGATTAAGGGATTAAGGATGTGTGCCAGTACCACCCTACTCAAATATTTCACTTAAATCCCAGATATTAGTAACTCTGTAACCCTGAGAGAAATTTGAACTGTAGTGACAATTTGAAATCTGCCCCAAATTTTCAAATCTCTTATGTTTTGGCAATGCAAACCAGGAAAATATCCTTTCTACCTCCTGATATAGGAAAATCAAAGCCATCTAAACAAAAGTCAAGAAAAGAAACAACATTCCAAAAGCCTTGGCATATCTAACCATGCCATCCCATGCTGCAGTTAAAGTTTTGTTCATTATTACTTGGAATCTAGTTGCTACTGTATTTCATTAGTGGACCCTTCCTAGAAAGCCCTGAGAAGCATCTCATAGCCAAGGTGCTCTTAGCTCCAGCTGCCATAAATTTTGTATTATCTAATGGGAAGGGCCTCCCTCCTTTCTCCATTATCGTTGTTGGCAATTTAGCATTCCACTTGTAAATTCTTTCCTTTAAGACTATCCTAGTCCGAACTTTCTCAAAAACCATACACAGAACCACAATTGTGAGGGTAAAAATCATTTGCATGCTAAGAGGAACAAACTCAATTGGAATACAAAAGTATTGAGGCATTCTGAATTCCTCCATTTTTAATCTAGGCGATTAATTCTGCTCTCAAGCTCTGTTTAGAAGGCTGCTAAACAGTACATAAGGAGAGCTAAGCCTTAGCTCTTAGCCTTTGCTGCTAGGCAACAGCTTTTGTAAAGGTATTTGTAGCCACACTTTGAAATACATTTGAGTTCAGTTCCATGCTCTTTGGCTAGGAAACAGGCTTTCACCCGGGCCTTCTCACACTGTAATCATGGATTCTAATTGCCATAGTTGGATGCCATATGTAAAAATGTAAATAAATAATTATGTTGAGTGCCATTTGTAGAAAAAATAGCTCTAAATTATTTACTAGTATTTATATTATGTTTAATTGATTGGCAGCGGTTAATTCTTAACCCAGCAATGTAAATGAGCACACAGAGACCACATGGATTTTAACAAGCCTTGGCCTGAATTGAGCAATCTTTGACCACCTAAGCTAGCTCGTAATTCTAATATCGAAATATGACCCCATGTATACATACAGCCCCTTTGACTGCCATTCTCCATGCTAGCCGATGTTCCTGGCAATGTGGAATGAGGTTTTTTTTTCTAACTGATGGTATGTGTCCTCCTCCTTCCTGATGCTGGCTGGAAGGAATTAATCCTCTGTCTAAAGCGCAGGCTTCCTGTTCTAATCTCAGGAAGTCCCACCTTTCTTTGTCTTTGCCCAGTCTCAGGCCTGAGCATTTTATTTAACAAATCAGAGTCAATATAAGTAACAGACAGCAAACAGAACCAATTAAGATTTAGAATGCTTAACACCACCCCATCAGAAGCTCAAGAGAAAGGCAGTCTAGCTAGTTAAAATGACATGGACAGAAAGAGATTTCTAAATTTTAGTTATAGAATCAGACTTGCAAATAGGTATTTTGTATATAGTACAGAAAATAAAGTTACTTTGCTGAGCTAGCAGGTTTCTACCACAGTTTATGCCTCAATTGTCTTTATTAGTATAAATATTAGATAAATCAAACTACTTATTCTTCTTACTATTTTTTTCTCATAACAGGAATTCTGAATATGAGATTCTAAATTGCAGCCAACAAATTGTTCCTTGGGAGGACCTGATCTGCAAATATCCATGAAAGTGTAACTCTAAAAACAAAAGATTGATGTATTCCAGAATTCTGTATAATCAGGTAAAGCAAAAAAATTAGAAGACCTACAGAAAAAGCAGTTAGGAGCTTCCTCTACATCAAGTGCTGATGTTAGTAGAATATTTTCCTTGTGTCTTTACTGAAAGATATTTATGTGATCTTAACTATGTAAAAGTAAACAGGCTGCCTAACAGAGTACACATGGACTGAAACTGCTTAAATGAACCTAGTCATAAGTCACTTTATTTTAAATCTACTGGACAAGGAAATAACTTGTAGTATATAAAGCTCTAATCAGGTAAAAATGAGTTGCAATTGCCATTTGTGAATCACGGACAGATTTGTTTATTTTTAATATGTAAGTAGTTTCTATTGGTCCTATGCTACAGTAACAATATAATCTCTTTTTTAACAGGCATGGGATTTGACAAAATATGCTCCATTAGAGAATATCTCACCTCCTCAATGTGTCAATAACTTTTGTTGTTGATGTTTTTTGAACAAATTAGTGATACGTTTGTATATATGAATGAAACCTCTACAATAATTTTCCTAGGTCTCACTCATTTTTATGTGCAATTTCTTTTTCATTGTTACACTTGCTTGCAGTTGTTTCCTATTAATGAAACCTTTCTTAAAATCTTTTATACTTAAAAGTAATAGTATAACAGTAGATAGTCATTTTGTTCATGATATAGAATAGGTTAAAAAAAGAACTTGCAGCCGGGCGGTGGTGGCGCACGCCTTTAATCCCAGCACTTGGGAGGCAGAGGCAGGCGGATCTTTGTGAGTTCGAGGCCAGCCTGGTCTACAAAGCGAGTCCAGGACAGCCAGAGATATTCAGAGAAACCCTGTCTCAAAAAACCAAAAAAAGAAAAAAAAAAGAACTTGCTTCTCTAAGTTAATTATAGCATGAATATTTTCAGAAAATGTTAAAAAAGATTATATATAAATTGTCATCATTAAAACAGGCTTAACACCTTACTTCCTGACATAAAAAATTAATAAGGTGATATTCTAAGAGACAAAACATGATTATTTTTAATGTAAGCAGGTTATGTATAGCTAGCTAAGCCATGTTCACATACATTACATTGAAAAACAAAGTTTACACAAATTCAATAATACCTCAGAAAAGGACAAATTTGAAATATCATCTTTAAGTGATATCATTGAAAGGGATCTCAGTTTCCATGTGAAAATTAGGAGACAAGTGACTATTGCTTTTGGGATAGAGGGTGCTATGATGTGAGTGATAGGAAAGAACCAGTATGTTCAAGCATTTCAAAACTATTTAAATTGGGGCTGGGCAACACCACATGGTAACTTGTTCTCTGAACTTTAATTAGTGGTGGATTTCTTTAGTCATTTCTGTTATAAAGATCATTTCTTTGGTGAGGGACAAGACATATGCAACTACAACATAAATACTGCATGTAAGGTTCAAGGATCATGGCAAAGGAAAGGTGGAAATGTTGTAAAAGCCAGAAGAACAGAAATAATTTGTCTCCTAGAAATGTCAAATAAGCTAAAACCATGACATCTCATTATTATGGCTGTCTAAACGTCACCTGAACAAGGATAACACTACTATATATAAGTACATATTACATGTAAATAATATTCTTAAATATACATAGATAACATGACATGCTCAATCCATATAGATATAGATATAGATATATAGATATATATGATAAATATATAATTACATGAATAGACGCTCTGAATATGAGAGAGAGAGAACAAGGGATGCAAGGCAGGAGAAGTGTTAGAGGAAAGAAAAGTGAAGAAAAATGATGTAAGTTTTAATTTCAAGAATACATTTTTCTTATTTGAATAATGTGAAAATTTTCATTCCTCACTATAGATCATTGCATTCTCATTACTTACACACAAAACAGAAAATCCATAAAGTCACTGAATACATCTTTTGACTCACATTTCCAAATATTTAATGTGACAGGTTCTATAAGCATTTGATGCAGTGATCTGTTATGTATTCTAAATGCTAATTAACTGTTCCCAGAGGCCTGTTTACAGTCTATTACTTTGCTTGTTAACCATTGTCTCTGATTGGCTTTAATAAAATGCTGAGTCCTATGATTGGGCACAGAGAGAGAGAGAGAAGTAGATGGGGAAAAGTTTGGCAGCCTCTGGAGGAGAAGAGAGGTTCATGGGAAGAGGAAGCCAAGGAGGAGGAAGGATACAGGTCATGGGTTTGAGAAAAGAACCTCATTCCATGTGGCCAGGAACATAATCAGAGCATGGAGAATATCAGTCCAGGGACATATGTATATATGGGGTCATATTTGGGGAGTAGCATTAAAAGCTAGCATAAGATGGACTAAGACTGATTAATCCAGGCTAAGGTTTGATAAAATCCATCAAGTGTCTGTGTGTTTATTTATAATGTCGGGTTAAGGGTTAACACTGCTGACAAATTAACTATAATATAAATACTTGTAAATAATTTAATAACTACTTCTACAAGCATTAGCATTTATTGAGAAATTGTATTTCAACAAATTTTACAGTTTCAGTGTCTTCAAAAGTAATGTATTTGAAGATATAGCAACCCATGTAGAAAAATTGCTTACTGTTTATATGTCTTTGGAGAAATTAAGGAAGAGATTGCTGAATTCAATATAGCTTTAGGTAATTGCTAGCTTTAAGCTGCATAATCAGCTACATGACTTTATGATATTACTCATTTTCTCAGTCTGAGGTTCTATGTATGAATCTAAAATCATAAATATTATTTTTATTACAATCTGAAAAGAAGAAATGAGGTATAAAAAGGATTAATATCAACCAATTTTGTCCATGTAATAAATGGCTTCTGTGTTGTACAGACTTCCCCAAGTTTTAAGGTTATCAAAATTACCAGATAATCCTGAACAAAGATCTTCAGAGATTGTCATTATTTTTGTCCTTCTAATCTTTTTAAATTTATCATTTCCATAGAACAGTTCAATATCTAAGTACAGGAATGTTAATGAGCCTATGACACTAAGAAAACCTGTAGATTTTTTGAAAAGTTCGTTCTTTCTCTTGATTGTTTTTTTCAGCGTTTAATATGTTTTAAAAATTGTTGGACAGTTTTATACTATTATATAATTGATTTTAGTTATCACAGCTCCCATTTCCATCTCTCAACCCTCGGTTTTGAATCATTAAGAGGAAGTTGACAGACTCCCCACCCCTTGTCCCTACTTACCAACTGACAATCAATGGGCAGGGTGCCATTTTCTCTGGCAGTGTAAAATTGATAAGTTGCCCTTACTACAGTGGTATTCCTATCCACTTGGGCAACAAACTCTGGTCAAACTTTTTCATTTTCAAGCAGTAAGTTAAAAAACTTGTTTGTCACTTTGGAACATTAATCTAACTTCCTCCAAGAGTCTCCTTTTTTTTTTTTTCTTCTTGACTATACTATCAGGAAGAAGAAAAATTCTCTTCTAGTATATAAGGTTTGAGAAGAAAAATTCTCAAACCTTATATACCATGAGATCTGGCAGCATGACTCCATGTGATGACAGCAGGTCATGATCTAGGAAGTGTTCATGCTTCAGTTCAAAGTCACACTAAGAAGCTGATATCTTAAAGTGAAGCAATGAGGTAAGACATAATTCTCTTTTCCTGAATTTGAGTAAAGCTACCCACATTGAAGTAAAATCTATTTTACTAACTCTACCAATTTAAATAATAGTCTCACACAAAATCACATGAAAAATGAAAAAAAAAAAGCCTATCCCAAATGATTTTAAAATAATACCCAGGATCACTGAGGCTCAGACAAATTGTCTTTTGAGGTCTAGCTCCCTCAAAATAAAATATATCTTCCTGCTCTATGTCTTTATGTTTATGCCCTGTCACTCATCCCCTTACACATGCCTGCTGACAAGCACCAATCTGTCTTTCATTTCTATAATTACAGTGTGAAGTGCCTATGCAGTCTGTCTTTCTAAGAAACTGTGCTGTTGAGATGGCACAATCTATAGACTACCACCGAGATGACTAGCTCAGTCCTTCCCTATATCAGGATTGTGTCATATGTATATTATTTCATTGCACAGAAGAGGTTTAACTATGGGCTATAAAGAACATTGGCCTTGCTTCTAGATTTCATTATTATAAAACATCAGCATTAATATGTATGCACATGTTTTTATGTGACTATAAATTCCCATTTTTCTTAGTAAAATTAACCAGTGTGATTACTTAATTTTATTACAAATAAAGATTTATTTTTGAATAATTAAAAAATTATTACATTTATTGACTTGGAAATAGGGCTTGCCCTGCACCTGAAGAGGGGATCAGTGGAAGACATTTTGGTAGTTGGTTTTCTCCTTTCATCATGTGAGTGCCAGGAACTCAACACATGTTAAAAACCACAGGCTGTAGACCCTACAAGATGATTCTACATCCTTTCAAATGGACAACCAATGTTAACCATCATAAGATCACTTTCACAAGAACAATGTTTAAATAGTGATAATAAACTAATTTATCCTCATTTTAATGGTTCAAACACATGGTATCATATATTAAAATTATTTACCTTCTGTCCGTCCTTATGATCAATTTCTTATGTTTTCTTACAACCTTTAGTTAGTTATCAGTTGCTCTCCCTAATAAATGTTTTTCATACATGCTACAAGGTCACTTACACAATTAAATATTTGATATACCAAGATTATGTCATAAATGGAGATCTACCAAATATGTCAAAAGCATAGCAGATTTTAACATGAACCTCACATTATCCTTTAAATGAGATACTATTTCAAACCTGAGACATTTAGAGGAAGAATATTTGAGAAAAATGTATTAATAGAAAGAATATTGCTAAGTGTACTATGGGATAAACAAAGAAAAAATTCTCTATCTCGTTTAATGCAAAACATTAGTAAGAAACAAAATGCTTAAATTTTTACAGCAGTTTTGACCCCACATATCATAAGAAAATGTTAATCATTCTGCTAAAATTATTCTAAAACAAGTGTCTCATTTTTAAATAGTGTCTTTTGAAAGAACAATAGTATTACAAGAAAATATATATTAAATAAAATCAGTGCTGTTAAGGACACAAATTAATTTACCTCTTTTCTGGAGTTTCAAGCACAAATAAAGCATGAGAATGTGCAAAACATCCATTATTTATGAGTAGGAGTTCTATTAAATGGTAAGAAAACATTTTTCATTCCCTGTGAAAATTCAAAAGACTTAATTGCATAAACTTTTACATCATTGCCATCAAATGAAAATACAACAATATTTCCAAGTGTAAACTTAATCATAAGCAGAAAAAATATTCAGATAGGCATATCCATCCTCTATAAAAATTAGTTCTCAATGTAACTAATGGAATATTAGTGATATAGATTTCTGCTATAACAAGTTCATATGTACCTAAAGAAGTAGAATCAAAGGGAATAATCATTAACTATGTCACTTTGCAATTTATTCACAAATTTCTAATTAGCTAAATCTTATTTCCAGGAAAACAAGATGCGTAATTAAAGTTCACGGCTCATGAAAGAAAAGGAAAGTGCTAACGTTCATTATCTATTGTGTTCCCTGCTATTTCACACATAATGGCCAGTGTAGGCCAAATGAGATAAATCAGTAGGTAAAGGAGCTTGCAGCCAAGCCTGAGAAGCTTAGTTTGATCCCTGAGAGCCATATGGTGGAGGTTTCATTTGAGTCTGAAACCTTATACACCATGAAACAGGTAGTCCTCTCACCTCTACTATTTACCATGGCATATACACATCACTCCACCCAAATAGAAAAATAAATATAATTGATTTCTGTGGGAAAATTTATTTCACTTGCTTCTTACAATTTCTTTCTTTTTTTAATGTTTATTTATTACTTCAAGTTACATCTCCATCACAGTGCCCTCTTTCCACTCCTCCCAGTCCCACTCTCCCACCCTCTACCCCATCTGCCTTCTATCCTACTCCTCTGGAGTGGAGTGTCCCTACATATCAGTCCCCTACCTCAGTTCAGCAGACATATGAGGGCTAAGAGCTACCTCATATACTGGGGGCCTACATGGCAGCACCACTAGGGCAAAGTGTCTCATTAACAGATAACAAAGCACCAATAGCTCAGGCTCTAAGACCAACAATCAATAAATGGGACCTCATGAAACTGAAAAGTTTCTGTAAGGCAAAAGGCACAGTTATGCAAACAAAACAGCAATGAACAGATTGGGAAAAGATTTTTACCAACCCCACACCTGACAGAGGGCTAATATCCATAATATCCAAAGAACTCAAGAAATTAAACATCTCTTGGACTGAAAGGGGAAACTTCTGGGGGGAGGAGGGTGGAAGGGCAGGATAGGAAGGGGGAATAGGGAGGGGTTTGTTACTGAGATGTAACTTGAAGAAAAAAAATAAAGTATTTAAAAAAAAAAGAAATTAAACACCAAGAAACCAAATAATCCAATCAAAAAATGGGGAACAGTATTAAACAAAGAATTCACAAAGGAGGAATCCCTAATGGCTGAGAGACACTTCAATTAAAAAACTCTGCTACATCTACACAATGGAATACTACTCAGCTATCAGAAACAACTAAATCATGCAATTTGCAGCCAAATGGATGGAACTAGAGAAGCTCATCCTGAGTGAGTTAACCCAGACCCAGAAGGATGCACATGGAATGTATTCACTTATAGTCAGATTTTAGCCATATAGTACAGGATAACTATACTACAACCAGTGCACAAAAGGGAACATGAACATAAACTTTCTTTCCTGTCAGTGAGACATTTTGCCCTAGTGGTGCTGCCTTATATGCTCCCAGTGTATGAGGAGACTTTTGGCCCTCCTATGACTGGTGAACTGGGACGGGGGACTATTATGTAGGGACACTCCGCTCCAGAGGAGTGGGATGGCAGGGATAGGTGGTAGAGGGTGGGAGGGCGGGACTGGGAGGGGTGGAAAGAGGACACTATGATGGAGATGTAACTTGAAGTAAAAAAAAAAAAAAAAAGAAAGAAATGCTCAGCATCCTTAATTATCAGAGAACTGCAACTCAAGACAACTCTGAGATTCCATCTCACACCTGTCAGAATTGCTAAGATCAAAAACTCAAATGACAGCATGTTCTGGCAAGGTTGTGGAGAAAGAAGAACCCTCCTCTATGCTGGTGGGAGTGCAAACTTGTACAACAACTATGGAAATCAGTCTGGCGATATCTTAGAAAGTTGGAATAGCTCTACCTCAAGACCCAACCAAACCTCTTCTGGGTATACATCCAAATGATTCCTCACCAAACCACAAGGACGTTTCTTTATCTATGTTCATAGCAGCCTTATATTTGTAATAGCTAGAAACTGGGAACAACCCAGATGTCCCTTAACCGATGAATGGATAAACAAACAAACAAACAACTGTGGTACATCTACACAATGGAATACTTCTCAGCAATCAGGAACAATGAAATCATGCAACTTGAAGCCAAATAGATGGAGCTAGAAAAGTTCATCCTGGGTGAGATAACCCAGACTCAGAAGGATGCACATGGCATCTATTCACTTATAATTGGATTTTAGCCATATATTATAGGATAACTATACTACAACTAACACACCAATAGGAACAAGCACATAGAGTTTGTTATATTTTTCATATTTTTTAACATTTATTTATTTCTGCAAGTCACCTCTTAATCACAGTCACCTCCCAAATCATTTCTATTTAGGTGGAGTGATGGGTAGGATCACTCAACCCAAATAGAAAATATAGTTTTTTTCTGTGTGCAACTTCATTTCATTTGTGTCTTATACTTTCTTTCTTTTAATTTTTTAACATTTATTTATTAAAATCACATCTCAATCACAGTCCCCTCCTTCCTACCCTCTTCTGCCTCACCCTCCTATCTGCTTTGTTTATTTTTTTTAATTTAAGGTATATCTTTTTCCCCCAACAGCTCTTCCTTTTAGTCCAATAAAAGGTTCTTTTTCTTATAACAGTAAATACAATATAAAACAGTAGGAATAATTAGACCACAATTATAAAAATTATAAGGTATAACACAGATTCCTAATGTCCGTCCATATGTGTTTGGCAACTGATATTAAGATTATCTATCTCAGTAAGTTTAAAGTTCTATAGCTAACTCAGTTTCCATCCTATCTTGCAGTACCAACTTAAAAACATCTTCTTAGACCTAGAACATCCTTTTAATTCCTAAAAAACTTAAATCTTATCTGTGAGACTATAACTATCTAGTCTTCAATCATATCAGAGACCTGAGAAGGCTAAATATATCTGAATAAACAGGAAGTGCAGAGCCAGCAGCTTCTAAAATGAAGAATTGACAGACAACTAATACCTAGACAGTCCCAGTTTCTCTCAATATATTGGAACATCTAAAAGAAAGAAATGGCAAGGAAGAAGAAACTTCAAAAAAAATGTCTTAGGTTTCTATTTCATCCACGTAAAGTTTTTTAGAGATTCATGGAATTTGGAATTACTTAATATCAGGTTTGTTATGTTTCTTGCATTAAATGAAGTTTCGTCTCCACACTAGGTTTATAATTTGATCATGTTCTGAAGTTATTTTTAAGACATCTTGACTCAAGATTTATTACTCAATTGTACTGTACCAACTATGTGATATATTAACATCCACCTAAATTTCATTATTATAAATATTACCCAAAGTTTATGCTTCTTTTGTTCCTGCTTGTTTATTTGTATGGTTTTTATTTTGGGGTTTTGTGTGTGTGTGTGTGTGTGTGTGTGTGTGTGTGTTTTGTGTTTTGAAAGTGTCTCCTATGCAGCTCATGTTGGCCTCAAACTCATGATGTTCCTTATTTAGACTAAGCATGCTTTTGAAATCAAGCTTGGCTTCAAACTTTAACCTCCTGCATTCTGGAAATGAGGTCATTGTTCTAAAGATACTTACAGCACACCTTTGGTATACTATTGTGATAGTAGCATCAATTATGAAAGAAAACTTTCAACATTCAGGACTCAAAGATACATTGTGTTTTGGATTCTTAAAATTCTCAATTGCTGTTTTCAAACTGTGAATTAGAAACTGGATTTTACAACAATTCCTGAGTAAAGTTAATTTCTTAATGATTGTTAAACTTTTACTGTTAGGTGCATAGATAATGTAGACAATTGCTAAAATTAACTTCTAGATTCCACCTGGGTCAACTGAACAAAAATTGAAACTCTAGGAGAAATAGCACTGTAGTTCCAATATTTTTACCAAAGATTAGAGAAAAACAATTCTGAGCTTTTGGTGTAATGCCCTCTCCAAGCATAATTGGCATTGTTTGAACTAAAGCATAGCCACTGCCTAAGTATGAAGCTCTAAAGTTCCAGAAAGGAGTGTAATTTTGTGGATTGGATCATGAATGTGCCCATTGATTAGAAATGTTCTTTCCATACAGCAATCATGACAAGAAGTCATGTGATAGGGTTACAAATTTTGGACATGTAATAAATGGTTCAGAGGAGAAAGATCTTATTACTTCGTAGTCAGACTGCAAGAATTTTGCTGGCCAGATGGTTCAGTGAGCAAATGGTATTTAGTGCCACCATGAAGACCTGAGTTTCAGCCATGAAAATTGTCTATCAGAATGATTGAACTGACCCCTACTAGCACATGATCATGTCATGGAATGCATGCAAACACACAAACTTACACACACACACACACACACACACACACACACACACACATACACATGTGTATGTGTGTGTGTGTGTGTGTGTGTGTGCAAAATACTTACAAAATGAAAAGTAGGAAAAATGGTTCAGCAGTTAAGATCACTTACTTACTGATCATCAGAGGATCTAGACTAAGTTCCTAGCATCCACATCAGGCACTCCATGATATCATGTAATTCAAGGTACAAGTGATCCATCATCCTTTTCTGGTTTCTGAGAGAACCTGTACACATGTGAAAACACTCACTTAGACATACACACTTACAAATAAGTAAAGATAAAATAAATATTTAAAAATATTACAAATGTAAGAATGTAAGAAGCAATGGGTAGGAGGTAGCTAAGATTTGTAATATCAGGAATTACTTAATCAATTTGCATTAAAATAATTAAAAGTCATTATTTCATAAATCATCTTAACTTTTTGCAGTGCTATTAAAACAAACACTTTCTCATGTTACTAAGGGTGAACAGGGTAAGAGAAAGTAGTTGGAAATTTGATGAAAGAGACCATAATTACCAAGGTCACATACAGAATAGTAAATTTTACCAGTGACTTATTTTGCAAATTAGCAGATTAAAATTTTGAAATAAATATATTTTCCATTTCTGTAGTTTGGTTATAAAATGTCTTCCAATATCTCTCTTTGTGGTAAGAGTTTTGTTAACTAAAAAAAAAATCATAATAAGAATGTTTTTGGTTTTTTTTTGTTTTTTGTTTTTTCGAGACAGGGTTTCTCTGTGTAGCCCTGGCTGTCCTGGACTCACTTTGTAGACCAGGCTGGCCTCGAACTCACAAAGATCCACCTGCCTCTGCCTCCCAAGTGCTGGGATTAAAGGCATGCACCACCATCGCCCGGCAGAATGTTTTTGTTTAATCCCAGTTACGAGGCTGTGTCAGTTGGTTCACAGGTGTTATCAATATGTGCCTCATACTCTAGCAGGGGCGTGGCTTAGCCAGCTGGAGGAAGTTTTACCCAGAAGGTAGGAGAGGTATAAAAGTCCAGAGCCAGAGAGGAAGGGGGGCACTTGGAAGGATGAAGAGGTTGCTCTCCCTGTTGATGTTCCTCCCACACTGCTGCTGGTTTGTCCTGCTGCTTTGTCTTCTGATTTGCTGTGTTTCCTGGTTTTCTGGTTTACTGGACTACTGGATACCCTGACTACTGAGTTTGGTATTATCCCTAAAAAGAGAATGATGACCCTTATCAGCAGGAAATAGCTCAAACAGACCTAGATCTATTCCTTTCCTCTCTAACTTTCTTTCTCTCCCACCTAGGGTGGGGGAGTTGGAAAGAATAAAAGCTAGAAGGTAGGTAGTGGTATTATGTATTATAAAATTAATTAGAGTGTAAAATAAAATAAAGTCACTTTCAACATCACATACTTAAGGTTTGATCACAAGTGGGCATCACTCCATTGGTATATATTGGAAAATTTAGGATTTGACACTAGTGGAAGAAATTAGGATCTCAGAGGTCTTCTCCAGAAGGGAGTATTATGATGGTGGTTGCATCTTGTTTGGCCTTTTACTTCTAGGCATCATGAAGTAAAGAGCCTCATCTACCATCTACTCCCACCTACATGTGTTGTTTTGACACAGACCTCAAATCTATGAAGTCAAAAACAAAAATATCAAGAATCTCTTGAAAATGTGAATTAATTAAAATAAGCCTTCCCTTCTTTAGATTGTCTATCTCACACATTTTGTCACAGTAACGAAAAAGTACTCCATGCAACAGTAATAAGTAGTTGAATCATTGTGGCTATGCTTGATGATGGATGTGCTTTTGAAGGCTAGGAAATGTTTGGTTGAAGAAATGTGGGGACATCTGAAGAAATGAGATGAAAAGATCCTAGACTTTATTCAAAGTTCAAAAGAACTAATGGGTAGTTCTTTTAAGGTTACAAAGGTCTGAATGCTGACAAGTCAAGTTAGGCTGTGTTCATGAGCTTACAAACAAAAATAAGGGTTACTTCTGAATTGGCTCAGAGGGCAGTTGTGCAACACTCTGGAAAAGTACTCACCCCAATATTTTATGAAAGCTATGTTTAAAATCAACCGACTAGTTAAGCCAGACAAATTAATTTCATGAGAGCACAGTATTCTGACAACAGCCTGGGTTGAACTGACTGCCTTTAGACAGACTTCGAGAAACAGAAGTCCAAAGAAAAATGTACAATGTTTCAGGCCTTGAGATTCTGAATGTATGCAGGAGAAATCAGCACTATTAAAAATAAGCCAGGTGCTCTGAAATGGGACAACAGGAAAGAATTCCTGAAGGGATCATAAGAATAAGAAAAATTATACCATCATAAGCAAAGTATGCAAAGGTAAAAACTGCTTTTTTGGAGTTGCATTTGAAGAATGACCACAGGGATAGTAACTCAAAATGGAATTCTTAAAGAATTATTTCCTTAGGATGGTTTTGCGTTATTCACCCCTCCTGGCACTTAAAGGCTAGTGAGCAATGGTTCAAATATAGTTTGCAATGGAAGCACACATTGGCGTCAACCATCTGATGCTGGTTTCATAGTGAACATTATTTCATAGTAAACAAGTGTTATGGATCATGGGAGCTTCCATTGAAGTTTTGAAGGAACCCTTAGGAACTGGACAGTATATAACCAGATGGAAATGGCTGGAAGCATTCCTTGGAAAGGCAATAAATGAAGTAGTGATAGTTCAGTCAAAGCCACTTATATTAAAATGTTAAAAGCTACAAAGTTAAAAATGTCAAGAACATGGAGAATTTGCTGGAATGAAAACTGCAGAATGAGCAGAGACCATCTGATTAGGGGCCCTGTGGATGTACTGACCACATCTGTAGGTATCCACAAGACATTTAGCCCTCTCAATATACCTGTGTGATCCAGATACTGAAGATGGAATTTCAGAATTTAACAGTCATATTAATTTAGGTTTGAATAAAGGCTTGGGCTAAGCCTTTCTTTGTATCCCTTTATGTACATTTTAGAGCAGGAATGTTATTTCATGTTGGCATAAAATTATTGTACACTATGTATAGTTCACCCTTGTATTATTCAAATCTGATTTCTCTATCCCACTATCTGTTTTCAATCCACACATGGTTGACACATTTATTTTAAGAAGCTTTTGTCTCAAGTTTGTATAAATATTGTTCCTCATTCATTTTCTGTCTTGCCAATAAAACACTGACGAACCTATACTGAGCCATAGAGAGAATAGAGTAGGATTCCTGATTCCAATGGGAGGAGACAGAGAGAGGAAGTGGGAGATTGAGCCAGGAGGAGAGGTACAGGAAGTATCAGGAGAAGAGAGCTGAAACAGGAGAAGACAAACAAACAAACAAACAAACAAACAAACAAAAAACAAAAAAATCAAAAACAACAACAACAAAAAAACAAGTATTACAGGGATATTGATTGAGAGGAAACCAACTAGCTTGTAGGTTTAGGATGGAGTAATAATTGCTCAGTATTGACTTAAGGCCATTTTTGTATATTTTAGTCTCTCTTTGCGGTTGTTTGGGGAACTAGCTGGTTAAGGAATAACTGCTGCCATATCAATTTAATGCATGTATGTTCATATTAATTATTTTACAACTTTACCTTGGAGTCTGTGAAGTTCCCTTTGATTTTTCAGGGCTCACAACTGAGAGTTGAATCTTTATTTAACAACAACCTTGGTCTTGGGACTATGAAGAATAGGAGTTGGAGTATTAAAGTACTCATTGAAGAAGGCTAGGAGGAACTTCTGCTGATTAAAAAAATTGTGCCTGGTTGCCTTAAGTGGGGCTGCTACTTGCAGTCAAGGTTGACCCCTTCCCATATATACACATTCTGAGGATATCAGAACCGTTACAAAGTTTTTAATAACTTTCAATCAGAAAACAAGAGAATGAGTCCAGAAGAAAGGGGTCCCTGATTCCTATAAAAGTCTGACCCAGAGCACCTGATTAGAATCCCTTTGCTGAGGATGTCTCTCCCACAATGCCAATAGGAGCCATTTGCTAGAATAAAGCCTGTTATGATTCTGTTTCTCTCTGTGCCTTTTGCATTTTAAGTTCAGCATCTGTGGCCATCATTCTCTCTGGACCTATTGCTTTATCTCTCATTGGTGCCAGCTCCCACATTCCTGCATTAGCAGCCGCATGTCTTTGCCTGTCACTTTCATTTTTTTCTCTGCAAGTATTAGTTTCAGAATATACAATTCTTTATCTATCCCACAAGACAAACTTCATCATACCCCAAGATAGCCCCACTCCTCCTTTAAGACACTTATAACAACATGGAGATGAACTGACTCCATTTTGCTCTGGAGTCATGGGTAGGTTCTTATGTTTTGGATCTTCAAGATTATTCAACACTTCATGTATTGAATGCTTGACTGCAAGGCAACAAGGTTGAATTATGAGATCTTTGAGAAGTGATTAGATGATGATAGTATTGACTTTATTAATGGTCTATTATTTATAATTCAATAGTTGTCAAAGGAATGTATTATTATACAGTAATATTATTTTAAAATATGGAATTCTCCATGAATTTTAGTACCATGTTCACAGTGACCATCCTAAGCTTCTCTGTATTATTCCAAATTTAGTATATGAACTGTGGAGAAAGAGAGCTTGCAACCCTCCCCACCATCCATCCCTACCACTATAATGCTTTGCCTTACTTGTAATAGACATAAAAGTAATTGTGCTATTCAAGAACTAAAATCTCAATACCATGAATCTTTCCTTCTTTCAGTTGTTATATACTTAGAGCATGTAATGTCCATATATTGCTCTCATGTGGCACTATAGGGGGTTGAAAACTTTAGGATATGAGATGTGGTTAAATCTGTTAACTCATTGGGATTATAAAATTGAAGAATTCTTAGATTGTTATAACACCAGTCTCTCTCTCTTTCTTCTCTCTCTCTCTCTCTCTCTCTCTCTCTCTCTCTCTCTCTCTGTCTCTCTCTCTCCCCTTCCTGATCAACATGAGTTATGCAATTCTATCACATTTCACCACAATGTACCATAGTGTCACAGAGCCAAAATAACACATATATTGGCTGAAATTTCAGAGTCTATGTACACACACACACACACACACACACACACACAAACTCAGCTTTCATTACCTTATATAGATTTGAGAATTTGAAGAAATTGTATTACATTTCTATGCCTTTGTTAAAGTCTTTTAGTCCAAAATATGTAATTATAAAACTATTTAAGGGCTGGAGAGATGGCTCAGAGGTTAAGAGCACTGGCTGCTCTTCCAGAGGTCCTGAGTTCAATTCCCAGCAACCACATGGTGGTTCAAAACCATCTATAATGAGATCTGATGCCCTCTTCTGGCCTGCAGGCATACATACTTCAATTCAGAACATTGTATACATAATAACAAATAAATAAATCTTAAAAAAATAAAACTATTTAATATGGACTGTGCTGTGCCAAAAAATCAATTTTTTTTCCATTTTATTTAGTTATATGTCAGACATTCAACTATAAATGACTTCATTTTGAAGCATTCACTAGAACCAGAGCAATGAAGGAAATTGCAAAAATCCATTAGTCCTCTACATCTGCATGTTTTTGAGAAAGAAAAAGAAAACCTTTAAACAAGCGGACACCTGATGCATGGGATGTGATGCTTGCTTTAAAGAGGAACAAGCAACGGTTAACAAAAACATCGAACTAGATTCTACATAAGACATTACAGTAAACATCACTGTTAAAGGGACATTTTGTGGACAGGGAGATGGCTCAACATTAAAAGTGCTCACCACATGAATCTGAAGACTTGAGTTTGATTCGAAGGAGTCATGTAAAGTGGAGGGACCAACACACTTGGCCAGTGGTTCTCCAGAGTTCTCAAGGAAATACTCCTAGTAGAAATTGAAAATCAAAGTTAGTTTGATTCTCTGAATGATGAGGGGGGGTCATTTGAATGTTCTCAATAAAGCAGATCTTATCTGAGATTTAAAATAATAGAACAAACACTGACAAGAATCTGACAATGGTGAAAAGAGGAAAACATCTGTAGGGCTACTGGGAAGGTCCAGGTAAAATCTTCTGAATGATCAGGTCAGAATTATGGGAACTGATAGGAGAGGAGGATGAGAAGTTCATGAAGTGGGTAAAAATGCAGAAGGAAGGTATGAAAATTTTGGACAATTAATGAAATGATGATGAACATGAGCAATTAACTAAAATGAGGATGATAACATAGAAAAGTTAGAATAGCAAAAACAAAGTCTGTGGTCCATTTTGTTAAAAAATAAGTAACATGGGGAGATGACTTGTAGTAAGAACACTTGCTGGGCTTGGTGGCACACACCTTTAATCCCAGCACTAGGGATGCAGAGGCAGGAGGATCTCTGTGAGTTCAAGGCCAGCCTGGTCTACCAAGTGAGTCCAGGATAGCCAGAGTTACACAGAGAAACCCTGTCTCAAAAAACCAAAAACAACAACAACAAAAACCAAAACCACTTGCTGCTCAAGCACAATGAGCTGATTTCAGATCTCCAGAACCTATGCAAAGGTACAGGGTACAGGTGTGGCTGCATGTACCTGTCACCCCAGTGTCAAGGGGCACAAACAAGAGTTTTTCTGGGGATTTTTTGCCACCAGCCTAGATCCAGATTCAGTGAGACCCAGTCTCAAAGGAATAAGGCAGGGTGAGATAGAGCATGATCCCGATGTTTTCCATTGGTCTCTGTGCATGCATGAGTGTGGTTACCTGCACACAAACATGTATAGACACCATACACATTTATGATACACTCAGACATTCAGAAAAATATATAAATAAAACTTAGTCAAAATAAAATAAGGATCATGTTAATATGATTGCAAAATAATATAGCAAATATGGAATAGTAGATACAAGGGTCAGTGGCCACAACTGCAGGAATGCTGTATATGAGTGGGTAGGTAAGTTCAAATAGAAGTTCTGGCTCAGGCAGGATGTCAGGATGGTTCAAGCCATACAGACTACATGACCTCAGACTCTATTTGAATATAAAACATAATCAGCTGTCGCGTCCCCCTCAACCAGCAAGGATGACGCAACTCACAAAAGCTCTTCTCCAGCAGTTTATTAAGGTACCTTGAAAACAGTCTTCCGAATGCCCGGGCAGACCCAACCCACAGGCTAAATACTATATGAACAGCCAATCAAGTAAAGCCACGTGGTGCTATCTTAGAGGCCCACGTATGCGGAAGCAAGCCAGATCAGCGGTCTTAGCCAAATATGGACTTGTTTACCACCGAGAGCGCTCACCGTCGGGCTGGTGGAAGGCGGAAACCGGCGCCATCTTTAGGGTGCGGCACGTCGCAGCTCTCTACAGTTCCCCCTTTTTTATTTTTTCTAAAGTTGGTAGAAGTCCCTGGAAAGGCTTCGTAATCCCCCTATCTGGGGATCTCACGGCGGGCTTGAGCCTGTAGGAGGGCGGTGCTCAAACTCTTACCCGTGTCTGGGTCAGCCTCCCCACTCGGGACTGCCCTGTCTTAGGTGGCCGAGACTTACCCGTCTACTCCGTCATTGACTTGCCAGACCCTAATATCCGTGGAACGAATACCTCAGTGGGCAGGGACTATGCTCATTGAAGATTTAAGGTTTCATGGCAGCGAGCCATGCCTGAGGGGACTGGCCCGCCTCAATGGCGACAAGGGCCTGTATAATCATGGCTGCATTACGCTTTTGTGTGGCTCTCATTTTGTAGATGCACCATAGGCAAACCAGACAGGCTAGTATCATCAGTATCGCCAAAGAGCCTATGCCCGCCCACTCCTTAAGATGATCCATAGCCGTCTGTATCCAGGAAGTCAAGCCAGTAGCCAGGCTCAGATCCACCCGAGTGGAGTTGATGTGGACAATTGTCGCTCTCAGCTCTCTCATCAAATTTTCAAATTCAGCCGACCAATCCTGTAAGAGGAACTTTGACAATTGTCTAGACAGATTAGCAGCCTTTGTAAAAATTTGATACTGCATGGAAGTAACACACAAACCTTGCATTTTCCACTCACACCCCAATTGTGCTAGTTGCCAAAGAGAATCAATCTGTTCTTGTATTAAATCTATGCGTTGATTAACTATCATAAGGCCTCCTTTGAGATGAGAATTCATAGAGGTCTGAGTATCCAATGCCTGTGCCACAGTGGCTGAGATGTTATTCAGGGCATTGGCAGTCTGTATAGAACTAGACAAGGCAATAGCTGAGGCAGTAGCTCCCACAGCAGCAATAGTGATAGCAGTAACAATAGCTGCAGTGATGCCAAAATCTCTTTTAAACCTGAATAGCATCATGGTATTAGGAGCCTCTACAGGAACTGGTACATATCGAGGCATTCTAGTCACCACAGCCACAGGAAAGGCTGTGGCATTCCAGCATAGGGCATAAAAACATGTGCCCGGAGTGCATACTAACTTTTCTTCACCTAAGGATGCACTCCCATTACTTACAATCCTCAGAAAAGGAGGCCAGAGACATACTGGTGAAGCTGAAAAGGTCTTATTGCGGTAAGAATGAAACAAAGATTTCCAAATACCAGAGCCACTACCGCTAGAAAAATCCAGATTGGTAGCAGACCCTAGGGAAAAATTACCTCTTTGATAAATTCCTCCCCCAAGCATAATGACAGGTCTCAAATCCATATAGCTACCATTTGCTCCACACAAAAGCCATAAATCAAAAGGATTGGTGGCAGTCTGTTGAGGATCTCTAGTAGATATATCAAGCATCTGATCTTTGGTATGTATGTAAAGGACATTGTAATGACCCCACACCCAGTAGTCAATCAGGCTGGTGCCATACCCGTCCGGTATCTTTTTCTCAGAGATGGGAAACTAGGATACCAATCCATATGTAATCAAACATTCCCTTCTTGAAGTCGCTAGAAGCTGACCCCAAGTGCAGTGCTTAGCCTCACATCCTGAGCGTGATGATAGCTTAGTCCTTTAGGACAGTCAACCAAGCTTGTGGCTGTCTAGCCTCCAAGGCAGCAAAGGCTTGCACCAGCATGGCATTGCTTCTCCTCTGTGAAATCCTCATCTTACAGATACACCATAGGGCAATGAAACTGACTAGGAAGAGCATGCCTCCTAGGGCACCCATTCCCTCCCATTCCTTCAGATGATTCATGGCTTGGAGGATCCATGTTGACAGTCCTTCAGCAACAGAGACATCAACCCGGGTGGAATTCACATGCACGATGGCAGTTCTCAGAGTCTGCATCAGCTTATCAAACTCGCCAGACCAATTTTCTGTAAGATACTGAGAGAGTTGCTTAGACAAATTTGCAGCTACAGTATAATTTTGATATGGCACAGAGGTCACACACAAACCAGTCATTTTCCACTCACAGCCAATCTGGGCCACCTGCCACAATACATCCAAGGCCGTGGCTACATTGGCTGACAAATTATTCAAGGTAGCGGCAGTCTGCACTGAGGCATCCAGGCTTCCAACCCCTTGTTCTTATAAGGGGTAATAGCTGCTTTACATTCCTTTGTACATTGCTCATACACAAGTTGTTTAATTAAGGGCATTACCAAATCAGGGTCTCCAAATACCCTTCCAGCTGCTTCAACCATTCTAGCCACGAAGTCTGAGAAAGGCTCCAGGGGATCCTGAATAACCTTGGTTAGATTGCCATTCACTTCCCCTTTGTTAGGCAATGATTTCCAAGCTCTGGGTGCGATTAAATTGATTTGCTCAAACACCTGAGCTGGATACCCAGTTTGTTGTTGAGCATATCGACCTTGCCCAAGAAGTATGTCCACATCCCAGGCTGGGTTTCCTGCTGCACGATTAGCAGCAGCTTGTTCATTAGCAAACTCAATCAAGAAAGCCTTCCAATCCAAATACTGCCCAGAGGACAGGCAGGCACGTGCCAAGCTCATCCAGTCACTAGGAGTCATGCAATGACAACTAAGAGCTTCCACCTGAGCTACAGTGAAAGCAGCATTAATCCCGTAAGTGCAGACAGACTCAGCGAGTGCTTTAATTACCTTAAAATCGAGAGGTTCATGATAACGATTTCCCCCTCCATCCTGAAAGACAGGTTAGTACAGCTCATGCTTCACTTCCCTCCAGATATTTGGACAGAATGACCACCCACTAGGACCACTCGGAGGGGAAGTCTCATTATATGAAGGCGGCACCAGCACAGGCGGCCCCGGACCTGAGGGCTCTATCCGGGTGCAGTCAGAACTCTTCCTCAAAGATGACTTCTTTATTTTTTTTGTTAACATTTTAAGTTTTTCTTTAGACTCTGAGCTATCCTCTTCCAAAGTATCTTTCCCAGATTTGACCGAGCGCTCCTCTTTTAACTGTTCTAATGCCTTTTGTCCTTTTTCCACTGCCTTGCGATATCTCTGATCTCCTAAACAACTCCGAACAAGTCTCCAAATAGGCCGTGCTCCTCCCTGCAATGTACTTTGCTCCCAGGCAAAATCCAAGTCCCTGCCTAATTTGTCCCAGCAGGATACCATAAGATTCCAGACACCACAAACCAGGGAGCCACGGAATCGCATTCATTCAAAAATCTCTCTAGGGTAGACTTCTTAATTTTCAAATTCCTAGCTAAAAGTAGCTCCTGAAGAGCCAGAAAAATTGGATGTGACTCAGACAATCCCATGATTAAAAATTTACTTTCGGTTCGCAGCTTCCCCGTGAAACTTTACCTTTTGTTCACAACTTCCCACGAAACTTTACCCTTTGTTCGCAATCTCCGCGAAACTTTACTGTTTGTTCACTATCTCCGCGAAACTTTACCTTTTGTTCGCTATCTCCGCGAAACTTTACCTTGTGTTTGCTATTTCCGTGAAACTTTATTGTCCCAATTTATCCCAGGAACTTACCAGTGCACTGCCCCTGACTGCAGAAGTTCTGAGTCTTTTCTGGTTCCCCGTACGGGCCACCACTTGTCGCATCCCCCTCAACCAGCAAGGATGACGCAACTCACAAAAGCTCTTCTCCAGCAGTTTATTAAGGTCCCTTGAAAACAGTCTTCCGAATGCCTGGGCAGACCCAACCCACAGGCTAAATACTATATGAACAGCCAATCAAGTAAAGCCACGTGGTGCTATCTTAGAGGCCCACGTATGCGGAAGCAAGCCAGATCAGCGGTCTTAGCCAAATATGGACTTGTTTACTACCGAGAGCGCTCACCGTCGGGCTGGTGGAAGGCGGAAACCGGCGCCATCTTTAGGGCGCGGCACGTCGCAGCTCTCTACAATCAGCAAAGATGCCATCACCTCTTATGGGCAATTGTTTATCTAAACAGCATTATAAAACGTTTAACAAAATCAAAGTATGATAAAAAAGAGAAATTAAGCAAATAACTGATTCTAAAGTTCATGAAATATAGAAAGTGAAAGAATATGTAGCTTTCTGTACTATTTTAGCCATATAGTACAGGATAAAAAACCTACAATCAACAGACTGAAAGGAACAGGAACATGGAGATTGTTACCTATTAGTGAGACACTTTGCTCTAGTGAAGCTACCATGTAAGCCCCCAGTGTAAGAGGTAGCTCTTAGCCCTCATATGACTGATGAGCTTAGAGCGGTCTGAGATTCAGCTGCACCCTACTCCAGAGGAGTGGGATGGGAGGGAGAGGGGTTAGAGGTGGGAGGGTGGGACCAAGAAGGGTGGAGGGAGGGGTCTGTGATGGAAATGTAATTTGAAGTAATAAATAAATGTAACAAAAATAAAAAAAAATATGTAGTTTTACATAAAAAATGGGCTGTGGGTTCAATTCTTTCTCTTTCTCAAATGTGAACTGATAAATTAATTGTTTTCTGTTTTCTACTCTGGTTTTTCCTTTCTTAGGAGAAAGCATTCAAGTTGCTAATACAACTCCCACTGCTTATTTTTGTGTAGAAGATATGCACATATATATATATATATATATGTGTGTGTGTGTGTGTGTGTGTTTATATGTGTATATATTTACATATATATGTATAGTACATAAATATAATGTATATGAGTGCTCTATCTGTATGTACACCTGCATGACAGAAGATGACATCAAATCACATCACATTATAGATGGTTCTGAGATGCCATATGGTTGCTACAAACTGAATTCAGAACCTCTGGAAGATCAGTCAGTGCTCTTAATCACTGAGCCATCTCCCCAGCACCACATTTTAATAAGCATATAGATTTGCAATGTACTCTACTATTGGTCAAAATAAAAGTATGAAAAAAGAAGAGGGAAAATAATCCACCTAATAGAACTCAATAAGTCACAAGTAGGGAACAAGTACCAACTACATATGGAGGACACTTCTTTCTCCTTCCTAAAGTCCCTATCCTGGCTTATAGAGTATAGGCAGCTAGACTCATGTGTTAATTTTTTGTGCTTTCCTCTTGTGAGATGTATGTTATATTTGAGCCAGACAGACTTAGGTCAGCTGCAGCCCTTCCTGCACATTCTAATGACTCCATATTCAAACACCTGGCATTTATTTTTGGATGTAATTGGGTGATTATATAACCTACTAGCAATATAATTGGTGATACTACAATTCTGGGTATTATGCAGCCTAGGTTAAGATGTAATTGAAATGTAAATATAGTACCAGATTTGGTATGAGACAATTAGTTTTCATAGTTTTTCCTGTAAAGAAAAGAAACAAAAATAGAAGAGAAAGTTTCAAGCAATTTACATAATAGTGCCTGGTAATACCATAAGGCTTTTCACTGAAGGGTATTGAACCCAACAACTGTGTCACTTGCTTATTATTCTTTTGTTCCTATGGTATAGTGGCATTTATTTCAAATCAGTGGGATAACTCAGTTTTTTTGAAAAAGGATCAATGACTGGCATGAAATTATCTGATTAGGCCAGGCTGGCCAGTGAGCTTCAGGGACCCACCTGCCTCCTCTTTAGTGCTGGGATTATGATCAGCTGCCACTACATCTGACTGTTTTGTTACTTCAGGTCTTAGAATTAAACTCAAGTTCTCATGCACACAAGCCAAGTGGTTCACCAACCATGCTTTCCTCCCATTTCATTGTTATGATGGTCTAAGTATTTTTTAAATGTTCATTTATACATTTATTTATTTATTTATTTGGATGAATTATGTGCTTAGCATAACTTTTTCTTTTTTAATTTGCACAATAATGTTTTTAAATTTAAATATATTTTGATTATATTCCTCCCCTCCTTCAAGTAAATCCAGACCCTCTCCTGCTTCCTACCCACCAAATTTTAAGTTCTTTCTCAAAACAAAAACAAAACAACAAACAGCCCCACCCCAGAAAAGTAAAATAAAACATCACCCAAAAGGAAAAACAAATATCAAACTATAACCAAACAAACACATATACAAAACCAAAACCAACCAAACAAAAAAACAAAAAACTGGAGTCCATTATATGTTAACAAACAACACCTGAATTTGAAGCTTGTCATGGAGGGGTTGTTATACCCTGTGTCAATCCTATTGAAGAAAAATGATTTCCATCTCCCAGCAGATATAACAGTTCATTTGCTAATCTTTACCCTAGTGGCTAGGTTTTTTATTTAATTCTGAGAAATATAACATAATAATATACAATAAAATAAAACAGAAACTATCATATCAAACTATTATATCATTGGACAATAAAGGCCAACATAAGGAAAAGAGCCCAAGAGAGGGCACAAGAATCAGAGACCCCTTGTTCACACACTTAGGAATCTCATTAAAACACTAAACTTGGAACCATAATACAAGCACAGAGGCCTGGTACATATGGGTGTAGTACAGGTTGTGAGCATGCTTCCTCAATCTCTGTAAGTTTTTATGAGCTTTGCTCAAATTGATTTACAGGGCATTGTTCTGATGTCCTCTATCCTCTCTGGCTTTTACAATCTTTTGTCATAGTGTTCTTCCTGGTTCCTAAGCTCTAAGAGGAGGGATTTGATTGAGACATCCCATTTAAGGTTGAATGTTCTAAGGTCTTGCACAGTCTGCATAATGTCTGGCTATAGGTCTCAATATTTGTTTCAGTCTGGTGCAGGAGGAAGCTTCTTTGATGATCTTTGAACAAGGCATCGATCTATGTATGAGTATACTAGAATATCATTAGGAATCATTTTATCACTGCATTTTTTCTTTTGTTAGACCAGTATTATATGATTTTACCTTAGGTCTCTGAGCTATTGAGACAAAGGTTCTTTGTCAGATAAGCACTGTTGGGTGTGGGTTCCATATTGTGGAATGGACCTTAAGACAAATCATTTGTTGGTTAGTTACTCCTACACGCTTTGTGCTACCATTGCCCTAGCATATCTTGTAGGCAGTACATTATTGTAGGTAACGGGTTTGTTGCTGACTTGGTGTTTACTTTTCTCTTTTAAGAGGGTGCAGAGTAACCTCCTGTATCAAGAATTAAGGATGCTGTAACATATGGGTGAAGGTTCTTTGTATGCATCAGCAGATTTGCCCTTCTTCAACGAGTTGTGTAGGTGTTGTCGAAATGGATCCTTGCTGTCAGTTTGTGGAGAGCACCTATTGTCTTTGCAACAGCCTAGGTTATTATTTGGGGATTCCCTTTGGGTCCTTTGGCTTACAACTTAGATGTAACTCAAGTTTTATTGGGTGACAAGAGATGTCTAGTTGGTACTCTATCTTCCTCATTATTTGGCAATTTCGTTTAAATCACATTTAGTTCCATATAAATGGAAGTTTCTACTGTATTAGCTTTCCAAACTACTCTGTGTAGATCAAAGGACACCTTGTGGGAGCTGCTTCATTCTTTTCATTATGTGAGTCCTGAGGAGGGAACACAGATTATCATGCTAGTCAGTAAGTGCCTCTATCTACTGAGTTATCTCATAATCCCTAAGATTGCCTTCTGCTTTCATTGAATTGAATATAAGTGCTGTATTAAACACAGGTTTCATGTGTACACATTTTGTCTTCAGAATTATGTAAAATTTCCTTCACTTATATGTTATGTTGTGCTTTTTCTTTGGCAAAAAGGTATTGTTTTCTTTCACATAGACATTTAACTATTTTGTAGTACTTTGGGGCTTTTATTTATTTATTTATTTTGCTTTATTACTCTAAATTATTTTCCTGTACTTAAATCCTCTACCTCTATTCCAACCCAAGTTCCTTCCAACCTCCTAACCCTAAGTGGGAGAGAAAGAAGGTGAAAGAAAAAATAATGGTGTTCTTTTTGAGCTACTTCCTGCTGGTGTGTTTCCTGGTTGGTTGGTTTGGTATGTATAGTGTTGCTGGTTTGCTGAACTACTGGATAATGTGACTACTGAGATTGGTATTGTCCCCAAAGAACCTGTCAACACTAACCAGCAGGACAAACCAGCAGCAGCGCCAGGGAGAACCAGCAGTGAGAGCAGGAACTCCTTCTTTCTTTAGAGTACTCCCCTTCCTCCTGGGACTCTGATTTTTTATTCCCTCTCCGGAGTGCTCAGAATTCAACTTTCTCCAGCTGGCTAAGCTGTGGCCTTGCTAGTGCATTAAGTAATTATAGTTTATAATTACTGAAAGTAATTTATAAACTGAAGCAGCCAAACACCTGGGATTAAAACAAAAATATTTTCATAGCATAACTTTTCTTTTAAAGAAACAAAACCCTTACAACAACATTTGAAACATTATTTCTTTATCAGATATGTATATGTGTGTATGTATATATATTTACATATATATGTATGTATACATATGTACCATAATAAATGAGTACAATTATTAATAAGAGAATTCTGCTTTATGAAAAGTGATCCACATTGAACAGATACTGTCACCTATTCAGGTCCTCACTATATTTTTATTATGCTGATGGGCATATTTTGATTTGCTGAATTTTTCTGTGAGCCCTCCTAGAAGCACAACCCACAACTCTGTGCTTTCTTGAACATCTTTATTTACCAATGATAGCTGAACTTTCATAAAGAAAGGACAGAGAATTTAGGAAAAAAAATGTCAATTATCCCAAGGAACATGACTTCACTGATATATTGAAGTAAAAGGCATAACAGCTAAATAGTGAAATCAGAATAAATACGATAAATTTTTATAGATAAATAGAAGTCATTCTCTGGTCTAACTTATTTGATGTGGTTTGTGGAATTATTGATGTGTTTCTAATATTTCAAACAGCATGTTAAATGAATAGATTATTAGTAATAATAAATACATGCACAAAAATGAAATAGCTCCTCTTAGAAATTGATCAAAGAATTTTAAAAATATATTTGTACAAATGGACAAGTGTATGTATTAAAGTATTATAAAAGATAATAGTTTGCATTTTGAATAGTGAGATGTTGAATTTGCTCTAATACAATGTATATGTAAAAGTCCCATATAAACACCATTTTTCTATAATCACAGAGTATTTTTAAAAATATATCCTCCATTAGAAATCCATTTCAAAATGATTTATCACTCCATATATATGTTTTGGGGACATCTGTGCATAGAGGTGAAAAAAGTGCACAAAGAGTTTCATCATCTCTGAACAGTTTTATATGAATTGTCTTGGTCATCTGAGGCAAATATTAACCTAACATTTTGTTTTATATTATTAAAAATTCAAAATGAGAAATAAATTTATGGACATACATTAAAAACTATGAAGTTCATAAATATAAATTTTCATACACAAATGTACATCATGCCAGTCTGTGTTTATTATATTTTCCACAGTGCTAAGAGAATTGCAGTCACAAGGAACATCAACATAGCAAGCACCTTTCATTAGCTGTTAAATGTTTCTCTGAGTTCTATGGCAATTGCATTTTATTTCCCTTTCTAAGGATTTTAAACACCTGGGAGCCTGATGATTCCTTTAAAAACACTTGTGACTTTGATCAAAAATAATTTTTTATTAGGAACAGGAGAGATGGAAGAGGCTGTTTACATTGTGGAGGTGAATTCTAACGCATCAGCTGTCACGAGGGCTGTCCCCACTTGACAGGTCAATACCTGCTCGTCTTCTGCTCCTGACTTTGCTGAGCTCTGAGTAAACCGTGCTGTATGCAAACTGTCAGGAAGAGTCTGACATGACATTTGTACTGACCTCCAGGATGGCAATCACAATGTGAAACCAAACAGCACAGCTAATTTTCATTAAAGTTCAAATTAATCTTCACACCTTACTACTGAGCGTTGGACAATGAAAGTCCCCCCCCCCCCCCGCCGCCAAAAGAAAGCATTTTATGAACTCTGTGATCAGCTCACAAAATCCTAAAGCTAAGAATTCCACAAAGAAGACTGCATTCTAAAGAGCTCAATATAAACCCTTTTATAACACAGGTGAAGCACAACCATCACAACCACAGTGGAATTAAAATTTGTGGACCCACCTCAGCAGCGATGCTGCTTTAATGCCTTCCCAGCTCAGAGGCATCAGACAAACACCAAATGCCACCAGAGGCACAGGTACTGCCTGGTCGCCAAGCCCTCTGATGTTGCTTTGCCCAGCTGCTTGTGACCTCACTTGAGCTCAGAGTGTGGGGGGAAAAGCACAGCGTGTGATCTGTACCATCTACACTCCTGTGAGCAACAGGACGAACAGTTGTCTACTGAAGCTCTGTCCAGTGAGGCCAATGAATCAGTTTTCTGGCATTTGCTTCTCAGAATTCAAAAGTCACATTGCTAAGTCACTTGGGGGGAACAATCATTTTCCAAACTCCCAGACTGTCTCAGTTTCACATGACCTTTCTTCTTACCTGTGGGGATCAGAGGAATGAACACACCATATGTTATCACTTAAAGTCACCAATACAAAGAGCATCAGATTGTTACACCATATGTATTGTGTGGTATACACTATTTTTATTTTTCAGTTAAATTTTAGAGAAAATGTATTTATAGAATTAAAGGATGTATTTCAATACCTAAAGCACATATTTCTGTATCTTAATACATGGATTGATTTCTTTCAGAAGCTGACAGTTCTTTTCAGCAAATGGAATCAGACACCTTCAGAAGTGTATTAAATCAATGAGTGGCCTTGATTTTATGTCCTGAAATTGCTGCACACATGGCTCAAACAATGTCTGTTTCACAGGCCTGGGTATGCAAAGCAGATCTGCCTCCAGTGAATACTGAAGTATTCCTGGGATCCTGAAAGGCACGAGCAGCCAGCTCACTAGGGAATTAAGCTATCAGTTATGGGAGAGCTCATTTTGTGCAAAGGCTCTGGACAGCTGGCTGAGGAAAGTGGCAGAGCTGTACACAGTGACAGGCTCTGGAGACAGTGACTACATTAGCAGCATGATATACAATGACTAACATGTTTCCCCTTTCAGCCATCACCACATAAATAGCAAGAGCATCATGATATGTTTTCAATTTTCTCAGAATTTGGGACATTTATTATAATTTAGTGGAAGTCATGTGACACAAGAAGAAATATCAAAAGGCTTTAAAAGTTGATGAGCCATAATTTAAATCCTGCTTTGACCATTAAAGATTTTGTGACCTTCAGATGGTTACTTAAACCTGTTTGGACTCAGTTTCTCTACTGTAATAATAGTATAAAAATTACTTGACTATTGTAAAAATCATAAATAATATGTTAAATTTAAAATACACTGTGATTGCAGTATCAAAGACTAACTGTGATTTGATTTTATAAGTCCAGATATCCTCTGACTAGTACATTGACCCTGATGCTTGAGCTGAACCTAGATCAATTCTAATAGTTGAAGCAACATGTCTCGACATTATGTTGCACAATTTCAATCCTTAGTTTCCTAAGAAACTAAATTATCTAACTTATAAATAATTTATGTATTTGCTTAATATTCTTTTTGTTCTAAGACAAAAAGATTGAAGACGCTTCACTGACAGAAACCTACCACCAGGAGGAGCTCCATAGTCCTTCATGAGTTTTTTTCTTTATAGGTAAATCCAAGGCCAATGCATAACAGACATGATGTGGATGGTAGGCCTGAGTTTCTATTAGTTCTTTAGACTTCTCAGTTTTTTTCCCCTTCAGATTTCGTAGGATAGATTGCCCTGGGGCTTCAGGCAGCTATGGAATTATCACAGAATGAATGCCTGCTCGAATGTTAAAATATTAGCACTCTAAAAAGGCTTCAGATGTGTGCACCCATTTATTTCTACTCTGGACTAAAGGGAGAAAAATCCACCTTTTCCAGATTTACTTAGCCTTTCTTCCTTTCCTCCCTCCCTCCATACCTTCTTTCCTCCTTTATTTGGTGATAGTCTTGTGTTCTTGTGGGAATATGATTCTTTGAGTAGATTCCAAGCCTTCTGCATGTTCCAAATATTGTCTGTTCAGTTTCAAAAACTGAAGAACCCCATCACTGAAAAAGTGTTTTAATAACTGAACACAGAAGAACATAATCTGGCATGGTGGTGCGATCCTTTAATCCCAAAACTTTAGAGGCACAGGCAGAGGCAGGCAGATCTCTATGAGTTCAAGGCCAGTCTGGTCTACAAAGCAAGTCCTGGACAGTCAAGGCTGTTACACAGAGAAATCTTTTCTAGAAAAACAAAACAAGCAAACAAACAAAAAGAATTGAACACAGAACTGAGAGTATTAGTTGAACATGTTACCAGACACCTTGTGACTTATTAGTCCAGGAGAATGGGTGTTTCATGTTTGAGTTTCAAGATTCTAGACACCAGGACAAAAAAAATAATTCTATGAAACATTTCCTTTTCATAGGGAGTTATCACATGTGTTGGAAATTTGGTTTAAATCTTGGATGTTTCATTTGTTAATTGTACTAGCTTTTATGCATTTGTAATAATTCTGTGCTTTTTCCTGTTTGTAGAATTGAGTTTATAAAATATATAGTCTTCATATGTGTATAGATTCATATAATAATCAAGTCTTTGTTACTTGAAAGACACTATTTTAGACTCTAAAATATAATGTTGAACAATAAATACCAGTCTTCATAAACTAAATTTTAGAATGTACACACACACATGCACACACACACACACACACACACACACACACACACACACACACAGAGAGAGAGAGAGAGAGAGAGAGAAAGAGAGAGAAGAAAGCAGTGTAAATAATCAAACAAAAAATCCCAAAAGACAGCAAAATATTTAGACAATGCTTTTTCTGATCTGGCAAGCCATAAAGGGTAGGGATAAAATTGATTTTGATTCAAGGAAACTATTAAGATATAAAAGTATTATCTTGATGTTTTCAAATGTGATCAATTTTGTATCAAACACCATTGAAAAGCATTTTAGCAAGCTCTTGGAGTTATTATCAATGAGGTTAAATGCTGTCAACCTGAGCAGTTGCATGGGTATTAAACTCTATTTTAAACTTATTATGAACTAAATTGTTAGACATTTTCTATAGGGAGAAAAATGCAATGCATATATATTTCATTATATGTATATTCAAATGATATCATTTTTCCATGACTGCTGCAGATTTTCTTCAAAGGAAAAATGGCATTAATGCGGCTGAAATAGAATATTCCTTTCACAGGTCTTTTAACTCTCTCTGTAAAGAGAATAGGTTGCTGGGTAGGTCTTCATATTTCCTATGAATGTTTTCAACTTCCTTATATAAGTAGACAAAAAAACTACATTATGATATTTGGAAGCTTATAGATTTAGCTAGAATAGTGTTAACCTAGTAACTTTCTTTCACCACTATAATAGTAAAAGTTATTCATCTTCATGAGTATTCCTTTGGTGATTCCTGGAAACATGTTGTGATGCATTAATTAATGTTACAAATTGATCCATTCCTCAGTTTATAGTTGTTAAGTTACTTCACATTTTCAATATTGAAAATCATGTTACAAAGAACATGATTCCTATGTGATCACCTTTTATTCAAAAATAAATAATTTCTTCCAACCAGAGAATAAACCTAGTGAAACACAATGAAACTAGAGTGTGCCATTGTAGTCTATACCTAAGAAGTTTGAGAAGTTGATGGATAATTGGAGGCTGGATCAGTCCTATTATTTCTTACCAACCAATATTTCCCCCTGATGTACACACAAATATACAAAAAAGTACTCCACACATTTCTTTTTACATTTGGAAAATGTTACTGGAATACCAGGTGGTTGTATAATGCTAAAAGTAGAATTTCTACTAAAAGCACATGCAGAAAACAATTAAATATTGTGGTGATATACATCTGAAATCTCAGGACTCCAGAAAATTAAAGAGGAAACTACATCAAGAAGATCAACTGGGTTACACCAGGAAGTCAAGGCCACTCTGAGTTTTGTGCAGAAACCAAGTCTCTGAAAAAGCCCAAGGATGGAGTAGCACAGAGCGGTAGAATGCCTGCTATCATATATGGGGCCCTGGATTAAATTTGGGGCACTGAGGGGGAGAAACTGAGTATCTTACAGAGTTGGACCCTTTGATCTATCAGAAAACCTGGATTCCATTGCAGGATGAGCTTGCCATTCACAGAGTTAAGTTTGTGTATGTGTCTTTGCTTTTACATGTGGAATAGAATTTTGGTATATGTTGGGCTGATGATACTTGTAGGAATAACCCCAGTGAAAACACCAAAACATATTATCAACTTTTCTTGGAAGAGAACACTTCATATGTCCTAAGAAGCAATGGAAATAAAGCCTTCCTACACATGTCTTTTAAAGGTTCTAAAATTGCTTTCTTTATTTAAAAAAAAAATTCTTCTGGACATTGCTTCACGTGTCTTTGGATTATTGATTTGTTTCCCCTGTGTCCTGTTTCCTATATAAAACCACAATTGAGTGTGATTGTTTATCATCTCCAGCCACGGACTTTCATTCAGACCAGAAAGTGATATAGTAGATCTCCTGACATGGGATCATTGCTCCTTTTTCTTTTTCTTGTTGTACATAACTCAACAAAAACACAGTCTGAATTTTGACACTGCAAAACAGATACTGCTGCTCTTGTGGTCTGTACTTGGGTGCCAGGGATTTGAGTTGGTGCCATCCATAAAGAGAACTTTTCTTCCTGGCAAATGAACTATTGAGTGTCCAAGCAGCTAACTAGAAAGGCCAGTCTCTAAGCTCAGCAGCCATGACTTCTAACACACTTTGGTTTTCTGATCATGTCAGGTTGCCCACTTCTCTGTACTTTGACATTCTTCTTGATCATATTAATTTCCAATTCAAAATATTCTTTGTGTGTGTATTCCAAGCTATATCTCCCTTATACAACATGTCACAACTGCAGGACATTACCTTTTGTTCAGCAGAGTTTTTAATAATGATATTTATATTTACAACACATCAGCAGACCCAACATTAAATTTAACAAAGTTTAAAGCCATTAATTTGATAGTATCTGTACGCAATTTTTAGTACATTTTTCTCATAATATTGTATCTGTTTAGTATTCATAATGCCTAGTGAAATAGAGGGAGAGAGGGAGGGAAGAATAAAGGTGGGAGAGAGAAAGAAAGAATATTACCAGATAATTCAAAGCAATACCCACATCTAGAAAGAATATTTAAATGAATCACTTACTACTCTTAGATTTTTCTTATCTCTGAAAATAGTAATGTTAAATATTATTTTAATACATACAGATATATCAACATGCTTAAATTTCAGGAACCAACACATTTTCATTTTCATATGGAAAATATTTCTAATAAAATAATTCTTTTTATAAAGGAAATCTTTAGGAATATTAAAGTAAATAGGAAAATGCTTTTGAGATTATTCATTATATTTTATGATAAAATATGTAAGTTTTATATTTTGTTTTCTTGAAACACCAAGCAAAATTATTCAAGGTCACACTCCTAAAAATAAAATTGGCATATTAGGTAACATTTTATAGTTACTTTCTAGTCTATGAATGAAATGTAGTGATATTTCAAGAAAAACTTTATTTTCTCAATAATATTGTGAATTCCTTACAAGTGGTGATATATACGCTAAATGTGGTGGGTGCATTTCTCTACTGCCAGCACGTGGAAAGTTTCCAATGAATTTGATGGCAGCCTGAGCCTCATAGTGAAGTTCTGCTTCATCAAAACAATGAAAAAGTCATAATATGATGAGTTAATAAGTGGTCATGTTTATGTCAGAACTGTGCACATTAACTTAAAAATACACACATAATCAAACACACACACACACAAACACACAAAAGCTGACACCTATACACACAATAGCTAATCAGAGTTACTAGTGACAAAAGTATAAGGAGTATACAGTTGTTTCTTTCAAATTAAATGGTTAAATTGTTAAGGGAGAGGTATTTGATCTTTACAAAATTTCTCTCCAAATGTTTTTAGACAAATTCCTCCTCTTATCTGGGGCTGTTAGAACTTCAGAAAATCCGTAGGCTTCGATGATGTCTAGGCTCTTCAAAATGACAATATCTCACCTTTTATAAGTGCTTTTTCAAAGTGTTCTGATTCAATTTCCTTTCCAAGCTTGCTAGCTGTGGTCCATCCCTTTTCTATTTACTTCACAGCATCCATTTAGATGGCCTGTAGTAATTGTTAATGTGACCACTATTGAAAGAAACGTGATGCCCAGGGATAGAGTGCATGCTCCCTGCATTAGAACTCACTTAAAAGTCAAGTGTTTGGATGTCAAAACCAGGGCAAACCTTAGGGACACGACACTTAGATAATCAATTCTTTCACATTATGACAAAACAGAAATGCTTCAAACTGAGCCAAACAGAATACCAGATATTTACACAAAATAAGATATTACAAAGAAAAACTCACAAAGAGCTAGAACTTTTCATTTTGGCACTTTACTGGGTACAAGTGAAAGAGAATAAAAATTCTGTGGTACATTTTCAAAATAAAGTAGGACCAAGACCAAAGATAATTTTGTTTACTATTGTCAAGTGTGAGTTAAACTCATAAATTCAACTAAAATCACATCGAATGTACTGATTTTAAATATTCCTTAAATTTCATGTAGGACAGATAATATACAGTTATTTATATAATTTATGTAGAAATTACGTAGATTAAAAACATGTAGAAAAATTTTAGATTACTAGGTATAAAATATTAGCATAAAGCAAAATGTATTTTCATTTTTTGTTGTTGTTTGAGAAAACAATCAAAAGGAAAAAATATCACACAAAAAAAAAACCATTTTGTCCATTTAGTGTTAGGCAAGTATTCTGAATCATAGGTCATGCCTTTAAGTTGGTTTGTTTTTTTTTATAGTGTTCATTTATTACTTCAAGTTATATCTCTATCATAGTGCCCTCTTTCCACCCCTCCCAGTTCCAACCTCCCACCCTTTCCTCCCTCTCCTACCCATCCCAATTCTCCCATGTGGAGTTTCCCTACAAATCAGCCCCTCTCAGTTCAACAGTCATATAAGAACTATGAGCTTCCTCTTTCACTGGGGGCCTACATGGTAGCTCCCTAGGGCAAATTGTTCCATTAATAGGTAACATAGTCTATGTTCCTGATCCTTTTGGTGTGTTGGTTGTAGGATAGTTATCCTGTACTATATGGCCAAAATCCAATTATAAGTGAGTAGATGCCATGTGCATTTTTCTGAGTCTGGGTTAGCTCACTCAGGATGAGCTTTTTTAGTTCCACCCATTTGGCTGTGAATTGCATGATTTAAAACAATATAAAATACCTGGGAGCATCTTTAACCAAGCAAGTGAAAGACCTGCATGACAAGAACTTCAAGTCCTTGAAAATAGATTGAAGAGGACATCAGAAGATGGAAAGATCTCCCATGCTCATGGATAGGTAGGGTCAACATAATAAAAATGGTCTTCCTGCTAAAAGCAATATATGGATTCAATGAAATTCTTATAAAAATACCAACATAATTCTTTATAGACCTGGAAAACACAATTCTCAACTTCATATGGAATAACAAAACACCCCGAATAGGTAAATCAGTCCTGTACAATAAGAAAATATCTGGAGGTATCACCATCCCAGATTTCAAGCTACACTACAGAGCAATAGTAATAAAAACAGCATGATATTGAAACAGACCAGTGGATTAATGAAATCGAATTGAGTGTGTTTTATATACCCAGTGACATTACATCGGAGAAAACTGATTTTTCCTTTCTATTTAGGTATCAATTGTACTGGTTAGGGGTGGAACTACTAACCTGAAATTAGATAGGTGATACACCATAGATGAAAACCTACTGCTATTATTCTACTAAAGGAACATAGCAATAAAATAAACCTAAAGATATATAGGTATACCTATACAAAAGTACTCAATTCTCATCAGAGAAGGTAGTTCTTTCAGTAAATGGTAATTAATTAATTATGCAGGGGCCCCAAACATAACAATGAGCAGAGCACTTTGAAGTAGTCAGTTCTAAATGAATGGTATGGTTTCTCAAACCCTTCTCCTCAAGAATCAGGGATCTATGCGGAAGAGGTGACCAGATTGCAAGAACCCTTGGGCAACAGATGACTTCAAGAAAACTATCTTCTAGAAACAGAAGTACTGATAAACATATGAACAAACATAGACTCTGAAAATATACAAAAATATTGAAAAATTCAAATCAGAGAAAATCCTACAGTGGGAAGTCCCTACAGATTTTTCAAACATATTTCAAGTTATTTATCCATCTCCCTCTACCCCACCTCTCTCTCATTCCCCAGGTTAGTCTCTCTGACTTATATTTCTTATTTTCCTCTTCATAACTGATGTGTCATGCTATTATATCTTTTAGAGCTCTTAATCCCCTCCTTTGTCCCACCTTGGCCCCATTTTACTTTTCTACTATCTATAGTTTCTCCAGGCTATTTGATCCAATCTAAAGATTTAGTGTTTATAATTTTGGGTGTGAGTGACCTTAATGAGTTTAAATTTACATTTCATGGTTTCATTTTTTATATATGAATAGTATTTCTTAATACTGTTCTATAATGTATATACATAGATGTTCAATTAAAATTTAAGTATTCTCACATATACATGTACAATAGAGAAACACATATGTGTACACACACCCACACAGTTTAATTGATGCTATGTCATG
The DNA here is from genome assembly GCA_907164525.1 of Lophiomys imhausi. NCBI lineage: Eukaryota > Metazoa > Chordata > Mammalia > Rodentia > Muridae > Lophiomys > Lophiomys imhausi. Next base: position 788,237 of record CAJQZJ010034151.1, on the reverse strand, counting down.
TGAGAAGGCAATTTCTTCCTACAAAACATAGACTTTCTATCAAAAACAATCTCATTTCTAAGTATGAGGAATTTCCTTTTGAATTGTTGGTCAGGGGATTTCGAAAGACACACTCCATCCCCAAACTTAGGCTGTTGCCATTGCCACTGGATACAATTTAAAAGTAAGATCCTATTGCTGAAGACACCATACACTTCTGGCACAGCACTTAGAATCAAACTGGATATGAACAAGAAATATCCATTCTGAGGCAGAGATCTCATGGTTTTCAAAGGTACAGTGCAAGTTGCTAAGGGAAAAAAAAATCTATCAGTATCCCTACCCTTCAGTAAAGTCTGTGAACTACAACAATGACCAGCATAGCAAGATATTCCAAATGATTCAATAGTGGCATTTATATCACAAATAGAGCAAATAGGAACCTAATTGTACATATGGCCCACTCAATAGTAGGGAATTCATGCCTGGTACTGTAAGGTTAGTCAACTATCCCATGGCTGATGAGACCATAGAATATATATGAAAACCTCCTACTTCCACTTTTCTAAGCTAGTATAATCTCTAAATGCATTGTTAATACTTATCATAATACCCACAGAGAACTGTAGCTATCATCCCTCATCAATGAAATGTCTTTTTGCAGCAGTTGAAAACTATTACAGAAAGCTGTAACTGAACAAATTATGGAGAACAAATGAAGTTGTGGTCCTGGCCCTTGACTGACACACTTACAACATTTACTCCCTCTACACCTAAGGTTCTAGAAAAATCACAGAAGTGACAGCAGAGATTTTTAAAGCCAGAAGATCAAGATACTTGCTGCAAGATAGTGTCTTCTAAAAATTTGCTAATTGAAGGGAGTTAGGGAGGTTATAGTATGGGGCAGGAATGAATATGACCAAAACACATAGTATGAAATGTTCAATGATTTAATAAAATCATTATTTAAAAAATAAAAGTATTTCAATATTGGGTTTTCAGTATCATGCCCTTTGCAGTTGGTAAGTTATTAAAATGAGAGCTATAGCTCTAGCCCATGTGTTTCTCCTTTTATCTTAGGGAAAAATGGCCAGTTGATCACTACATTTTTTTTTCTTGATATTCTGGTATATGCTTAGATCAGCACTTTGTTCCCATCTTCTGCAGGAGGAAGGTTCTCTGATGATGGCTGAACAAATATAGAGACACCCAGCCAGATATTATTCAGATATTGAAAGACCTTAGAACACTAAGCCCTAAATGGGATATCTTTAGCAAATTTCTCCCCTCATAACTCAGAGAACTCTATAGAAGAGGAAGCAGAAAGGGTGTAAGACTCAAGGGGATGGAGAGCACCAAGAACACAAGGCCTTCTAAATCAACATGAGCAAAGTACCCATGAACTCATAGACACTGAAGGGGGATGCACAGGGCCTACACAGATTTGTACCCAGTCTTTTGCTCAGGTATTTTGGTTTCCAGTTTAGTGTTTCTACGAGCATGCAAATTATTAGGTCTCTGGCACTTGTACTCTTTCTTGGGCTCTTTTCCTTCCGTTGGTCTGTCTTGTCCAATTTTGATGTGATAGCTTTTGTTTTATATTATTATATTTTATTGGATTATATTTTTTAAATGAAAGAATGAATGAATGAATGAAAACCTATCCACTATGGTAAAAGTTAGCCACACAACTATCATTTACACCTTCTAGAAGAAAGAAAATCAGTTTTTTTTCCAATGAAACAATACTGTGTATATCAACCACTCCAGGGAAGATCTCATGTTCACAATAAATAACAAACACATAATGGTTTAACAGTTTTTTTTTTGTGTGCTTTTACTTTGTTACACTTTAGTGGATTTTGTTATTGTTTTCTTTGTTTGTTTTTCTTTTTGGGCAATGTATTTTGTTTTCTAGGTTTGGGGCATTTTGTTTTTGAATTGGGATTTGGCTTGTTTGTTTTTTTTTAATAACTTAAAAGTTGGATGGGTAGAGAAGAGAAAATCTGGATAAATTTTGGAGAGTGGATACAACAAGAATGCAATCAAAGTACCTTTAAATTTAAAAATGATATATAATATAATTTTAAAAGGAAGAAAAATGACTAGAACTAAAACCCTCATGATTCATGTTTCCTTCAGATTTCTGACTAAAGGCAGAGGGAGGATATGTGTGCCAAGCTTACACAAAACAGAAAATGCTGCTTTGCTAAATGAAAAAGGTGTATGGTCAGATCCTAGGTCTGTGAAATTGAGAAGTATGCTGTTCAAGTGATGTTGAAACACATATGGGTGAACTAAATCAAATAAAGTGTCAAATCCAGCTAGATGAAGAGAGAGAGATAGGGAACTCTGCATATCAGTGGCAAGTCACCAAATTATATTGAGAATAGGGAGATGAGATTATGAGGGGAAATGGATGCTGTTCCTAGGAGAACTTGGGTGTTTCTGAACCTCCTTGGGTTGAGATGTGCATAGTCATTTGTGTGAAGCAAGAGGTTTTATGAAATAAAAAGTAAATTAAGAAGAGGTAATTGATAAGGAAGAAAATAATCAGCAAGCTACCCATGTCCGTGAATCATTAACCTGAGACTTATATATTACTTCATTAGCAAAAAATCAGTTAGGGGTAAGTTTCAGGCTGATTTTTTTTTTACTAATGAAGTACTCTATTATTCTAAATCCAAAAGTAAAGTTACTACATTGAAAAAATATGTATAAATACCTTCTTATGGGGTAATGAGTGAAAGCAGAGAAGCCTTTGAAATGTGGGAGTACCCTATATGATATGGTTTCCTAAGCCCTTTGACTATATTGGTTACAAATTTCACTACAATAAAACAAAGTATGTCATTAAAAGACATTAAATAAGATTATCCATTACTGAGCTCTTACTGACTTCTATTTAGTATTTTAGTTTAGCCTGTGTTCTTAGATGTATACCTCATTTTAATAGGAAGTACAAAAGTATGTAAAACACCTGTTCTCAGTAGCCATTTACCCACCAAGAACTTATTTGTTTATTAAGCAACACAAGAGTTTTCAGAATGTACTTACGAATGAATTGTCTGTCATGCTGTTATAACAACACATCATCTGAAGCTGGTGGGAGACTTTTGAAACAAGATCTGTGATTCTTTGCTGAGAGTTGATACTCTATTCTCAGTAAGAAAAACTACCAGTTGAAAAAGCAGGCAAAACACCAAATTTACTCAGTATTCTAAGGTCAAAAGGACTGATTTATGGGGAACAGTTGAAGCAAGCCACAGTAGATGTAGGTTAGCCAAATGAAAACTATAAAGGGTCGCTATCTGATAATATTGAAAGGCTGAACAGCCCAGGGACAGAATGTAAAATTTAGTCAGGGTGAAATATGCATGAGGGATAAGAAAAGCATTTGGAAAGGAAGAGTCAGGATAATGAAACCAGACAGAAATGTTACTAGAAATTAGCTTTCAAGGAAGACAGAAGAAACACCAAATGTGTAATTTTTTAAGTGCTATTTCAGTAAGGCATTCTTATACCAGGAAAGGAATATCTACCTGAAATGACACAGCCTACCACTGTTAATGGAGAATGTCTTGCCCCAACATGTAAATGACTTCTGTAATGGTATGTACTTAGAGACTGCTGATTGTCAAGAACCTTGGTTTATTAAACATGAATGGATTCAATGTGAAAATATATAGCTTGATTTAAAAAAAAATCCCATACAATAAATATGTTTCAATTGGTAAAACCAAAACAATGCATTTCTAAAAATGTTGGTTTTTAAAAGTCTATAAAATATGAGCACTAATATTTACAGTAATTGAATATGGCACTTATTGCTCATCTTCTGCTCCAGCTGTTTCATTTTAGAACAAGTTTTCCTAAGTTGTAGAAGTCACCAATCCCATATATTTTTCAGGCTTTAGAATGTCTGAATTTTCACTTAAAATACATTTCCTGCAACTTCTTATCATTTTACATTTATTTGTGCTGGTTATAACTTAGATATTTATGAACACATAGGGGAACACTTGAACTGAACAATTAAACAGAGAGGCTGAGGGAAGAATGGTGTAAAGGAAGGAATAAAGGGATGGACAATTATTACTAAAAGTCATTTGAGGGAAACCTACTACAGTAGAAACTTCATAAAGGTATACATATTTTAAAGAAACATAAATGGAATCATCAAGTAATGAGAAGAAAATACCCCAACTAGATATTTTCACCACCAAATGAAACCTCCAGTACTAGGAATAAGTTATATCTAACCGAGCTACTTTCTAAAGGGACCCCATGGTGACTCAAAAACAACTCAGAGTACTGCCAAAATTCTGCACAGACTTATGGTAGGGCCCCATGGTGGAATACACTCATGTATCTCATTAAGTACAGAAAAGTCAAATTGGTGCTTACCTAAAGCTTTTACAGCTTACTAATATTCATGGGTGTGGAAGGCACACTGCACACTATTAGAGGAAAAAAAGTCCAAACCAACTACAAACATTGCAGTCTGTAATGGTGACTTGAATGCGTGTTACTCTGGTGCAATAGTGGCACAAAAGTTGTGAAGTAGCCACCTACTATCTTAGTGTATTTAAGGCCCACTCCATAAGATGAAAACTATCCCTGACACTTCTCATGTACCCAAGGAATTAATATTACTAGTGAGGTCATGGACCAAGGAGAAATACCACTGTTCTCCTAAAGGAACATAAAACTAAAATTACTGGCAACATTTTGCTGCTTATAGATCAGTGTCTTACTCAGATATTATCAGAGTAGCTTTCTCCTGCAGTAGATGGGAACTAATACAGAGTTCATAAATGGGATGTCTTCACCAATTTCTTCCCCTCAGGGAACCCACAACCCTGGGGGAAAGTAGCCATAATAAAGTATTTTAAAGTACTCCTAAAAATGTTTTTAATAAAGATTTTAAGAGTCAGAAGGGGTAGATGATGCTAAGGAAAGAGTGTCTTGCAGATTCAGCAGGACTGACATGTAGATGAACTTACAGAGATAATGAGTGCATGCATAGGACCTTCGCGGGTTTGAGCAAGATGGGGTCCTGGTGCTGAGAATGGATAGTGGTCACCTGTGTCTTTTCATGTGTGTGGTTTCCCAGGTTTTTTGTTTGTTTTATTATTTTCTGTTTTTATTTCCTGTTCTATTTGTTGTGGTTGTTTGGCTGTTTTATTCTTGTTTGTCTTCTAAAGACAGAGAAAAGAAGGTATGGAGTTGAATAAGTTGAGATGGAGAGGATTGGGAAGAGGATGGGGATGGGAGACAGAAAATCCTGATTAAAATATATTGTATGAAAAATATTTTAACAAGAAAAAATAATTGGAAGGTAAATCTCTTTAATCATTTTTATGAATGGAAATACTATTATCCATATATTCAAATTCTATCTTATTTGATGTAATCAAATTTCAGGTTAATTTATGTCAGAATAATTAAGATGTCATCTTCTGCAATATTGAAGAGAATTTTTGACCTACTAATTCATTCCTCATAGGTTCTTTTTTATCTACATCTGTTTACTATTTTTATTTGCTTTTAATCTTTGTATTTTTTGTCTGTGCTCATCCTTCTCAGGTGTCAGTACAATTTTGACTCAAAGATTCTTGATTTCACACCTCAGAAATCCTCCTTTAACAACTCTTAACTTCTAATGTTATCTTTTTGATGACTGTGGGAATTATCCCCTTGTCATATTGTAGCAAAGGTTGATATCAATCCATTTTTTTTCAGCTCTCATATTATTTTCACATATATGGTTCTATCTTTAAATTAATCTGGTTAGTGTATATAACTTATATTGACTTTTCCCCTTTTCCCAATAAGGAAGAATCTTTTTGTGTTGTGGATATTATGAACTAATAAATATATGATGATATACAGGTAAAAATGACCTACAGCCCCATGCTCTGTCTATTCATGTATTATTCTTGTTTGACCTTTAATAATCACCTTTTTTCTTTCTACTCTTTATTTTACAGAAATCTTTATAGTTGAAATAAGAAATAATTTTTAGCTGTTTAAATTATTTTATTTCTATTTTAGGATAACTTAAGGAATTGCTGTATTTTGTGGACAACAAAAAGACATCTACTTGCCTGCCCCTAGAGGCATTGCAGATGTGGCTTCTATGTTCCTTGTGCATCAGTGGTGGCAGAGAGGAGAGACGCTATATCTTCATTCAGTGTTCTGACCTATGAACATCTGAATGAATAGTAGCCTAACATTCCTGGGAGAAAAAAAGCAAGCTGGATACCAACACAACATTGGCACCATGGGATAGCCTATGTTGACTACCAGACCAGTACCAGGCAAGCACCAGATGGGCTTCCAGGACATGAAACCCAGAAAGTAGTAGAACTCTGTATGGCCCTGGATGAGGAGGTTATGGAGACCCAGGCCTGGGGTGAGATCTGGCACAGATATGGTCACAAAAGCAGGAGATCTGTCCCTGCCCCTCACATGCTCCAGCACTTGAGAGTGCAGGCCCTGCACCTTTCCATAGTAGAACTGGTCCTACAAGTGGGGGTTGCAGATCCAGAACCAGGACTTTGAGTTGGCCCACCCCAACATCTACACCATGTATGAACTACTGCAGTGCAAGAAGAGGCCAGTTCCACAAACCAAAACTATAGGATCTCCATGACAAAGGACAGTTACAGCATATCTGAGAGAAGTTCCAGTGAGGTTCTAGTATTGACAAAGTAGCAGAAATCAGAGGCCTCATGGCAGACAAAGGAGTCATTTTAAAGATCATTTGCAAGCAAAATGTGTGGACAAAAAGAAATATTGTGGGACACACTGAAACACAATACAGCTTCCACAATGAGATTTTCTTTTTTTATGCTGGGAAAGATTGCAAGGGTGGAGGATGGGTCTGAGGGGAAGTATGAGATGAGAGGTAACAGGGTGCATGATGTGAATTTCACATAATAAAAATTTTTCAACAAAAAAGAAAAGACAAAAAAGATATCTACTTTAAAATTTGCCTATATCTTTCTATAACATGATCATTCATTTATTCTTATTCATGAATATTATGAATTTTGGGTGTATTTTGTTTATTTATTCATTAATTTTTGCGATTATAATATTTTCCCTTTCCTCCCTGTAAGCACTAACTAATGCCTATACTTTTTATTTTTCAAAGTTATGGTTTCATTTATTGCAGATATATCTATATATATATATCTATACAAGCTTATTTAGATATATATGTATATATATATACATATATATATATAACCTGCTTATATCCTGCTCAGTCTGTATAATGTTACATATATATGTGTTTCATGGAAAGACCATTTGGTACTGGATAACCAAATGAAATGTTCATCCCTAGGGATGATCACCTCCCAAGTCTCCCCATCTCCCACTCCCATTATTTTTAAGTTGTCTCTAGTTCTTTGAGGTTGAGTCTTCATGAATTTCTCTTCCTCATTGACATGCCTGTTGGTGCCATCCTTGTTTAGTTCATGCCCAAACAGGCATATTGGTGATATTTTATGTATGTTTTACTTATTACTAGGAGATACAATCTCACAACAAATTTTCTGGTCCTCAGACCTTTACTATCTTTCCAACTCTTCTTCCCCAGTGTTCCATGAGCCTGAGGTATGTGTGCATAATATAGTCGCACACATTGGGATGATTTATTTCTTTTAATTGTATATGTATGAGTGCTTCCCATGCACACTCACAGGCATTCGTGCGTGCGCGCGAGCGCACACACACACACACACACACACACACACACACACACACACACACACATATATATATATAAAACATGTAAAGACCAAAGAACACAGTTGATGGATTTGTTATAAATTTGTGTAGTATTATAAGAAAATTTCTTCTGAAGAGAGTTTTACATTTGCATTAAGACAGCAATGGATGCCAGCTCATGTTGCACTTTTCCCTTGCAATAATGGATTTTATTAATGTACATTTTAGACATTCAATTGGATTTGCAGTATCACCTCACAGTGATTTGCATCATCAGTTTATCATGCAACATGATGCTGAAAATTTCCCATGGTGGCATACTTGTTCAGACATTGGCACATATTTCATTTAGATTGCTTGTTTTTTTTTTTTTATTGTTGAGTTTTAAGAGTTCATTGCATATTGTAGAAAACAACTACTTATCAAGCATTTGGTGAAGAATAATTCTTATTTGTAGATTGTTTTTATTTTTATTCTCTTAACTATATCTTTGTAGCAAGAAGTTTTAATTTTAAGAATTCTATCATGTGTGTGTATTTCTGTGTGTATGTGTTTGTTTATGTGTGTTTGTGTGTGAGTGTGTATTTTTTGTTTGTGTGTGTGTGCATGTGTTTGTGAGAGAGAGAGAGAGAGAAAGAGAGATATTTCATTGTGAGATTTTTTTTGTTACATACAGGAAGACATTACTTTAATTACTAAATCTAGTTATCAAGATTTTGAGTAATATTGATATCTGGTTTTATTTTTTACATTTGATAAAACTCCATTTTAAGTTACATTTTTGAAGGCGTTAGGGTCTGGGTATAAATTCTTCCATTTCTTTTCTTCAAAAATTAATGTATTCACTCATCTAACTTTGCATTTGGAATTCTCCCTTTTTTCAGTAATACCCCACCAAATGCATCACAACTCTAGCACTCAAAATCTTGAAGCAGCAAAATTGAATTCACATGTAATTTTCTTGCACTATGCTGATAAAACCTAAAATATGGGGCATGTATATTGTCAAGGTATAACATTTTGGATATTCTATAGACTGTTTTATTTGGATGCCAAAACAATCCTGGTGAGCTGGAAGATACAATTCTCTTTATAGATATGCAGTACTGAGACAGAGTTGTAAGAGTAGTGAAGGGTGAGGGGGATTTTGCAGTAGGAGTGGGCTTCCAGAGCTAATGCACAAGCCAAGCTGTGTGCTTCCTCCAGCATATTGTCCATCACTGTTTTTACATGAAACTGTGTTTTATATATTTTACAAACATGCTTTTCAAATGAGTCTTTTTCCAGTCTTGGAGGAAGAGTTATTGGCAATAGACAAGTTTAAGTTTGTGATCAACAAGTTGAATAGGAAAAGTAAAGATTGTTCTTGAGGTCATCCAGCAATTCTGTTTCTTAATTTCTGATTCTCATGGGCCATGCTAGATAAAACATCAATGAACATTTCCTATATTGCTCATAAACCTCCTTGATTAATGGTGTTAGGCTAGAAGAATCAATCACACCACAGTGTCTTCTACTAGGAAATTCCAAGCTTCAGATACAAAGTGATATTTAGGGGAGAACACAAAAGATTTGCTGCTTATGTAAAACATAAACATCTTAGGTGACCATTTGTATATCTTTTACTTTAGAACTGAAAAATCCAAATTACATGTGGTGTAAAGACATTATAAAAGAGACTACTGTGCTGTGATAAATGGCATCCTGTTTCGAGAGCAAGCTTCTATCAAATAAACCGATCTCTTTAGTAATTTATGAAGGTGAACTATCCAGTCAAAGCCACATCTTCATGGCTGAAAATAAAATAGCATATCTACAAATGTGTGTGTGCCTGGCAACTTGATTTTTCATAGTTTATATTAAGATTAAAGTTTGTAAATCACATGTTTGGTCTTCCAGTTAATTCTGTGTGAATCAGGAGTTAGAAAGAAAGCTGCTCACTACCCTCTCACATTGCTTTATCACTGAGAATATTCTCAAGTGCATTAAAAAACTTCAGATAAAAAATTTGACTTACGACATATGATTTGCAGAAACTAGTACTACTGTCATTTATCTAGAATCTACCACATACTGATTAGGTATAATATCAAACCTTGAATATTTTCACTAGTGGTTGGTTTAATTGCATATGGAAAATTTAGGAAGCACTCTGGAAAACCAAAGAGGAAGAAAATCTATTAACACATCATAAAAAACTATAACCCAGGCTACTTTGTTTTTGGAATCAGGGAAACCTCTATTTTAAGCCTAGCTCAGGCTATAGAATGAGATCAATGCCAGCATAAAAAACATAAGGAGACCACATAAGTATTCCTGCATATTCTATCCATAGTAGTTATTACATGTTTCCCAACCTATTTTTTAGGCTTACACTGCACCATCAAAGAAATATTACCATATCAAAAGCAATTTAGCATAGTTGTTATACCTAACTTGTCTGTCTTTCCCTCTGTGTCTCTGTCTCAGTCTCACACTGTGTGTGTGTGTGTGTGTGTGTGTGTGTGTGTG
>CAJQZJ010034151.1:706543-768815 GCA_907164525.1 Lophiomys imhausi | reverse complement strand
GAATAGGGAGGGGTTTGTTACTGAGATGTAACTTGAAGAAAAAAAAAGTATTTAAAAAAAAAACATATTCCCAGACCATACATAGAGAAAAGACCGTGTTTACGTTCAAAACAATTTTAAGGAAAATAAGTGGCCATTCAAAAGAGAGACCCCAATATTACCAGTAATGCACTATATAATGTGTGCAACAATAATGACAAAATTGTGTCAGATATGATGAAATTATCCCTGAGAGAAATTAACTTGTTCTTACCCTCACAGTCTCATCTTTTACCATATCTGTCAGTAGGTGGATTTAATAGGTTATCTAGTTCAATTACAATTTAAGTATTTTCTAATCTAAAAAAGAAATGGAAAACAATAATCACTAACACCAAATGCCATAAAAATATGACCAGGATAGAAAAGAATACAGGTTTAAAACTGGCTAATGTATAAAATATATTAGCACAAGGAATCAAACATTCACAATTTCAAAAATCATATTTTAGCAGTGATCATTCTAGGTGTGTACAGAGCATTCTTAGGGCACTTTTTTTTTTTTTTTTTGCTCTGAGAACAAGTGTTGAGTTTGGTCCTGTATACATTCTGGAAAAGGGCATGACTTCTCTGACACTAAGTTATTCAACTAAACATACTGACCTCTGCTTTCTATTAAAAAAATGTGTTTAAAAATTATTTTAAGTCTCTAAACCTAGATTTAAACTCAAATTAAGTAATCTCAACCATATATTAAACTCCAAACACAAAGGAAGGAATTACCATACAACTTTAAAACATGAAACACCTAAATACTTAGAACACACAAAACCTTCAACCCAAATTTTACGCTGTATGCAAGTTTTACAGGGATAAAAATATACCAGAATTTGAGGGAATGTCTAATCAGTGACAGACCCAATCTGAGACATACCCCAAGGTAGAGAGCCAACCCTGATCACTATTAATGATGCTCTGCTGTGCTTGCAGAGAGGCGTTTAGCATAACTGTCCTCTGAGAGGCTCTGAGCAACAGAGGATTGAAACAGATTGTGAAGCCTATTGCCAAACATTAGGGGGACTTTGGGGTATCTTTTGGAAGAATGGGGGAAACATAGAAAGACCTAGAGGAGTAGGATGGGTGGAAGAGGGGATGGAGGGTAGGAGTGTAGGACCGTGAAGGGTGAAGGGAGGGGGCTGTGGGGCTGTGAGGGAAATGTAATTTGAAGTAATAAATAAATGTAATTTTAAAAAAAGATATACCCCTCTCCAGTCTTTGACATATCTTTATTTTCTTGCTATGTGCCATTCTGTAGCCACATTTAACTTTGAGAAACACCAAACTATCTTGGGTTTATAGAATGCATCATAGGCAAATAGAACCATTTCTGTTTGGATCTCTATACCTCACATTAAAGAGAATACAGAGAATAGTACAAATGCAAAGACATAGAGAAAGAGTAGGGACCTCAAAATTAGTGTAAGATTCTCAAAAGCAAGGTATCTTCTGAGATGTGAAAAATATGATACTACTATTTTGTTAAGTTTTAATGAAAAGAGAAGCGTTATTGCTAACAACTCATAGAACTCTTTCATACATCACTGACCCTGTTTGAACAATAATAAAATAACAACAATGAAGAGGTACTGAATGGAGTTATAACTTTAAAAGCCATGATACTCAAGGATAATAGAATATTTATTGAACAAGGTATGCATGTGAACCCAAAAGAGTTGGTTATTTATACATCTAAGATTTTATTGATGTAATACAAGATAATGCCTTTATCAGTCCTGGCTTGATTTTTTAAAGAGGGTCTACCAATGTGCTACAAACACAAGGTTTTATTATATCACACTTCTTTACAATAACCAAAAAGATTAGAATATTGGTCTGAAGACTTCCCTCCCTGTTATCTTTATAAAAGTTGAAAGATATTTCTAAATATAAGGAGTGTCAGAAATTCAAGCAATTCATATGCAAAAGAACACTTAAGAGAACATCCCAAAGAGGAAGATAATTATAGAGTACTTAAATTAAATGGAAAAGGCTGAAAGTGAAAATATACTTCATAAAAGACTGCTATTATAGCTTTATTTTTAATTTGCTACCTACTTAATGTTAAAAATCCCTCACTGTAAAGATTGGTTCTGCTAGTAAGTTGTTTGTATTGTTGTCAAGGTAGGTGCATGTTGCAGATCTCATCACTTAATGGAAAACATCCTCTTTTTGCTCCCCAGAAAGGCTCTTGCATTAAATACCAATTCAAAACACAATTCAATACACTTTAAATATTTAAAATCTGGAATAAAAGTTCATGTAGCTATTTTATAAAGCTATAGAGCATTTTCATTACCCAACTCTTGCATAAAGTTTTCAGCTTTAGTCTGGAATATTAACCACTGATAAATGCCATAGTTTCTGAGGTTAAGCTAAAGTTGCAAACAAGTTATCTATCAGTGAAAAAAAAAAAACAACAAATACATTAAGAAAATGCAAAATGGTCCAACATTGTCTGTAATTTACCTCATCTTATAAACTAAAGTAAGAGCCCAGAGACAGGGTTCATAATTCTCTGAAATTTTACCTGTCCCACCAAATGCTTCAGTTCTCTTAATGAGTATTTAACATTGTAGTGGTTGAATTGTTAAATATGTTTAAAGGTTCTTCTCTTCAAAGTGTGTATATTTGTGTCTTTGTGTTGGTGTGGGAATTCAGGTCTATGTAGAGTCCAGAAGAGGATGTCATATCCCCTGGAGACTAGTGTTACAAATGATTGTCAGACCCCTAACTTCAGTGCTGAGAAAAGTACTCTGGTCTTCTACTAGGGCAGTAAGTATTATAAATGGATGAGTCTTCTCTCTGGCCCCCTGAATTATCATGTTAACTGAAGTACAAATATTAATTACCATGAAAGGATGAACGTCTGTATTTACTTGCTGATGTTATCAGTTGTAGTTAAAGAATCTGGGCTCTGCTGGAACTGAAATCTAAGCTTGGCCATCCATCCTTACTAGTATAATCAAATACCAAGCAATAGTGAAAATCAGAAGAGATATTAATTCAGCATTACTGAACAGCTCAGGGTGACTCCATTTTGTCCTAGTTTTACCTAACTTCACCTTGTGTTTCAACCAACTGCTCCCCAGCCCCCACTAACCACACCCTGATTAGTAGAACATTTTTTTTAATACTTTATTTTTTTATTTCTTCAAGTTACATCTCAGTCACAATCCCTTCCCTATTCCCCCTTCCTGTCCCACCCTTCCACCCTCTTCCCCCCCACAGCTTCCCCTTTCAGTCCAATGAATGTTTCCTTCTCTTATAACAGTAAATACTATACAAAACAGCAGAAATAAATATGCCACATTTATAAGAGTTAAATGGCCCAGTATATATTCCCAATGTCTAGTTCATACATATTTGGCCCCTGACTTTAACATTCTACCATCTAACCATCTCCATGAGTTTAAAGTTCTATAACTGACTTAGCTTTCATTCTAACTTGCATCACTATTAAAAACATCTTCTTAGATCTAGAACACCCTCTTGATTCCTAAACAACTCCTAAAATTTAACAATGAGACTCTAGCTGTCTATTATTCAACCACCTCAGACACCTGAGAGGGATAAATATATCTGATTATATAGGAAGTGCAGGGCCTGCAGCTTCCAAAACTAAGAAATGACATACCAGTGACTGCCAGGACAGTTCCCATTTTCTCTCCATACATTCCAGCATCAGTCTTCAGTCTTTTGGTCCTGTTTCTCTGACAGACATTTATTGTAGAGCAGGGATTATGAAGGACTTACCTACCCTGTCTTGGCAGAGCTAGGCTGTCGACTTCCCTGCTACCAAGTTTTGTCCTTTTTGGACAGCAGTCTGTCTGCAGTTGGTGCAAGGGTTTTTTTCATGCCAAGAGATAGGCTTGCCACTAATTCAACCATCTCACACTGGAGATTCTTCGATGCTTATCTTCTACTTGGAGTAGTATAGGGGTGCTGTAAGGAGCTGATATGTCTCGATATCAAAAAAAAATTAATTTAAGACAACATCTTTGAATGCCATGTTCTGCAGATCTCTTGGGGTTTTTGAAGATGCCCTATCTATCTCTTGTATTTAGATAAGCAAATGTTGCTTGTCTCTTAACAACTTGATTTCTGAGTAGCTTAGAGAATATCTGTAATAGACTGTCATAGTAGCTAACAAAGTGACATGCCTGCATGACTAGGAGTTTGTTTTTCTTAACTATCCTAAACAGTTTAAGGCGGTTGGTATCAAGAGGCCAGAGCTTCACATTTCATTTTTAAGTATCTCTAGGTACGATACCATTAGGAAGCGTTACCTTTAATTTTGTATCAATATACAAAGATGTATCTATGTGGTTAAATATACTCTTAATTTTGTATCAATATACAAAGATCAATGCCTATGTGACCCAATACAATCTTAATATTGCATCCATATACAAGGGTCAATACCATTGTGGCCAACTATAATCTTAATTTTGTATCAATATACAAATATCAATACCAACGTAGTCCAATACAATCTTATTTTTGCACAATAAACAATGGTCAATACCACTTTAGCCAAATATACTACTAATTTTGTATAAATATACAAAGGTATAAGGGCATATTAAATACTCTGACCCTTCTTCTTGGTCCTTCCTGTGCTATGTCTATGTCTCAATTTTTTTCACGTCCATGCATTCCTACATAGGAGATAAAGAAGGATACAGAAAAGGGAAAGAAGGAATACCCTGGGTCTAACCTCCAAAACCCATTAAACAGGACCATTTAACAACTTGTAATCTCTTCCCCTAAATAACAGAGTTTTCAGTTGTCCTTCACATAACCAAAAAAGGGGGGGGAGGAGAAACACCCTCCCCACCCTCTGGGCATGGGACGTTGCTCTCTTAAAATGACTTCCTGCTGATTTGGGTCATAGTAAACCTGTTTGGGGCCCGAACCAAAATGGAAAAATGGTTAGAAATGTTAGTACAATCCTTTTATGTTCAGTCCTTCTGTTCTCAGCTGTTTAGATGTCCTAAGGTGTTTGTAGGCAGAAGCTGAACTTCCAGGTTTTACTGAGGTTCTGGCTGGGGCATTGTGTACAGCTGAACGTTCTTAGCGATATTGAGTTGTTGTGGTTGTAGGCTTTTGATGGAGACAGCTATTGAGGGATTCTGTCAGGCTGAATCATCTGGGTCACTTGTTTTCTTTTGGTGTCTGATTCTGTTTTCTGCTGAGGTTTCCGTTGTTCAGTTGTCCCTGGGTTCCTTGAATGGATGCTTTGATTCTCCTGGAAAGATAAGAACAGAGCCCTGCCCTAATCCTCACTCAGGGAAAATCACCCTCTTTTTTTTGGGGGGGGGGTAGGTAATATTTCTCCTGAAGCAAATTTGTTTTTTTGACAATATATAAAGTGTTACCTTTCAATCTGGTTTAAAGAAGAAATTATTTTGTTATTTTGGAGCTAAACCAGCTTTAGTGTATATATTTTGAGATCTCGAAGGACAATTTGCTTGTATTGAGTGGGCCTTTTGTAAGTAGCTTTTAAACTTAAGTCCTTCCAAATCCTATGTGTTTGTCTCTGCATTCTAATTATTGGGATCAGAGACCTGTGGTTCCCATCTGAAGGGATTAAAGATGTGTTCCACAACTCCTGGATCGAAGTATTTCTCTATTTATAACTCAAGAAACTAAATGCCAAGAAACCAAATAATCCAACCAAAAAAATGGGAGATGGAGCTAAATAGAGAATTCACAAAGGAGGAATCCCTAATGGCCGGGAGTCACCTGAAGAAATGCTCAACATCCTTAATCATCAGAGAAATGCAACTCAAGATGACCCTGAGATTCCATCTCACACCTGTCAGAATGGCAAAGATAAAGAACTCAAATGACAGCACATGCTGGCGAGGGTGTGGAGAAAGGGGAACCCTCCTCCATTGCTGGTGGGAGTGCAGGCTTGTGCAACCACTATGGAGGTCTGTCTGGAGATATTTTAGAAATCTTGGAATAACTTTGCCTCAGGACCCAGCCATACCACTTCTGGGTATACACCCAAAGGACACCTCACGGAGACATAGGGAAGTCTCCTCATCTATGTTCATAGCAGCCTTATTTGTAATAGCTAGAAACTGGAAACAACCCAGATGTCCCTCAACTGAAGAATGGATTAAAAAACTGTGGTACATCTATACAATGGAATATTACTCAGCTATAAGAAACAATGAAATCATGCAATTTGCAACCAAATGGATGGATCTAGAGAAGCTCATCCTGAGTGAGCTAACCCAGACTCAGAAGGATGCACACGGCATCTATTCACTTATAGTAGGATTTTAGCTATATCATACAGGATATCTGTACTACAACCAACACACCAAAAGGAACATGGACATAAACTTTTTTTTCATTTCTTTTTCTTTTTCCTTTTCCTTTTTTTTCGTTTTCTTTTTCCTCTCTTTTTTTTGTTGTTGTTCTTTGTTTTTGTGGGTTTGTGTGTCTGTTGGTCTTTTTTTTAGTTTTCCCCCCGTAGCAAGGAGACACCTTTCACTGGCAGTACTGCCTCGTAGGCCCCCGGTGTACGAAGACGCTCTTGGCCCTCATATGACTCCTGATCTGTGGTGAGAGACTGGTATGCAGGGACACTCCACCCCAGAGGATCAAGACAGAAGGGTCAGGGGGTAGAGCATTGGAGGGTGGGGCTGGGAAGTGGGAAAAGAGGACAATATGTTAAGGATGTAACCTGTAGCAACAAACAAATAAATTCATTAATTAAAAAAAAAGCAGGTAACAACGTTAAAACACTGTAAATAAAAAAAGGATACAGCCGTTCAACCTGGTTTTATAAACATCCAAGTGTTGAAAAAACGTAGAGCTAAGGTAAAATACAGGAGAAATGTGATGTTAACCCATGCCTTTAACGTCAGCAGAGACGGGAGGAGCACCATAGCGTTAGTGGACTTATAAACGGAACAGGGTGGTGAGGGTACACACCATTAATCCCATCATTCAAGAAGAGTACACCCTTAACCCCAACACACTAGAGACAGAAACAGGCTCTGAACAGATCTCAGAGCTCAAGTTCAGCCTGATACAAAACAATACAAAGATCAAAGCCTATGTAGTCCAATACAATCTTAATATTATGTCAATATACAAGGGTCAATACCATTGTGGCCAACTATAATCTTAATTTTGTATCAATATACAAAGATCAATAATGATGTAGTCCAATACAATCTTAATTTTGCACAATAAACAATGGTCAATACCACTTTAGCCAAATATAGTACTAATTTTGTATCAATATACAAAGATTATAAGGGCATATTCAATAATCTGTCCCTTCTTCTTGGTCCTTCCTGTACTGTCTATGTCTCATTTTTCTCAAGTCCGTGCACTCCTACATAGGAGAGAAAGAAGGATACAGAAAAGGAAAAGAAGGAAGTCCCTGGGTCTAACCTCCAAAACCCATTTAACAAGACCATTTAACAGCTTGTAATCTCTTCCCCTGAATAACAGAGTTTTCAGTTATCCTTCTAATAACCAAAAAGGGGGGGGGCGGAGAAACACTCTCCCCACCCTCTGGGCATGGGACGTCGCTCTCTTAAAATGACTTCCTGCTGATTTGGGTCTTAGTAAACCTGTTTGGGGCCCGAACCAGAATGGAAAAATGGTTAAAAATGTTAGTATAATCCTTTTATGTTCAGTCCTTCTGTGCTCAGCTGTTTAGATGTCCTAAGGAGTTTGTAGGCAGAAGCTGATCTTCCAGGCTTTACTGAAGTTCTGGCTGGGGTAGTGTGTAGAGCTGAACAGTCTTAGCGATTTTGAGTTGTTGTGGTTGTAGACTTTTGATGGAAACAGCTATTGAGGGAGTCTGTAAGCCTGGATCATCTGGGTCACTCATCCTGTTTGGTGTCTGATTCTGTTTTCTGCTGAGGTTTCCGTTGTCCAGTTGTCCCTGGGTTCCTTGAATGGATGCTTTGATTCTCCAATAGTTCTAAGAAGTGAATTGTTTTGCAATGTTGAGAATCAGATATATTTATCCCTCTCAGGTCTCTAAGGTGGTTGAAGAATAGATAGCTAGAGTCTCATAATTAAATTTTGAGTTGTTTAGGAGTCAAAAGAGTGTTATAGATCTAGGAAGATGCTCTTAAAGTTATGTTGCAAGTTAGTATGAATGTTGAGTTAGATATAGAACTTTAAACTCATGGAGATGCTTAGATAATAGAAAGTTAAAGTCAGGTGCCAAATACATATGGACTGGACATTGGGAATGTACGCTAAGCCATATAACCCTCATAACTGTGGCCTAATTACCTCTGTTGTTTTGTATTGTATCTATTATTACAAGAGAAAGAGCCATTTCTTGGACTGAAAGGGGGAGCTGTTGGGGGAAATAAGATATACCTTAAACTTAAAAAAAAGGGGGAAGAGGGTGGGGGTTGAGGGTGGGAGGATGGGACTGGAGGGGGGAGTAGGGAGGGGATAGCCATTGAGATGTAACTTGAAGAAATAAAAAAATTAAAAAAATAACTAAACCGCAAATATCCACTGACATAAAAAAAAAAGAGAGAAAATGTTTCAATCAACTGAAAGTTTTGAAATTTCTGTTTCTGGCCTAACCCTAGTATGATGCAATTTTGTTTTTCAGGTCTATAAACCTTCCTCTGCCTAGCTTCAGGACAAACATATCTGGCATGAACTGCTCTGGAAAACACATAAATGAACAATTCTTAGTCTGACATTCATTGACTGGCATTCACTTGTGCCTTGAAATGGTTATGACAGTGAGCACATTGGGAAAAGAAAAATAAAGAGGTCTACCCACTAAGCAAGTCTTTTTCAGAGGAACTGACTTGAGGTCTAGATTTATGTAAAGGATCTGATGGATGCATAACTCAGAAGTCTAGATCAAAGTGTGGTCCTGCCCACCAATCTTGCCTGTTCTCTTGCCTTTCCTGCAAAGACAATTCTTAAACTATTATAAGTAATATATATGTGAAATCTTTTTTTTTTTTTTGGTTTTTCGATACAGAGTTTCTCTGTGTAGCCTTGGCTGTCCTCGACTCCCTTTGTAGACCAGGCTGGCCTTGAACTCACAGAGATCCGCCTGCCTCTACCTCCCAAGTTCAGGGATTAAAGGCGTGCGCCACCACACCCGGCCGTGAAATCTTTCTTGAAAGTATCCTCTCTGGCTAACATCAGGGCCACAACATTTCAGTTTCTTAGGGACCATTGTCCCAAGAGTGTGAAGACCAATGGGAAGTGTCTTTTTAAAATGCTTTCATTATCAACTAGACAATTTCAATATCTTTAAGAGAGATCATCAATTTGTGAGGCATGTGACAATATCAGGTATTTAAAGTATTAATGTTGATTCTTCATGCTCATTGGTTCTTGTTTCTGTGACATCTGTGTTTTATTTATATTTACTTTGTAAGAATTTAAGTATTTCATTTCTAACCCCTGCAATGTATGATAGACTCTATTTACTTTGAAATATTATAGTTGGAAAGCAAAGTTTTTCCATTGTGCATGTGTATTTATCTGCTACGTATGCATGTGAAGGCTAGAAGATCACCTGGGTGTCATTACTCTAGTGCTATACCCTTGGTGTTTTGACCTAGATCTCTCATTTTCTTAGGTCTTGATGATTTGGGGTAGGTTGGCTGGCCAGTGAGCCCTAGGGATCCACTTCACTCTAGTTCTCCAATACTGGGTGGTGGTTTAAATAGGTATGATCTCCATATACTCATTTATTTGATCGTTTGGCCTATACTGAATGTCACTATTGTGAGATGTGGTCAAGTTGAAGGAAGCATGTCATCCTGGGGGCAGGCATTGAGTTCTCATATGTTCAAGCTATGCCCAGGATGTAGCTCAGAACTCCTGCAGTCAGGGGCAAGGCGTTGGTAAGTTCCTGGGGTAAATCAGGACAATAAAGTTTAACGGAGATAACGAACACAAAGTAAAGATTCGCGGATAATAGCGAACATACGGTAAAGTTTCGCGGAGATAGTGAACATACGGTAAAGTTTCGCGGAGATAGCAAACAAAAGGTACAGTTTCATGGGGAAGCTGCAAACCGAAAGTAAATTTTTAAACATGGGGTTGTCTGAGTCACACCCAATTTTTCTGGCTCTTCAGGAGCTACTTTTAGCTAGGAATTTGAAGATTAAGAAGTCTACCCTAGAAAGATTTTGAAATGAATGTGATTCCGTGGCTCCGTGGTTTGCGGAGTCCGGGAATCTTACGGTATCCTGCTGGGACAAATTAAGCAGAGACTTGGATTTTGCTTGGGAGCAAGGGACTCTGAAGCATGGAGAAAGACCGATTTGGAAAATGGTGAGGAGTTGTTTAGAAGATCAGAGATGTTGTAATGCAATCAAAGAGGGAGAGTCAGCCTTGGAACTGCTGCAAGGGGAAAGATCTGAGCAAGTAGACAGTGAAAAGGAAAGTAACAAAGGCGAAAGATTTGAGCAGGCAGACAGTGAAAAGGGAGGCAAAAAGAAAGTTCCTCTCTATCCCGATCTTACAGATTTTAGAGATTTTAGAGATTTTGAGGACTCAGAGAGCACAGATTCTGAAGGAGAGCTACACGCTCTACTAGAACAGTTGGAGAGGACTGTTATTAGAAAAAAGGAAAAGAAAAGGACATGTCGGCGGCAGTCAGTGTGGGTGGAGCCGTTGCTATAGCGCCTGACACGTCAGCGGCAGTCGGAGTGGGTGGAGTCGTTGCTACAGCGCCTTCAGCCACGCTGGCGGCAGCTGGTGTAAACAAAGCCGTTGCCATGGCGCCTTCGACTCCTCCTCCATATCCAGAAGCCACTCAGATAGATCAGCCTGTTCAGTCCCTGAAAGTAGGGAGATCTTTTTGCCTGGGGATGTGGACACAAGTAAGAACAGAATAGAACATTATCCCACTGCACTTGCTGCTTTAGCCTTGAATGGTATCCAACAATGCTTGCAGTCTTTTGGAGTTGCTCCTGCCAGTATAATAGTGCCCTATTCCAGTTATCAAATTAAGATTTTGTGTGGCACTGTAGATGACTGGGCAATATTGCAATGTAGCTTTGAAGGAGTGATTGATAACCACTACCATAAACATCCATTGCTATCATTTTTTAAGGAGCACCCAGTGATATTCCCTAAGGTTACTTCAGCAGTACCACTTCAAGGGTCACCAAATGTGTTTACTGATGGCTCAAAGACAGGCTGTGGAGCCTATTTGATAGAAAGACAAGAGCCCGTGTTATGTCAATTTCAACAAGGCTCCCCCCAAATAGTAGAGTTGAAAATAGTAATTGAGGTGTTTAAAAGATGTCAATTTGCATTCAATTTGATTTCAGATTCAGTCTATGTGGTCAACGCAGTGAAAGTATTAGAATTAGCAGTTCCTATTAAGAATAGTAGTACTGTATGTGCCTTATTACAAGAGTTACAAGTTTTAATCTGGCAGAGAAAAAGGTGTTTTTATATTCAACATATCAGAGCACATACAGGATTACCTGGACCATTAAGTGAGGGTAATGATAAAGTTGATCAATGGACCAGGATGACATGCATTTTTTGGAGCTCATTCCTGGACCAAGCCAGACAGTTTCACCAATTATTTCATGTAAATGCAAAAACTCTACAGCAGAAATTCCATTTGTCTAGAGCAGATGCTAGACAAGTAGTTTTGGACTGTCCTCAGTGTGTGATTCATCATCATCCTCCCAGTGTGGGAGTGAACCCTAGAGGGTTGATGCCACTCAAAATCTGGCAAATGGACATTACCCACATTTCAGAGTTTGGAACCTTAAAATATATTCATGTATCTGTGGATACCTGCTCAGGTATCATACATGCTACACCTATGAGTGGAGAAAAGGCTCGCAATGTCATAGGACATTGCTTAGAAGCCTGGGCTGCATGGGGAAAACCACAGCAGCTGAAAACAGACAATGGACCAGCCTATACGGCACAGTCCTTTGTCTCCTTCTGCAACCAGATGGAGGTACAGCTTAATCACGGATTACCATACAATCCTCAAGGACAAGGAATTGTGGAGCGTGCTCATCGCACCTTGAAAGAATGCTTGCAAAAACAAAAAGGGGGAATAGGCCAAGGCCGTACCCCCAAGGAGAGAATATCTTTAGCCTTATTTACTTTAAATTTTTTCAATTTGGATGCTCAAGGCCGCTCAGCAGCGGACAGACATCAGGATTCCCATGGTCCACCTAAAAGCATGGTGAAGTGGAAGGACATTCTGACAGGCTCTTGGCGGGGGCCTGACCCCGTGCTAACATGGGCGAGAGGGTCTGTTTGTGTTTTTCCTCAGGATCAACAAGATCCAGTGTGGGTGCCTGAACGCCTTGTGAGGAAGATTCGTCATGAAGACCTTCCTAAGGATCCTGGTGTTAGTAGCAGTGAGTATGTCAGGAATGACCGAACCGAGATGGGGGATTCTGTCGATATTCCCAAAGCCGATGCCGGTCAGACATGATGCAACTGTGTTTCCACGCTTATTTAGCAGTAATAGAAGCTTAGGCTTACCCTACCTTCCCTTTGATGATCAGAGAAGCCCTATAGAGGGTAATAGAAATGTCAGCTTGAAGGGTAGTTTGTGCTTTTTAATGAGCTTCAATAGGTCAGATGATCCAAAAGGCATTAAATTGTCTCAGCAGTCAGCAGATTTTTTACCACAACTGAGGTTTGGGGGTAGGAGTGGTGGTTTGTTTTCAGGCAATGGTTCTCGCCTTGAAGGATGGTGGCCCACACGAGTCTCTGACCGGGACCCCCCCAGACAGCCACGCTGGGCACCTTTTTGTAGAGGATCCACAGGAGAGGAAGGACCTTTTCCCTGGACTGGATGTCAGGAGCGCAGAGCAGTTTGGGTTCAACAAGATTATTTTTCCTTTAGCCCCATGATTAGTAATATAGTAAATAAGTCTTGTACGGGAATGCTTGATATATCTATTAGGGATCCTCAGCAGACTGCCACCAATTCTTTTGATTTGTGGCTTTTGTGTGGAGTAAATGGAAGTTGCATGGACTTGGGACCTGTCATTATGCTTGGGGGAGGAATTTATCAAAGAGGTAATTTTTTCCCTAGGGTCTGCTACCAGATTGGATTTCTCTAGCAGTAGTGGCTCTGGTACTTGGAATTCTTTATTTCATTCTTACCGCAACAAGAACTTTTCAGCTTCGCCAGTATGTCTCTGGCCTCCTTTTCTGTGGATTGTAAGTAATGGGAGTGCATCCTTGGGTGAAGAAAAGTTAGTATGCACTCCAGGCACATGTTTTTATGCCCTATGCTGGAATGCCACAGCCTTTCCTGTGGCTGTGGTGACTAGAATGCCTCGATATGTACCAGTTCCTGTAGAGGCCCCTAATACCATGATGCTATTCAGATTTAAAAGAGATTTTGGCATCACTGCAGCTATTGTTACTGCTATCACTATTTCTGCTGTGGGAGCTACTGCCTCAGCTATTGCCTTGTCTAGTTCTATACAGACTGCCAATGCCCTTAATAACATCTCAGCCACTGTGGCACAGGCATTGGATTCTCAGACCTCTATGAATTCTCATCTCAAAGGAGGTCTTATGATAGTTAATCAACGCATAGATTTAATACAAGAACAGATTGATTCTCTTTGGCAACTGGCACAATTGGGGTGTGAGTGGAAAATGCAAGGTTTGTGTGTTACTTCCGTGCAGTATCAAAATTTTACAAAGGCTGCTAATCTGTCTAGACAATTGTCAGAGTTCCTCTTACAGGATTGGTCGGCTGAATTTGAAAGTTTGATGAGAGAGCTGAGAGCGACAATCGTCCACATCAATTCCACTGGGGTGGATCTGAGCCTGGCTACTGGCTTGACTTCCTGGATACAGACGGCTATGGATCATCTTAAGGAGTGGGCGGGTGTAGGCTCTTTGGTGATACTGATGATACTAGCCTCTCTGGTTTGCCTATGGTGCATCTACAAAATGAGAGCCACACAAAAGCGTAATGCAGCCATGATTATACAAGCCCTTGTCGCCATTGAGGAGGGCCAGTCCCCTCAGGCATGGCTTGCTGCCGTGAAGTAAATCTTCACTAAGCATAGTCCCTGCCCACTGAGGTATTCGTTCCACGGATATTAGGGTCTGGCAAGTCAATGACGGAGTAGACGGGTAAGTCTCAGCCACCTAAGACAGGGCAGTCCCGAGTGGGGAGGCTGACCCAGAGATGGGTAAGAGTTTGAGCACCGCCCTCCTACAGGCTCAGGCCCACCGTGAGATCCCCAGATAGGGGGATTACGAAACCTTTCCAGGGACTTCTACCAACTTTAAAAAAAAAAAAAAAAAAGGAGGAACTGTAGAGAGCTGCGATATGCCGCGCCTTAAAGATGGCGCCGGTTTCCGCCTTCCACCAGCCCGACGGTGAGCGCTCTCAGTGGTAAACAAGTCCATATTTGGCAAAGACCGCTGATCTGGCTTGCTTCTGCATACGTGGGCCTCTAAGATAGCACCACGTGGCTTTACTTGATTGGCTGTTCATATAGTATTTAGCCTATGGGTTGGGTCTGCCCAGATTATTTGGAAGACTGTTTTCAAGGGACCTGAATAAACTGCTTGAGAAGAGCTTTTGCGAGTTGCGTCGTTCTTGCTGGTCGAGAGGGACGCGACAAACTCTCAGCTCTAATATTATGTTTGGTTGCATGCCATGATGCTTCATGCCATGATCATGATGCACTAAACGTCTGAATCTGTAAGCCAGCATCAGTTAAATGTTTTTGTTTTGTTTTGTTTATAAGTTTTGTTTGTGTGCATGTATATGCATTTGTGTATATAATTTTTCTGTGTATACCTTGAACTTTTCTTTTCCTTATTTTAAAATCTGTCATGTTTTCATTTGTTATTAGCTTGTTTTCCAAACAGAAAGAGAAATCAGACATGGAATTGGATGGTGTTGTATCAGGGAATCTTGAAGAAGAAAAAAATCATCTATCTTGGTGTGTCTAAAGTTCTTAACCTAAATAATTTCCATCATATTCTATATTCATAAATCTAAAGATTTTATTTAGACTTGAAAACATCATTTTAAATCCTAAACAACTCAAGTTCAATTGAAATTTTATAAATATTATGCCTTCAACCCCATCAAAGACATAAAAAGGGATAAAGTTATTATTTGAGTGAGTAGGAAGCATAGGAGAGCAGCTTCCAAATTGAAATAGGACAGTTTGTTGCCTAGACAGTCACAAATATCTCTCAATATCGTTGGAGCATCATCTTCAGCCTTCTGGCCAAGCACTTTTCACAGACTAAATTGTGCAGCTGGGAATAAGAAGGATTCTCCCAGTCTGTCTCTGCAGAATCAGGACATCAACATAACTTGCATTTAATCTCAGGTCCGTCTTTGGACTGTGTATAGTCTATTGAGAGAGTAGGGGCGTTTTTGCCCAGTAGGAATTATCTCCTGATGGGAAATTTCTTTTTGATGCTCACTGTTTTCTTCCAAGACAAATGGGAGTTGTCATGAGCTGACTGTCTTAAGTCAAACAATTCTTAAAATAATAAAAACATCTTTAAATGCCACTTTCTTTATGTCTCTGAGGGTTTTGAATACATCTATCGATTTATTTATAAATCTATCATCTATCTTCTATCTATGAACAAAAAACTCTATATTTTTGACCATTTACTATCTGTTTAACCTATTAAGTCTATTTTGTGATAAATTAAGTCTAATATTTGACATGACCAGAACCTCGACTGGCCAGCCATCAACCTGTATTACCCAGACTCCTAAATAGATTTCAGTAGCAACACATAAAAGGATTGGAAGTAAACCTATACTTTTAAATGAGTTGTATAGGCACAATACCTTACATAAGAGTTGAAATATTCATATTATATGTCAAAATATAAAATTATATACTAATGAATCAAAATTAATCTTTTTTTGTATCAATATGCAAAATTCTATATCAACATATCAAAAGATAACCTTATTTGAGCATAACAATAGTTTTGAGTTTCAGAGCAGATTCAATAATCTATGCTTATATCTTATCATTTCTATATTATGTACATATATTCCCCCTTCTTTTTCTTTTCTCTATCCTTTTTTCATTCTTATATAGGGGAAAAAGACTTGAAAAGAAAAAGAGATCTCCAAGTCTAACTTTATATACCTTGATTAAAAAGACCATATAATAATTTGTAATCATTCCCCCTAAAGGACATTTATAACACATCAAATGACCAAAGAATAATCCACCCCACTTTTTGAGAATAGGATGCCGCTCTCTTAAAACTTCTTCCCACTGAACTGGGATGCAGAAAACCTGTTTTTTTTGTGGGGGGCAAATAAAATGGAAAAAATGGTTAATCAATTTAATGGTAACATTTGTTATCCAGTCTCCATGTGCTCAACAATTTGAATATCCTGAGAAATTTGTAGTTCGAAGCTGAACTTTGGGTAGGAAAGTTCAGGGCTTTATTGATGTCCTGGCTGGAACATTCTGTGAGGCTGGGCCATCTCAGCAAGCTGTGTGAAATTTTTCTGGATGCAGATTTTTAAGGAAACAGGTATTGAGGTGGTCTATAAGGCTGGATCATTTGGGTTACGTGTCTTGTGTTCTTTTGGACTCTGATCCCTTTGTTCTGAAAATATGTAATTTCTCACAGGTAACATATAGTTCTGGAATTACCAACATGCCTTGGATGGGCAGGATGCACAAATCAATTAAGGAATAATTTCTGTTTTTTTGAACAGAAGAAAGACATTTATAAGTCTCCATTCATGCCATATAAAAAGAAGGCATGTAATAGTATTCATATATGCTATATATAATCAATTTTAAGTTGAAAATACAGCATAAGATTGTATGGAGTTTAAGTATTCTCCTCTACATTTGACATAAATTTATTAATTGATTAAAACAGGCTTATTTTGTGTTGTTCTGGCTATTTGTAGATTAAGTTGGCCACAAACTCAAAGGAACCCATCTGTCTCTGTCTTTGTCTCCCACATTTTGGGATCAAAGGTATGCATTTCTATATTTTTTCTTTCCTTTTCTCCTTTCTTTGGAGATTTAATTTCTATGTGGCTATATCAATCCTTATTGAGACAGGGTTTCTCTTTGTAGCTTGGGCTGTCTTGATTTGCTCTGTAGAGTTCTGTAGATTAGATTGGCCTCAAACACACAAGGAACCTGTTTTTTTTCCTTGTATCCCAAGTTTTGAGATTAAGCTATGAATTTAAATAATTTAATTACTCTTATCTTATGAAGTAATAACATTAATTAAACCATTTTGTATTAGTTTGAGTTCCAATTCCCCCATGGAAGCACCATTCTTAAGGAGATTAGTGTAGAATAGCATTATATGCTATTTTATGTTAGCATTCCTTAACTGTTGGCTGTGGGAGGCATGCAGTTTGCAAGTTTGCAAGTTCTTCTCCAGCCTAAATCTGGGTTCTTACATTGATTAAAAGGATATATCCCTTTCTCTCTCCCTCTCCTTTTTTTTTTTTTTTTTTTTTTTTTTCTGAGACAGGATTTCTCTGTGTATCCTTGTCCTGGCCTCACTTTGTACACCAGGTTAGCCTTAAACTCACAGAAATCAGTTTGCCTCTGCCTCCCAAGTGCTGGGATTAAAGGCATGTCCCACCACACCCAGCAATTAATATATCTCTTTTAAGGGCAAAATGCCTCTTGACACCAGTTCTCAAGTGGGAGCCCCACAACTAAGGAGACTGGTTTTTGACCCCTTTTTCTTTACGTAAATTTAAGATTATGTTGATTTATCCATTAGATCAGTAAGAACATTATCAAACTTAACATCATGGAATAAAATGTGTCATTTTTGAATTCTAAGCCTTCTTTAGTAAACAGCCTTTTCTTATCAGCCAGGTTCCCTCTGCCTTCATTTTTAAACCAGGCTGGCTAGAATCCAGAGATCTGCCTTTTCTTCCTCTAGTGTGATGGGATTAAGGCTTTATGGTAGTACCACCCTGGTCAAGTATTTCACTTAAATCCCAAATATTAGTAACTCTGTAACCCTGAGAGCAACTTTGAACTGTAGTGACAGTTTACCCAAAATCTTCAAAAATCTTTTTATGTTTTAGCAATGGCAAACTAGAAAAATATCCTTTCTACCTCCCAATATAGGAAAATCAAAGACATCTAATCAAAAATCAAGCAAAGAAACAACATTCCAAAAGCCGTGGTATAACCATGCCATCCCATGCTGCAATTAAAGTTTTGGGAAAGTCTGAACTTTCCCAAAAAAGATACACAGAACCACATTTATCGGGCTAAATATCATTTGCATGCTAAGAGGAACAAACTCAATTGGAATCCAAATGTATAGAAACATTATGAATTCTTTCATTTTTAATCTAGGCAGTTATTTCCATTCTCAAGCTCTGTTTAGAAGGCTGCCAGTTTTTTAGTACATAAGGAGAACTAAGCTTTAGCTCTCTGCCTTTGCTGAAAGGCATAAGCTTTTTGTTAAGGTAGCTGCACCTTTGAAATCCATTTGGCTTCAGTTCCCCACTCTTTGGCTAGGAAACAGCCTTCACCCAAGTCTTCTCATGCTGTAAGCATGGATTCTAATTCCCATAGTTGGGCACCATATGTAGAAAAAATTAATTAAATTATAATATATTCAACACTCCTCCCATGCTTCTGCTAATCTTCACTCCTTCTTGATTTCTCTCAATCTTTCCCCTCTTCAAACAAAATATTAAAATATGAGAATGCCCAGTGAGACATAAGCATTTTGTTATTACAAATTCAAACAGAGAATACAAAATGACATTTCTTTTTTTATAGTTTAAATTTTGAGGAATTTCATACATGATTTCTGTATTTTCATCATTGCATCACTTATTCCCCCACTCCTGACAACTCTTCCTGGATGTTTACTTCCTCACCACTCAAAATTTCTTCTTCCTTAACTATCATATATACAAACATATATATATATATATAACATATATGCATATGTGTATAGTATATATATAACTATTATATATATATAACTATCATATATATGATAGTTATATATATATACTATACACATATGCATATATGTTATATATATATGTTTATATGTGTGTATGGCATATGAAAACAAAAAGAGAACATCCAAGTACCGTCCTTTAAACAGGGCCTGGAGAGATGGCTCTGAGGTTCAGAGAGAATATTTCTCTCTAAGTGGTGCCAAGTTCTCTTCCCCAGCATCCATGGTTACTAACTCACCACTGCATATGACTCTAGTTTTAAAATATTTGTCACCCTCTTAGGGACTTTGTAGGCACCCTCACTAACACATGCACATACCCACATGCAATCACATACAAACGTATAATTTAAAAATTAAAAAAATATATATTTTGAAAATAAAGGAAAGGCTAAACACAATAATGAAAAGTGGAACCAATTTATTTCTGGTTGACATTTACACTAGGAGATTAAAGAAAAATCTCTTGGCAAAAATAGTGTTAGAGGTAAGAAAGTTCAATCTCACTAAATAAAAGAGAAACATTAGAGAAAAGGAAGGTAAAATAAAATATTTTATCTGTTTTCTCCAGTGATGTATGATTCTATCTTCATTTTTAAACATTTTTTTCTTTAACTGAAAAAAAGATTTTTTTTTTCTAAAAAAAATATATATCCTGATTATGGATCCCCCTCCCCTGCTCCTCCTACTTCCACTCCACTTTTCCCCATATCTCTATCCACTTAATTTCTTTCTCTCATTAGAGGATAAAAAGGCTTCTAAGGAATAAAAATAAAATAATAAAATAAAATAAAATGTAAAACAACAAATAACATTGGAATTGGATAAGACAAACAAACTTTGGGGAGAGGAAGCACAATAGAATACAGAAAAGTCCGAGACGCACTTGTTTGCACACTCAAGAATGCCATTAAAAATAAAACTGGAAAACTATAATATATATGCAGAGAATCTGGTGCATAGCATTACAGAACCAGTGCATGCTGCCTCAGCCTCTGAAAATTCCTATTAATTTGGCTAATGTTGATTTAGAGGGCCCCATTTTCTTGATGTCCTCCATATCTTTAGCCCTTACATTTTTTTTTCTAGCTTATGTTCACTGAGTTTTGGGGGACAGCAGGAAATTTGGTGGAGAGGTCACATTTCACACTGAGTTTCCAAGATCTCTCACTCTGTGCATAATGTGTGGCTGTTGGTTTCTGTATTTGTTCCCATCTACTGCTAGAGGCAGCTTTTCTGATGATGGCTGAATAAGGCACTGTTCTATGAGTATAACAGAATGCCATTAGCAGTCATTCTATTTAGTTTCTTGGTGTTTAATTTCTTGAGTTCTTTATAAATTTTGGATATTAGCCCTCTGTCTAATGTGGCATTGTTAAAGATCTTTTACCAATCAATAGTTTGACTTTTTGTTCTAATGACAGTGACCTTTGCCTTACAGAACTTTTCAGTTTCATGGGGTCCCATCTATTGATTGTTCGTCTTAAAGCCTGAGCTATTGGTGTTCTGTTCAGGAAGTTGTCACCCGTGCCAATGAGTTTGAGACTTTTCCCCACTTTTCTTGTATTAGACTTAGTGTGTCCGGTTTTATGTTAAGGTTTTTGATCCACTTGGATTTAAGTTTTGTACAAGGTGATAAGTATGGGTCTAATTTCAATCTTTTACATGTCAACATGCAGTCATACCAGCACTATTTGTTGAAGATGCTGTCCTTTTTCCATTGTGCAGTTTTGACTTCTTTGTCAAAGATTAAGTGACCATATGTGTGTAGGTTCATTTCTGGGTCATCAATTTGATTCCTTTGAAAAACTGGTCTGTTTCTATACCAGTACCATGCTGTTTTTATTACTATTGCTCTGTAGTATATCTTAAAATCTGGGATTGTGATACCTCCAGATATTTTTTAATTGTACAGGATTGATTTAGCTATTCTGGATTTTTTCTTATTCTATATGAAGTTAAGAATTATTTTTTCCAGGTCTGTAAAGAATTGTGTTGGTATTTTGATGGGAATTGCATTGAATCTGTATATTGCTTTTGGCACGATGGCCATTTTTATTATGTTGATCCTACCTATCCATGAGCACAGGAGATCTTTCCATCTTCTAATGTCCCCTTCAATTTCTTTCTTCAAGGACTTGAAGTTCTTGTCATACAGCTCTTTCACTTGCTTGGTTAGAGTTACCCCCAGGTATTTCATATTGTTTGTTGCTATTGTTAAGGGTATTGTTTTCCAAATAATCCAATCAAAAAATGGGAAAGAAAGCTAAACCAAGAATTCACAAAAGTGGACTCTATAATATCTGAAAGACACTTGGCGAAATGCTCAACATCCTTATTAATTAGAGAAATAAATCTCAAGATGACTCTGAGATTCCATCTCACACCTGTCAGAATGCCTAAGATCAAAAATTCTAAAGACCACTCATGCTTGCAAGGTTGTGAAGAAAGGGAATACTCCTCCATTGCTGGTGGGAGGGCAGAATATACAACCACTATGGAAATCAGTCTGGTGATATCTTAGAAAACATGGAATAGTTCTACCTCAAGACCAACCCATACCACTTCTGTGTATACAACCAAATAATTCCTCACCAAACCACAAGGACATTTCCTAATCTATGCTCATGGAAGCATTATTTGTAATAGCTAGAAACTGGAAAAACCAAGATGTCCCTCAACTAATGAATGGATAAAAAAAAACTGTGGTACATCTACACAATGGAATACTACTCAGCTACTAGAACCAGCAAAATCTTGCAATTTGCAGCCAAGTGTATGGAACTAGAAAAGCTCATCTTGAGTGAACTAACCCAGACTCAGAAAAAAATGCATGTGGCATCTATTCACTTATAATTGGAATTTAGCCATATAGTACAGGATAACTATTGTACAAGTAGCACACCCAAAGGAACAGAAACATAGACTTTGTTGATGAGACACCTTGCCCTAGTGGTGTTGCCATGTAGTACCCCAGTATACGAGGAGGCTCTTGGCCCTCATGTGAGTGATGAACTGTGGTGGGGACTGATGTGTGGGACACCCCACTCTGGAGGAGTAGGTTGGTAGGGTGGGATTGTGAGACTGAGAGGGGTTAAGAGGTGGCACTGTGATGGAGATGTGGCTTGAAGTAGTGAATAAAAATTTTCTAAAAGGAATCATTCTATTGTTACTTTTTCATTGTTGATCTGTTTTTTGTATTTATTCATTTATTCGTTCATTCATTTACATTATGACTCCATCCCACTCCTTCCTCTCTACCTGCTCTCACTCTCCTACCTTCCTAGAATCATATTATTTAGTTTTATTGCAAGTCCCTGAGGTATCTGGTCTCTCTCAGGTAGTGTTCAGTATGGGTTCCATCTCATGGAGTGTACCTTAAATCAAATCAGATATTGGTTGGTTCATTATTCCCACACTTTTTGCCACAATTATCCTAGGATATTTTGCAAGCTGAACACCATTGTAGATCAAAAGTTTTATAGCTGGCTGATGATTACTTTTCTCTTTTGATAATATGAAGAATACATTCTTTTTTAAATTTATTTTAATTTATTTTTTATTTCTTCAAGTTACATCTCTATCACAGTCCCCTCCCTACTCCCACTTCCAGTCCCACCCTTCCTCCCTCTTCCCCCTCAACCCCCTTCTCTCCCTTTTTTTAAGTTTAAGGTGTATCTTCTCCCCAACAACTTCCCCTTTCAGTCCAACAAATGGTTCTTTTTCTTATAACAATAAATACAATACAAAACAACAGAAATAAATAGGCGACAATTATGAGAGTTATATGGCTTAGCATACATACCCAATGTCCAGTCCATATGTATTTGGCACCTGACTTTAACATTCTACTATGTAACCATCTCCATGAGTTTAAAGTTCTATATCTAACTCAGCTTTCATTCTAACTTTCATCACAATTTTAAAAACATCTTCTTATATCCAGAACACCCTCTTGATTCTTAAACAACTCAAAATTTAACTATGAGACTCTAGCTATCTATTCTTCAACCACCTCAGAGACCAAGAATACATTCTTATATCAAAGATACTAGACTGAAAACTGAAGACTCTATGTAGGCACCAGCTTGACTTCTCTATATTCAATGATGAACCATTTTCGCCAGAAATTAATGTAGATGAAATGTAATCCTATTGAGGCACATTTCATTTTGTAACAAGAGATTTGGTAATATGGAATCCTAATAGGGTAGACGCTTCTAAAATATATACATATATATAGTAGATCTAAATGAATTATCCAAATGGCATTTAATCTTTTTATTAATTTCTCTTACAATTTCATGCATATTCATTTTTTTCTAATTATTCTCCTCTAATCATTCTTTTATTTCCAATTCTAACATCTCCTTCTAATATTCCCCATATTTAAGATATTTTGTTTCATCTTTCTGATTTTTTTTATTAATTTATTTTTTCAGGTTACATCTCGATCAAAGTACCCTCTCTCCTTCCCTCCAGGTCCATCCCTCCCGCTTCTACATTTCCCTTCTTTCCTTCCCTCTATCTCTTTGGATGAGGGGGGACCCACTTATCAACCCTCCCCCCCCACCAAGGTTCATCAGTCACATGAGGGCTCAGAGCTTCTTCTTGTACTGAATCTTGATATGGCAGCCCAGCTAGGGCAATGTGTTAATAAAATGTCAAGTGATATCACATCTTTCTGATTTTTAATTAATCTGCATCATGGCTATAGACAGTAGTGATACTAATGGAAGCTTGAATCATTTTAACCTTTACATAAATGAATTAACTTGAGTAATATTGCAAAAATGAGAGGAAAAAAAATGGCAGGCTCCTTAGTAGGGTACCTGTGTTACACATGAAGAATGGTGATATTTAAATGTGAACATTCTATAAATTAGAGGGAACTATCTGACTTTCTTTTTTTAAGAAAGAAGACTGAAAAGCTTAGATGGGAAACAAAACAAAATTTTGAAAAAAAAAATAACTTACTGGTGCATTGGAAGTAAAAGGCAAGTAGAGAGAAAGCAAAGTACAATGCAATATAGGAATCAGTTGTTAGATGTCAGACATAAAACTCTTGATATTAGTTAGTACTTTAAATATGGATCTTTTAGAATTCCAATTGTAGAATAGATTACTATATTATATACCAGTAACTTATGATAAATATAAAGATATTTATAAATATGTTTTAGTGTCAATTTTAGCACACTCTTTAGTTGAAAATTCAATGTATGGAGAATGTGATGATGTTAAAAAATAATCAATCACACACTGG
Organism: Lophiomys imhausi; assembly: GCA_907164525.1. Classification (NCBI taxonomy): domain Eukaryota; kingdom Metazoa; phylum Chordata; class Mammalia; order Rodentia; family Muridae; genus Lophiomys; species Lophiomys imhausi. Next base: position 744,550 of record CAJQZJ010034151.1, on the reverse strand, counting down.
AGAATCTGCATTAATTGAAGACTTATTTTTTAAAAAATGAAGATATTCTGGGACACTGAGAGACATCTAAAGATGGAAATTCATTTCTTGAAGAAGACATGGCAATCGGGATGAATGACACCTGACAAAACAGAATCAAAACATGGGACAATAGTGATATTACTGAAGAAAGAAGTAGATAACTTGACTGGCACAGTTCAAGACTGCAGTACTCCCATGTCCATGATTGAATCATCAGGCCGGTAGAAAATCAGCCAAGAGATATATGGCCCTCTACAACATTATCAAACAACTTGATCTGCCTGTTTCCACTAAATCCCAGCAGAGTTCACAATCCTCTCAAGTACTCATAAAATATTTGTTAGTAGACTACATGCAGATTATTAAGTACTTTAACATATTCAAGAAACCAAAAACTTCACAAAGCAAATGATCTTCTCATGCTATGATGCTTCATCACACACTCTGTGGTGCTTTAAATGAAAATAACCCCATAGTCTGAGAGGGGCTGTCATTATTAGCATGTGCAGCCTTGTTGCAGTAGGTGTAGCCTTTTTGAAGAAGCATGTCACTAGGGGCTGGACTTTGACATTTCAGATACTCAAACCAGACCCAGTATCACTCTCTCTCTTCTTGCTGTCTGGTGATTGATGGGGTGATGTTATGCATTTTAAATGTTAATTAATTGGTCCTGCTTGCTGTCTGTGACTTACATTGTCTCTGACTGGTGGAATAAATGCTGTGGCTTGAGATTGGGCAAAGACAGAGGTAGGCAAGACTAAGGTGAGTGGGCTTCAGAAGCCTAGAGTAGCCAAAAGAAGAAGCCTCCAGTAGATGAGTAGAAGAAGCCTTGAAGACAAGCAGCAAAGAGCAGGAAAGAGGACACATACCATGGGATAGAGAAAAAATGTCACTCCATGTGACCTGGAACATTGGCCTAGCATGGAGAATAATTGTCCAAGGGGACTTATGTATATAAGGGGTCATATTTGGGAAATAGAATCAAGAGATAGCTTACATGGGCTAAGATTGCTCAATCCAGGCCAAGTCTTGTTGAAATGCATGTGGTGTTTGTGTGCTCATTTATAATGGCTAGTTAAAGATTACCAGCTGCCAACCTATTAACGATAATCTAAATACTGGTAAATAATTTAATTAATAATTTCTACAAATGGGGCCCAAAGTGGGGCAATTAGTATCCATGCTTATAGCCCGAGAGGGCAGGGGTAAAAGGTGGTTTCCTAACCAAAGAGCAGGGAGCCAAACCCAAACACATTTCAAGGAAGTGACTCCCTTAACAAAAGCTATTGTCTTGAAGCACAGGTGGAAAGCTTAGTTCTCCTTATGTACTAAAAAACTGGCAGCCTTCTAAACAGAATGGAATTAACCACCTAGATCAAAAATGGAGGAATTCATAATGCCTCAATACATTTTGATTCAAATTGAGCTTGTTCTTCTTAGCATGCAAATGATTTTTTTTCCTGACAATTGTATCTTTTTTGAGAAAGTTCAGTCTAGGATAACCTTAAAGGAAAGAATTCACAGATGGAATGATAAATTGCCAATAATGATAATGGAGGATGGAGGGCGGCCCTTCCTGATAGATAATACAAAATTGATGGCAGCTGTATCTCAGAGCTCCCTGGCTACTAGGTGCTTGTCGCGGCTTTTTGGTATGGGACCATCAATGAAATACAGTCAGAACTAGATTGCAAGGAATAATGAACAGAACTTTAATTACAGCATGGGATGGCATGGTTAGACCTATGCTTTTGGAATTTTGTTTCTTTGCTTGATTTTTGTTAACATGTCTTTGATTTTCCTGTATTGGGAGGTAGAAAGGATATTATTTTCTGGTTTGGCATTGATAAACCAGAGGAGGTTTTTGAAGATTTGGGGCAGATTTCAAATTGTCACTACAGTTTAAAGTTACTCTCTAGGTTACAGAGTTACTAACATCCAAGACTTAAGAGAAATATTTGAGCAGGGTGGTCCTGGCACATGCCATAGCCACATCGCATTAGAGGAAGAAACAGGCAGATCTCTGAATTCTAGAACAGCCTGTATTAAACATTGAAGGTAGGGCAGGAACCCTGCTGATAAGATCAGGCTGCTTACTAAAGCAGTCTTTTCCCTTGATGTTAAGTTTAATAATGTCCTTACTGATCTATTGGATAAACACACATAATCTTAAATTTATGTAAAGAGAAAGGGGTCACAAGTCAATCTCCTTAGGTGTGGGGCTCCCACTGGATAACTGGTTTCAAGAGGTGTTTTGCCTCTAAAAGATATATGTTAATCACTGGGTGTGGTGGTGCATGGCTTTAATCTCAGCACTTGGGAGGCAGAGGCAGGCTAATCTCTGTGAGTTTAAGGCTAGCCTGGTGTACAAAGTGAGTCCTGGACAATGATACACAGAGAAATACTGTCTGAAATAAAAAATAGAGAGAGAAAGAAAGAAATATATTCTATTAACCAATGTAAGGACCCAGAGTTAGGCTGAGGAAGAACATACAAACTGCATGCCTCCCACAGCCAACAGTTAAGAAGAGCTAACATAAAGTAGCATGTCATGTTATTCTACACCAATCTCCTGAAGAATGGGCTTCCATGGGAGAATTGGAACTCAAACTAACACAAAATGGTTTAATTAATGTTATTTTTTAATAAGGGTAATTAAATTATTTATATTCATATCTTGATCTCAAAACTTGGGCTACAAGGAAAAAAACAGGTTCCTTGTGTGTTTGAGGCCAATCTAATCTACAGAACTCTACAGAGCAAATCAAGACAGCCCAAGCTACAAAGAGAAACCCTGTCTCAATAAGGATAGATATATCCACATAGAAATTAAATCTCCAAAGAAAGGAGAAAAGGAAAGAAAAATACATAAATGCATACCTTTGAGCCCAAAATTTGAGAGACAAGGACATAGACAGATAGGTTCCTTTTGAGTGTGAGGCCAAACTAATGTACAAAAAGCCAGAACAACACAGAATAAACCTGTTTAAATCAGTTAATAAATTTATGTCAACTGCAGAGAAGAATACTTAAATCTTATACAGTCTTGTGCTGTATTTTCAATTTATAATAGATTATGCATAGCATATATATGTAATGGTGTTGCATGCCATCCTTTTATATGGCACGAATGAAGACATAAATGTTTTTCTTCTGTTCAAACAAAGAACAGAACATATTCCTTAATTGATTTGTGAATCCTGCACATCCAAGGCATTTTGGTAATTGCAGATCTATGTGTTACTTGTTATAAATTATATATTTTCAGAACAAAGTGACCAGACACTTAAGAAGACAAGTAGCCCAAATGATTCAGATTCATAGACTGCCTCAACAGTTATTTCCTCAAAAATCTCTATCCAGAACAACTTCAAACAGGTTGCTGAGATAGCCCAGCCTCAAAAACTATTACAGACAGGACTTCAATAAAGCCCTGAACTTTCCTACCCAAAGTCCATCTTCAATCTACAAGCTGCTCAGGACATTCCAATTGCTGAGCACATAGAGACTGGACAATAAATGTTACTATAACTTGCTTAACCAGTTTTTTAATTTTATTTGGGCCCCCAAACATGTTTCTTGCATTCCAAATCAGCAGGAAGCAATTTTAAGAGAACGACACCACATTTCCAAGAGGTAGGGTGGTTGATTTCTTGTTTAAATATGCTGTTTAGGGTGAGTGGTTACAAGTTGTTAAATGGTCTTGTTAAGCAATATGTAGGAGGTTAGACTCAAGGATTTCTCTCTTTTTCTTTTCTCAATTCTTCTTTCTCTCTTATATAGGGTTATAGGACTTGAAAAGAAAAAGGGGGAAATATGTATATATAATATAAAAAATATAAGATATAAGGTAGGTAATTGAATCTGCTCTGAAACTTAAAAACTATTGTTATTCTCAAAATAAGTTTATCTTTTGATACATTGGTATAGAATTTTTCATATTGACATAAAAATAAGGTTAAATTTTGATTCATTGCTATGGAATTTTATATTTTGACACATATAATGTATATTTCAATTATTATATAAGATATTATGCCTATACAACTCATTTAAAAGTACAAGTTTACTACCAATCCTTTTATGGGTTGTTATTGCAATCTATTTAGGAGTCTGGATAATACAGTTTGATGGCTGGCCAGTCAAGCTCCTGGTCATGCCAAATACTAGTCTTAATTTATCACAAAATGGGCTGACTAGATTAATCAGAGAGTAAATTGTTAAAAATATTCAGTTTCATTGTTCAAACATTTATCAATAGATTTATAAATAAATCAATAGATGTCTTCACAACCACCAGAGGCATACAGAAAATGGCATTTAAAGATGTTTTTATTATTTTAAAAATTGTTTGGCTTAAGACAGTCAGCTTCTGACAGCTCCCATTTGACTTGGAAGGAGTCAATGAGCATAAAAAAAATCTCCATAAGGAGATAATTCCTACTGGGCAAAAATGCCCCTGCTCTCTCAACAGACTATTTACAGACCAAAGATGGACCAAAGCTTAAATGCACATAAGACGATGACTTGATTCTGTAGAGTCAGAGTGGAAAATCCTTCGTATTTCCTGCTGCACAATTTAGTATCTGAGACATTCTTGGCCAGAAGGCTGAAGATGATGCTCCAATGGTATCAAGAGTTATTTGGAACAGATAGCTAGAGTCTCATAATTAAATTTTGAGTTGTTTAGGAGTCAAGAGAGTGTTATAGCTCTAAGAAGATGCTTTTAAAGTTGTGTTGCAAGTTAGTATGAATGTTGAGTTAGATATAGAACTTTAAACTCATGGAGATGGTTAGATAGTAGAATGTTAAAGTCAGGTGCCAAATACATATGGACTGGACATTGGGAATGTATGCTAAGCCATATAACCCTCATAACTGTGGCCTAATTACCTCTGTTGTTTTGTATTGTATCTATTATTACAAGAGAAAGAGCCATTTCTTGGACTGAAAGGGGGAGCTGTTGGGGGAAATAAGATATACCTTAAACTTAAAAAAAAAGGGGGAAGAGGATGGAGGGTTGAGGGTGGGAGGGTGGGACTGGAGCAGGGAATAGGGAGGGGACTGCGATTGAGATGTAACTTGAAGAAATAAAAAATAAAGTAAAAAATAATAATAAAATTTTTAAACATATATTTGGGACTGTCTAGGCAACAAACTTTCAGATTTCTTTTTGGAAACTGCTCTCCTATGCTTCCTACTCATTCAGATAATAACTTCATCCCTTCTTATGTCTTTCATGGGCTTGAAGACATAATAGATATAAAATTTCAATTTAACTTGAGTTGCTTAATATTTTCAAATCTAAATGAAATTTTTAGGTTTATAAATATAGGATATGATAGAAAATATTTAGATTCTGACTTTTAGACACACATAGATAGATGATTTTTTTCTTCTTCATGATTTCCTGATACAAATAGGCTAAACATTATATGTGTAACTTTTCTATATTTTTTATTGTTTAATATTTGTTCTTACTGTTTTTACTATATGAGTAAAAAAATCGTCTTTTTTTAGATAAAAGGAGGGAATTGTTAGGGTGATTTTTTAATGTTTATTTATTACTTCAAGTTACATCTCCATCACAGCCCTCTTCCTCCACCCCTCCCAGCTCCATCCTCCTACCCTCTCACTCTTCCCCCAGAATGCATAATTCTTTTTTTTTTTCAGTCCAACAAATGGTTCTTTCTTTGTAACAATAATTACAGTACAAAACAACTGAAATTAACAGGCCACAATTCTGAGAGTTATATGGCTGAGCATACATTCTCAATGTCCAGTCCATATGTATTTGGCCCCTGACTTGAACATTTTACTATCTAACTATCTCCATGAGTTTAAAGTTCTATATCTAACTCAGCTTTCATACTAACTTGCATCACAATTTTAAAAACATCTTCTTAGATCCAGAATGCCCTCTTGATTCCTAAACAACTCAAAATTAAACTATGAGACTCTAGCTATCTATTCTTCAACCACCTCAGAGACCTGAGAGGGATAAATATATCTGATTATATAGGAAGTGCAGGGCCCGCAGCTTCCAAAACTAAGAAATGACATACACGTGGCTGCCTGGACAGTTCCCATTTTCTCTCCATACATTACAGTATCAATCTTCAGCTGTTTGGCCCTGTTTCTCTGACAGACATTGATTGTAGAGCAGGAATTATGAAGGACTTACCTACCCTGTCTTGGCAGAGCTAGGCTGTCAAGTTACCTGCTTCCAAGTTTTGTCCTTTTGGATAGCACTCTGTCTACAGTTGAAGCAAGGTTTTTTTTTTGTTTTTTTTGTTTTTTTTTTTTTTGCCAAGAGATAGGCTTGCCACTAATTCAACCATCTCCCACTGGAGATTCTTCGATGCTCATCTTCTACTTGGAGTGGAATAGGGGATGCTCTCAGGAGCTGGCATGTCTCGATACCAAAAAAGTCTTAATTTGAGAAAACATCTTTGAGTGCCATACTCTGCAGATCACTTGGGGTTTTTGAAGATTCCCTATCTATCTCTTATGTTTCGATAAGCAAATGTTGCTGTCTCTTAACAACTTGATTTCTGAGTAGCTTTGAAAATAACTGTGATAGACTGTCATAGTAACTAACAAAATGACACGCTTGCATGACTGTTAGTTTGTATTTCTTAATTATCCTAAACACTTTATGATGGTTGATAGCAAAAGGCCAAAACTTCACATTTCCTTTTTAAGAATTACTAGGTACAATACCTTTAAGAAGTGTTACCCTTAATTTTGTAACAATATACAAAGATCAATACCAATGTGGCCAAATATACTTTTAATTTTGCATCAATATACTAAGATCAGTACCGATGTAGTCGAATACAATCTTAATTTTGCATTAATACACAATGATCAATACCAATTTAGCCTAATATAGTATTAATTTTGTATCAATATACAAAGGTATAAGGGCTTATTCAATAATCTGTCCTTTTTTTCTTGATCTTTCCTATACTATGTCTATGTCTCATTTTTTCTCAAGTCTATTCACTCCTACATAGGAGAGAAAGAAGGATACAGAAAAGAAAAAGAGAGAAGACCCTAGGTCTAACCTCCAAAACCCATTTAACAAGACCATTTAACATCTTGTAGTCTCTTCCCCTAATGACAAAATTTTCTGTTATCCATCGAATAACCAAACGGGGGGTGGGACACTCTCCCCACCTACTGGGCCTGGGATGTCACTCTCATAAATGACTTCCTGCTGAATTGGAACATAGTAAACCTGTTTGGGGCCCAAACAGGGATGGAAAAATGGTTAAAAATGTTAATAGAATCATTTTATGTTCAGTTCTTTTGTGCTCAGCTATTTAGATGTCCTAAGAAGTTTGTAGACTGAAGCTAATCTTCAGTCCTTTACTGAAGTTCTGACTGAAGCAGTCTATGGAGCTGAACAATCTTAGTGATTTTGAGTTGTGGTTGTAGACTTTTGAGGAAACAGCTATTGAGGGAGTCTGCAAGGCTGGATTGTCTGGGCTGCTTGTCTTCTTTGGTGACTGATCTGTTTTCTGCTGAGGTTTCCCTTGTCCAGTTGTCCCTGGATTCCTTGAATGGATGCTTTAAGTCTCCTGGAAAGATAAGAACAGAGCCCTGCCCTAATCCTAACTCTGGGGCAATTACCTTTTTTTTGGGGGGGGTGTCAGGTAATATTTTTACTGGAGCAAATTTGGTTTTTTGACAATATGTAAAGTATTATCTTTCAATCTGGATTAAAGAAGAAATTATTTTGTTATTTTGGAGCTAAACAAACCTTTAGTGTATATATTTTGAGATCTCAAAGGACAGTTTGTTTACATTGAGCATGCCTTGTTTATGTAGCTTTTAAACTTAAATCCTTCCAGATCCTATGTGCCTGTCTCTCCATACTAAGCATTGGGATCAAGACCTGTGGTTCCCAACTGAAGGGATTTAAGATGTGCTCCCATGCCCCTGTATCTAAGTTTTTCCCTATGGAGAGCTTGTTTTGTATCAGGCTGACCTTGAGCTCTGGCATCTGCCTGTTTCTGTCTCTACTGTGTTGGGATTAAGTGTGTATTCTTCTCGAGAGATGGGATTAAGGATGTGCACCAACAGCACCCTGTTCCTTGTAACTCTAGAATTTATAAGACAACTAACTCTATAGTGCTTCTCCTGTCTCTGCTGAAGTTAAAGGTATGGGTTATCCCCACACATTTCATGTATTTCACCTTAGCTCTAAGTTTTTTCGACTCTTGGTGGTTTATAAAACTAGGTTGAATAGCTGTAACCTTTAATTTATTTACAGTGTTTTAAACCTTTTACCTGCTTTTTTATTTAATAAATTTTTTTATTGGTTGCTTCAGCTTACATCGCCATCATATTTTCCTCTTTCCCCCATTCCAAGCCCCACTGTCCCATCCTCTACCCCCTAACCCTTCCATCTTGCTCCTCTGGAGTGGAGTGACCCCACATAATAGTCCCTTGCCCCATTTCAGATGTCATATGAGGGCCAAGAGCCTCTTCATACACTGGGGGCCTACAAGGCAGTAACACCAGTGAAAAGTGTCTCATTGCTGGGGAGGGAAATCCCCAACTGAAGGGATTAAAGATGTGCTCCCCTGCCCCTGGATCCCTAATCCTAACTCTAGGGCAATTACCTTTTGTTTTGGGGGGGGTCCCCCATTGCTGGGGAGGGAAAACTAAAAAACAGACCAAAAAACAAACAAACCAACAAAAACTAACAACAACAACAAAAAATGAAAGAAAACAATAGTCTATGTCCATCTTCCCTTGGTGCATTGGTTGTAGTACAGATATCATGTACTATATAGCTAAAATCCTACTATAAGTGAATAGATGCCATGTGCATCTTTCTGAGTCTGGGTTAGCTCACTCAGAATGAGTTTCTCTAGCTCCATCCATTTGGCTGCAAATCGCATAATTTCATTGTTTCTGATAGCTGAGTAATATTCCATCTATACAATGAGGGGCATCTGGGTTTTTTCCAGTTTCTAGCTATTACAAATAAAGCTGTTATGAACATAGATGAGGAGACTTCCTTATGATTCCGAGAGGAGTCATTTGGATGTATACCCAGAAGTGGTATGGCTGGGTCCTGAGGCAAAGCTATTCCAAGATTTCTAAGATATCGCCATACTGACCTCCATAGTGGTTGCACAAGCCTGCACTCCCACCAGCAACGGAGGAGGGTTCCCCTTTCTCCACACCCTCACCAGCATGTGCTGTCATTTGAGATTTTGATCTTAGCCATTCTGACAGGTATGAGATGGAATCTCAGAGTCATCTTGAGTTGCATTTCTCTGATGATAAAGGATGTTGAGCATTTCTTCAGGTGTCTCTCGGCCATTAGGGATTCCTCCTTTGTGAATTCTCTATTTAGCTCTGTCCCCCATTTTTTCCTTGGATTATTTGGTTTCTTGGCATTTAATTTCTTGAGTTCTTTGTAGATTTTGGATATTAGCCCTCTGTCAGATGTGGGGTCAGTGAAGATTTTCTCCCAGTCTGTAGGCTGTCGTTCTGTTCAAATGACTGTGTCTTTTGCCTTACAGAAGATTTTCAGTTTCATGAGGTCCCATTTATTGATTGTTGATCTCAGGTCCTGAGCTGTTGGTGTTCTGTTCAGGAAGTTGTCACCTGTGCCAATGAGTTCGAGGGTTTTTCCCACTTTTTCTTCTAGTAGATTTAGGGTGACGGGCCTTATGTTAAGGTCTTTAATCCACTTGGATTTAAGTTTTGTACAAGGTGAAAAGTATGGGTCTAATTTCATTCTTTTACAAGTGGACATCCAGTTGGACCAGCACCATTTGTTGAAGATGCTGTCCTTCTTCCATTGTGCCGTTTTGGCTTCTTTGTCAAAAATTAGGTGGCCATAAGTGTGTGGGTCTATTTCTGCATCTTCAATTCGATTCCATTGATCTACTGGTCTGTTTCTATACCAATATCATGCTGTTTTTACTACTATTGCTCTGTAGTACAGCTTGAAATCTGGGATGGTGATACCTCCAGATGGTTTTTTTTTTTTTTTTATTATTGTAAAGGATTGATTTAGCTATTCTGGGCTTTTTGTTGTTCCATATGAAGTTGAGAATAGCTCTTTCCAAGTCTATAAAGAATTGTGTTGGTATTTTGATAGGAATTGCATTGAAACTATATATTGCTTTTGGTAGGATAGCCATTTTTATTATATTGATCCTACCTATCCATGAGCATGGGAGATCTTTCCATCTTCTAAAGGCCTCTTTCATTTCTTTCTTCAAGGGCTTGTAGTTCTTGTTGTATAGGTCCTTTACTTGCTTGGTTAGAGTTATCCCCAGGTATTTTATATTGTTTGTGGCTATTGTGAAGGGGGTTGTTTCCTGTTAGGGTGATGTTATGCATTCTAAATATTAATTAATTGGTCCTGATTGCTCTATGTCATTTACATTGTCTCTGACTGGTTGAATAAATGCTGAGGCCTGATATTGGGCAAAGACAGAGACAGGCAGGACTAACATGTGTGGGCTTCAGAAGCCTAGAGTAGCCAGAAGAAGAAGCCACCAGTAGATGGGTAGAAGACTCAAAGATAAGCAGCAAAGAGCATAAAGGAGGACACATGCCATGGGATAGAGAAAAGAATGTCACTCCATATGGCCTAGAACATTGGCCTAGAGTGGAGAATAATAGTCCAAGGGGCCTTGGTATATATGGAGTCGTATTTGGGAAATAGAATCAAGAGACATGTTAGATGGGTTAAGATTGCTGAATCCAGGCCAAGTCTTGTTAAAATGCATGTGTGGTTGTGTGCTCATTTATAATGGCTGGTTAAAGATTAATAACTACCAGGCTATTAATGATACTCTAAATACTGATAAACAATTTAATTAATTATTTCTATAGATTATTCAGTTGTAAAACTCTCAACTACCTGTCTATTACCATATCTGCTTGTGTTGCCATGCTTCCCACCCTGATGATAATGGAATAACCCTCTAAACTCTAAGCTAGTTCCAATTAAATGCTTCCTATATAAGAATTACTGTGATCATGGAATCAATTCATAACATTAAAACCATAACTAAGACACACTGAAAAAATTTAAAAACATGTTCACCTTGAAGATGCCAATAAGTTTTGCAACAAGTTTCATATAGATCATTGACAAACTAAGAAAATCACCAATGTAAATTAAACCATTCACTCTAAAATGTACTTCTGCAAAAATATCTATAACTAACATAGTAAAAGCAAGTGACTGATATTTGACTCTTGTGCTTTTTAATTAAGTACAATATTCTCTCAACACTCTTATTCAACATCAGGTGTCCCTACGTATTACAGTAAGACAAGACAAAAGATAATCAGAGTTAAGGGAGAAAATAAGCTTGGAGGAGAATGTAATAGCTCACAACTTTTATCCCAACATTTGGAAAGTAGAGTCAAGTAGATATCTGTTAGTGCAAGGCAAACCTAATTTACATAGGGAATTACACAATAGTCAGAGGAACATAATAAAGAGACTCTATCTCAAAAACAAAATCAGAAAAGAATGAAGTTGGGCTTATTTTCAGATAGCATTATTGTCTATAGTAAAGTTTTTAGATACAAGGTCAATGCACAAATGTCAATTGATTTTTCTTACTTCATAGATAACAATTGAAACAAGAAAGTTCGTAGGATTTTTTTTGCTGTTGTTTAGCAGTATCTTTGCTTGTTTTCATGCTAGTGTAGATGTGTTCATGTCTGTCTGAGTGTATTTGTGCAAAAATATGTGTTATGTGGAAGACTGAAATTATTGTTGGCTATAATTCCTCAGTAGATTTTTTTATGTACATGTGTGTGCCTGTAAGTATGTTCATGCACACTGTATATGCAGGTTCCTGGAAAGCCAGAAGAAGACATTGGATTCCCAGGAATTGGAATTACAATTAGTAGTGAGTCAACAGCTGTCGGCGCTAGGAACCAAACCTGAGTTCTCTGCAGAAATAGCAAATACTCTCCTTAGCCAAAACTTCCTTCCGGTCTTTTGGAATAGGGAATTTTGAAAATGCATAAATATGCATACATACAACTGATAACTTTAAGATATACATTCATAAATCTATAAACATTAATGAAAGAAACCAAAGAAGATCTTAATAAGTCAAGATATTCAGTATTCATTGTTTCAATGACTCACAGTTGTTTAGATATGAAGCTTTGATATAGTTAAGGAATTCAATAAATTTCTAATCAGAATCCTAAGGAAATTTTTTATAGATATTAGCAAACTTATATGAAAGTTCATCTGATGTGTAATGAAGAGAAAATAGCCTATACATCTCTTCAAAATAAAGCAACAAACAAACAAAGAACAATGAAAACAGGAAAAGAGAATGTAAGCAAATTAATTTCAATACTTAATGTAAAGTTATAATAATGAAGACTGAGATTATTATTTAATTATTATATATTTGTATGTGTGTATAAAATTTTAATGAAACAGAATAAAAATCCTCCAAGTTAGTCCTAAACAAATAGAGTTGAATGATGGATGCTAAAAGCACAAAAGTTTAATGGAGAAAGGTGTATATTTTCAAAAAAAAAAAAAAAAATCCTAAACCAACCAATCAAACAAAAATGAATGGTAAAATAATTAGATAAGATGTAACTCTTGTTTCTGATTTTTTTTTTTTTACTTTTACAAAACAACTTAAAACCAGTCACAGACTAAAAGCATTCTGAAGGAATGAAAACTACCATAGTCAAATGCTGTTTACACAGGTTTAATCCCAACACTCACATGGCTGAGGCCAAAAGATTGTGAATTTGTGATTAGAATGTCTTATTTACTAAGTGTAGGGCTTAAGTGTTGTAATGGGACAGACCTTCTCTGAAATATTTATAAAACTAAAAATAAAAGCAGGCAATGAATCCACACCAAACAGAATAATTTTGGAGGAATCCACTATGAAGCCATTTGTGTACATTGTGTATCAGTTACATGAAATCCTAGAAAAAAGTAGACATATATAATTTAAATAAACCATAAAAATTAAAAAATAAAAAAAAACACTTTTAGTCAGAGATTTGTAAAAGATGTACCTTTGTCAACACAAAGGATTCCAGTTTTTTTATTTGTTTTTTGGCTTACTTTGACTTTTATTTATGAAATTATTCTGCATTATAATGCAGTGATGTACACATGATACTATTCATTTACCAGAACACATAAAAATTTAGTATACAAACGGTTAACTTATTATATAATATAACATCAATATAGAATATATAGAACTAAATGCAACATGCAATGAGGTAGTGGAAACATGGGCATAAGATGAGAAAATTGTACAGAAAGTTAAATAAACTTCAAAATTCATGGAGATTTCAGGAATAAACACTATAAAAGATATATGTTGTACAAGTGCACAAAATGTACAAAATACTTTCATATTGCAGATATACCACTGAACAATTTTGGAGCCACTATGCTTGTCTTCTGAGATAACGAAAGTTAATAGGTGGATTGGAGACTTTTTTCTACTGATCTGTATGTTAAATGTGATCATGAATTTAATGAATGGAAGTAGAAAAACTCATCCTTAGTGAGCTAACCCAGACTCAGAAAGATGCACATGGCATCTATTCACTTATAATTTGGTTTTAGCCATATAGTACAGGATAATTATACTACAACCAATGCACCAAAAGGAACAGGAGCATAGACGTTGTTACCTGTGAGTGAGACACTTTGCCCTAGTGGTATTGCCATGTAGGCCCCTAGAACATAAGAAAGCTCTTAGCCCTCTTATGACTGCTGAACTGAGAGGGGAACTGATATGTAGGGACACTCCACTCTGGAGGAGTGGATAGGAGGGTGGGGGGAAAGAGGGTGAGGGGAGTTGGGACCGGGAGGGGTTGAAAGAGGGCACTGTGATGGAGATGTACCTTGAAGTAATAAATAAACACACATATATACATACATGCACACACACACACAGAATTTGTATCTAAAATGAACCATTAGAAATTACTTAGATTTGGAGAGATTAACATAAATTTTAAGTTTAGCTAAAATAGCTACAGATGGGTACAGGAGAAGTTATAAATACACTCATACACATGACTTAATATGACCACAACTGATATCCTAGAAGCTAAGATACTATGGCAAGAATGAACATACCCAGAATTTTGTTCTTGGCTTCTGATATGGTCATCCATTATGAGGAATCAATAAACTATACAGAGATATGGTTGATACAGGACTTGGAAACATAAGTGCACAAAGTAGTATGCCTGTTACCATGCACCCTCTCTTGATGGTCATGGACTAACCCTCTGAAATTTTAAGCTCCAAGGAACTTTTTCTTCTACTGATTGCCTTGCTCATGGTATCTTATCATGACAATAGAAAAGCAACTAAGACACTTCCAATACCTAAAATGAAAGAAGTAAAACATTGAGCAGCAAAATAAACATTGAAATATTGAGCTATATCCACAGTATAAATGAGTATCCTAGTGTTGATATCAAGAAAATAATTCATTATTAAATGAACATTTTCAATAAATTCTCTATTTGAAACTACTCAAAATAATTTATATTATCATTACTCCCCCATGGAGTAATGATTTAATAGATTTAATAATTTAATAGATTTAATAGAGCTCTTGCTTCCTAGATGTGGGTTATGTCTGGTGACTGACTTCCACTGATGTTGTATGCCAAGACCTTCCAATGTAAAAACTCCACAGTAACCCTACCTATCTGAAGATGTTTGACATACATTGTGACAAGGCAAGCTGGCAATACCTATCTATGAGTTACTGTCTTAAGAATATGGATTTATATCTGTGGCTTTTTTCCCCTAAACATCATCAATACAGTCTAATATTGAGAAAGCGTGAGACAAATTCCAGCCAAAGAACATTCAGAAAATATTTGAAGAGACGTTGCTAAAACTCTTCTATCCATTTAAAACCAATCAACAAAGATACAGAAAATGTGGCAGTTGAGAGGAATCTAAGGAGTCATGATAATGACATGCATTCTGATCTTTTAGAAGGAATCCTGCAACAGCAACACAAAAGCAAAACTAGGGAAATCTGAGCTTCAATAAAAAGGGCAACAATTATTGAGTGACTTATGATATAAACCCTAGTGTTTTAGTGGTTGGGGCAGAAGGATCATGAGTTCAGTTTGGTCTTGCTGACTCTGTCCCAAAATAAAAGAACTCTTAATTAATGGTGGTGTATAAAATTCTTTGGACAGCTTATTTACATATGTCTTGCAATCTTAAATCTTAAGGTGATTTTTTTCATGTAAGAATTACAGGGAAACAATGAAATGTTCATAACTATTTTAAAGTTAAAATAATTCTAAACTAAAATGCATATTAATAAAAACAAACAAGAAACACATGATGCTACAACTGAAAGGAAAAACAGGACAGTTATATGGGGGCCTTAAATGTGGATAAAATAATTTCACATCTCCTGATCCCCAATTTTTGTCCTAATTTTAATGTACAATAATTAGTGGTAGTATTTAGAAAGGTATCATTTAATAATGCTATCATTGGGTTCATTGCAGAAAAAAATTAAGGGTACAAATAAACACTTTGTTTTTCAGTAATAAATATAGGGAATTATATCTGGGAATTTCTTTCCCACAGAATGCAATGCCATTGCCACTCTGAGCACACAATAGTTTCTCATTTTTCTCTTTTCTTCTTTTCCCAAGGATTAATTTGTGGTGAAACTAATGTTACATTCTCTTCTTTAGGCACACCAAGAAACCTTTTCTACTGCAGTATATCAAGAGTGTACTTCAATGCTCAATAAATTTTCTCGAGAATAGCTTGTAATAAATGGAGAGTAGAAGGAATTTTATTAACCATCCAATATGTATTTTTTCTCAGAATCCAGAGTAAAGAGCCAATTTGGAAGGCACACATAAATCTTATAAATGTATTGGTAGAGAAGCAGTGGGCACTGCTATCAAACACATCATTTCTTATAATTCTGTGAGCTTTAAGTAGATGGGTGTTCTGAATGCCTGGAATGATATCCTGAATACTATTCTCACCATTCTTATCATTTCCAGGACAGTTCACACACAGTCATTTAGAAGCATTATTGAAGAATCACATTTTTAAAAAATCTTGAATTTAATGTTGGAGAGAATTCATTTTAATTCACAATAATCTTTTAGATTTCTATATTATCTAAACTCTAGTTACATCAGTGAGATACAAAAATCAGTTTTAATATAATCAAAATATCCCAGTTCATTACCAGAGATTGATAAAAGAACCTAGATCAGGTATAACTTAATAGCTTAATATAGAGCAACAATGAAATTCAGGTCTGGTTCCTCATAGTATCATATGCGGATGCTAGGTGTTAAGAAATAGCTTGAACATACTTCTATAAATAGTCATAAATGGAGTTATTTTTTCTTAATCCAATAACCATCCAATATGTATTTTTCTCAAAATCCAGAGTAAAGAGTAAAGTTAAATCACAGAAAATGATTAAGCATGATGATTATCAATGGTCCCTCTTTCTTTCTTTCTTTTTTTCTTTCTTTCTTTTCTTCTCATTATTTTTTAATGTTTATTTATTACTTAAAGTTACATCTCCATCATAGTACCCTCTTTCCACCCCTTCCAGTCCCACCCTCTCACCCTTTCCTCCCTCTTCCTATGTGGAGTGTCCCTATATCAGCCCCTCTCAGTTCGACAGTCATATGAGGGCTAAGAGCTTCCTCTTCCACTGGTGGCCTACATGGTAGCACCTCTAGGGAAAATTGTCCCATTGATAGGTTGCAAAGTCTATGTTCATGATCCTTTTGGTGTGTTGGTTGTAGGATAGTTATCCTGACCTATATGGTTAAAATCCAATTATAAGTGAGTAGATGCATGTGCATCTTTCTGAGTCTGGGGAGCCCCTTTCTTACAAAAAAATAAAATCTTGTTATTATTCTGACACACATCTACTATATTTTCAATAACTTGATTTTTATTTTAATGACTTCACTTTTAATTACTAATTGTGTTGTTTGACAATTTTATACACATATAAAATTTATTCTGATTACTAAGAGCCCCTGCCCCCCTTTTGACTTCCTCCCACATTTTAATTTCCTGTGTTTCTCCCACATTGATGTCTTCCTGTTTTGTTTTGTCACCCACTGAGTTTAATCAGGATCATCAGTGTTACCATGAGTTTGGAACTATACGTCGGAGCCTGGTAGTCTCATTTGTGGATATTCAAATGAGAAAAGTGGTCCCTTCCTCCTCTAGAACCTGTAATCAAAGGTTCAACAGTAAGGAGTTTGGCCTCCATGTTATTCCCACAATGTAACTGACTGTTGACACAACCAGTCTTCTGCAGGTCCATTGGCAGTAACTGCAGCTAATGTGAGTTCCTGATTGCAATGGCTATATCATATCTGAGAAATAGTATTTCTCACACATTCTTCCCTTCTTATGATCCTTATGTTTTTTTCTGCAACGAACTCTCAGTCTAAGAGGGAGTGGTACCCATTGCTTCATCACTTATTGTTAACATCTTGGGAGACATGAATCTCTGCATTCATAGACATCCACTGCAAAGGTGGACTATTAAGGAGTAAGAGTAGTTTTTTATGTTGGGTATAAACATAGATAATCAGAAAGATATTTGAATCTGTGGAAATTTGACAAAAACTGCACTTGTAAATTCTTTTTTATGGTCCATGACTTCCCCAAGCATGGGCTTTTAGCATGGTTTCCCATATGGCTTGGGAATTCCCCTCTGTGTAGTTGAGTTTAAATCCAATAAGACAGTAGTTAGTTACCCTAAAGAAGTAATGTCATTATGGAGCAGGTAGGCCCATCTTTCTTGTCAGGCTGGTAATACAGTTCATATGGTTCAGAGCTAAGTAAAATCCTTGATGACTTTTCTCCTCAGCAACCTGTACAGTGTCTTCTAACATTTTGAAATCTAGCCACCAAAGAGAATAGTTTCAATGCATGTCCAACTGGAAACTAAGTTCTGTGGAATAATCTAGTAGGTCTTAGGTGTGTTGTCTAGTTCTGATGGCTAAGAGGAATGGTAATAGTTTTTATTCAGTTATAAAGAAACATGAAACTGGCAGGTAAGTGGAAAGAACTTGAAAGAATTTTTCTGATTGAAGTAATGCAGACACAGAAAAAAAAAAAAAAACCCGAAACATTTTCTCTGATATGGGGCTCCTAGATGCTTCACTTTTGTTTTCTGTTTTAACATGGATACTTCTGGAAATCAAGAAACTAGAAGGAGGAAATTTGCATGTCAGAGTCAACTTCACACATCTGGGAAGAGAAAACCTCAGTTACAGAAGAGGCTCTTTCAGCTTGGCCAGTTGTCATATCTGTGGGGAAGTTTTTGTGATGTAGGAGGATCCAGACCACTGTATTTGTTACAAGGCCTTTGCAGTTGAGCAAAAGCTGTCTAAGAAATGGCGCTCTAAGGTAGGAAGACTAATTCTGCCATGGTCTTTGCTGAACTTTCTCCATCAATGTACCAGCCTTGGAATCGTGCTTTGTCATCTCTCCATGGTTGTCTGATAATCTATAACCAAGTCAACCCAAACTATCTCCCACGGTTTTGCTTGTGGTGTTTATCACAGAAACAGAAGGCAAGTTACAACAAAGTTATTATTTAAGATAGGGACAATAGTAACATATAGTTAAAATGAGAGCATTGAGGGCTGTGGGACTGTAATGGCCCATTTTACAGATGAAGGGACGAGTTTCAACCCCAGATACCTCAGATAAGGATGGCAGGAATTGGCTCCCTCCTCCTTCCCAACCTGGTACCATAAAGTCGGCTGCCCCACCATCAACCCTAGTAAGAATTTATTACCTTCACAAGTTAGCAGGCCTCATTACTTGTTTAACCTTATAAGGATTCCCCCCCCCCCTAGATTCTACAGCCCCTGAGTACACAGATGAACCATCTTCCAACACCCCTCTCCTGGCCCTTTCTGTGGAGACCCTGGTCACGCCCTCAGGTTCATAAATCTGTGCCCCCCCCCTTCATTAAACAAACCCGTTCTCCGAAGCTGTTCCTGGTGAGTGTGCATGGCCAGGACACTCACCATGCTGACCATGATCCTGTCGGCATTCACAAACTCTGGCCAAGTATCACTCCCCCCACACCAGTACACAATGGGCCTTGGATACCCAGAAGGTAGAGGCAGAAACAAGGTGGCAAAGGGAACATATTGAGAGTTGAAACATTTAAGCAAAAAGAGAAATAGAGGTAGGGAAAATTGAGAGTGTAACATGAAGGTCAGTGATGAAAACACATGTAAACTTGGTATCTCATAATTCTCGTTCTCTTAGAGGTTTATATGAACTACAAGATAGCAAAAGTATAAGCAATTACATTACTCTTCTCTTTATCCAATTTGCACATTATTGAATAATATTGTTATAGGAATTATAGCATGTGGTAAGAAAAAATAAGAGAATAAAGTAAACAAATTCTCTGCTTCATTTCTCTGTTGGATTTACTACTGTTATTATTGTTAACATCAGGTTGTATGAACAAGGGGGATACCTTAGGGTTTCTATTGCTTTGACAAAAACCTATGACCAATAAGCAAGTTGGGAAGGAAAGGGTCCATTAAGCTTACACTTCCACAGCACTGTTCATCATTGAAGGAAATCAGGGCAAGACCTCAAACAGGGCAGCATCCTGGAGTCAGGAGATGATGCATAAGGCGTGGAAGAGTGCTAATTACTGGCTTGCACAGCCTGCTCTCTTATAGCACACAGGACTGCCAGCTGAGAGCTGTGCCCTCACCCATTGATCACAAATTGAGAAAATACCTTATAACTGTATATAATGGTCACATTTCTCAATTGAGTTTCCCTCCTTTAAGATAACTATAGTTTGTATGTTAAGTTGATATAAGATGAGCCAGGACAGTGGAAGCAAAGAGACAGACTGCAAGGGACCAATTTAATAAACAATTTTCCTAGTTGGTGAGATGTGATTTACAAATCAGAGTAAAGTGAGCAATGTAGGAGATATTCTAAACATGAAGAATATGAGGAAATGTGTTCAAAACTTAACTAGGTTGTTACTTGTGGGTGTCATCAGGTATATTTGAATAATAAAAGAAAACATGGTAGTAATAGGCAATCTAGTTTTATATCATAAAAACTTTCAAACCCATGCATTATAATTCAATAAAAGCTATGCCTGTTAAAATCTCCTATTTTACAAATAATTTCCTCCATTTATTGTCACCAAAGAATGCTATCTATCTGTGCCTTGACTATGAAGTTTCTTCAGGGAATGAAACAAATATCTTAATATTTTTAAAAAATAAAACTATCAAATGAAATAGCTTGCTGACACATAATTTATTAAATTATAACATATATACCAGCCTTTCCCACAAACATTAATTGAGCAGTTTCATGATTGAACACATTATGTGAGGATCAATGTACACACACACACACACACACACACACACACACACAATTCTCCAGAGTTCCCTTAGATCCCTACTAGTCTTTAGCTTCCATTTTTGGTGTTTCTAACTTTGTAGGAATATATAAATGACACAATTTCCCACTGGGTAGCAGCCATGTAATTGGACTTAAATCTTATCCAATAGGAAGGAATGTATACCTGACACTGTAAACCTAGTGAAGTACCCATATCTGATGAGGCCATGGAATCCTGAGGAGAATCTACTACTACCTCTTTCCTAAAGCAGTAAAACATGCAGCTACATTTTTAATAGTAATTTCTCTACCCACAGATAAGTTCAGCTTTCACCCTCTCATCAAAAATGCTTCTTTTGTACAATGGAGGTCGTAACAGAAAGTCACAGTTGTTCAAAATGTAGAGAAAGGCTGACAGTGAGGTCCCTAGAACCAGTCCTATTTGATAACACTTTGCCTTATGGATGATTATGAAAGAAGAAGCAGAAAGATTATGCAAACCAGAGTATCAGAATGTTTGCTCCAAGACTGGGACTGCTTCAAGTTTTTGGCTACCAAAGATAGTGGTGATAGATTCACATAATTTGTTGGACAGAAGTAGCATTGTTTCTGTACAAATGTTCACACTTATTCAAAAAAGACATTGACAAAATTTGCCAGATTAGTCACAGCAAATTACAGATCCTTCAGTTGATCAAAATTACAGTGAATCAAATATTTGGTATAAGTCTTTTTCATAGTATTCATTTTGCTTATTAAATTTTAACTGTCTGTTATGTCTGTGGCAGGTTTGCATAGCTATTACTACAGCTAACACTTGCAGCCATCATCCTCTTGAACTTTTATCTCAGTCTGTGTGTTAACATATTGCATTTAACTCAAACTGAGATATTGTGTGTCTACTCATTAAACTAAATAGCAGAGCAAGTAAAGTTTGGAATTGTAGGGAAAAATGGAAAGATAAAATACTTTCTAAATTTTGCAGGCTGCTATAAATACAATGAAAATCAAACAATAACAAATGAAACATGATTTTATTCAAATAATGAAATTCCGTTTTACCTTTAGTTACTAATCCAGAGATAATCCTGCACTCTGTTTAGTATTCTCAATGGCAACTCCTACACTTTGTGTAAGCATATATGATCTGCATAGACATCCCATCTATTTAATCTCATCTTAATATTAACTTAGAAAGCCAATGATAAATCAAATGAAAAATGTTTCACTGTATTCTTTGAATACTCTTTGTTTTGCAGTAGCATATTCCAATTAATTACTATTCTAAATACAACAGATTCTAAAATAATATATAACATTCTAAACCTTGTTAAAGTAATAAATGAAACTCTGGTCATAGGACTGAGTTCTATCAGGTCATATGTCATATATATGTATATAATTTCATGCATATATACATAAACTAGTAACCAAAAATAAAAAGCCCTACAATATTTGTCCTTTTCAAGAGTGTGGCTTATGTGATGATGATCTCATCTTCTTTCAATCTAATTTTAATTTTTATGTCTGAATAAAATTTTACTCTGTATGTATGCATTATATTGCATTTTCATAATTCTTCCATCTATTGATGTACACTTCAGATGATTCCACAATTTAGTACACATAGGGATGTACGTAGTATACAATATACATGAAGTTTTATACAGGTACATAAAGTTATCAGCAATATATAGTAAATTAATAGTAAATATACAATAAAGTAACAGTAAATGCAAATCTCCCTGTAGAGAGAAGTAGTATGTGTATAGAGTGAAGGTATAGATATTAACACAGTAAAAGTACTTGATATACTTGAATGAAAATATCTTCATAAAACACGTTAATATGCCAAATCAATGTACACAAGTAAATGCTTCTAAAATATTAACATTATACATCTTATTTATATGGGGAATTACATTGATAGATTTTCATATGTTGAACCATCCCTGCATTCCTGGGATGAAGCCTGCTTGATCATGGCATATGATACTTTTGATATGTTCTTTGATTCGGTTTGATAGTATTTTCTTAAGTATTTTTGCATCTATGTTCATGAGGGAGATTGGTCTGAAGTTCTCTTTCTTTGTTGGGTCTTTGTGTGGTTTAGGAATCAGGGTGACTGTCAGACCTTCAAAGAAGAGTAAATACCAATACTCTTCAACTCTTTCACAAAATAGAATCAGAAAGAATACTTTGTTTTTCTAAATTTGATGAATCTGTACTACTTTATGTACTAAATTTAAAAGTATTTATTCCTTCCTCCATGTGTCATAAATTAAAAAAAATATGTCTATGCAGACAAAATTGAGATGTGAGAAAGATCTAAGAACAATCAAAGTATATATATTCTCCAAGCAAGTCACTAGTGTCAAGTCTGAGTCAGTTTTCAAACTGAGATCTAAGAATGATTTTTTTTTTGCATAGTTCTTAAGGATGAGATAAAATTATTATATCATACAGTTAACAAAAGAAAGACAGAATGTATATGCAAAATATGAGCTATAATTGAAAATAAAACATAATTCTTTCTAAATTAAAGATTATTTTTAAATTGGATAATCTGATCTGAGTGTTATTTTATGGTGCAGGCATGTAAGATCATAATTCAGGAACTTCGGAGTCAGGAACATCAAAGTTGATGGCTAGTATATACTACAATTAAAAATATACAAAAATATTGATAGCTTTAGCAAAAGTTTTAGAACAGTAATTTTTTATACTTTTTATTTATAAATACCATTGAGTTATTTACATATAATTATTTTAATTGCTAGAAGAACATTAAGTTGAAATGCTTGGTTGAACAATTTGAAAATGACAGTATTATTTTGGGATAATAAAATACAATATAATATATACACTGTAAATACATATGTAGATATATTATATATACTGTATATTAATAGAAATATACCTAAAAGATTGATATTTTTATAGAATTATTATTTATTTACATATCATATTTTACTACAAGGATTTTATTCATGGGATTGTGAACCATGGGAAATTTGGTTGAGCTACAAAAGCTAATCAAATTTTCAATAAATATAAGTAGATACACTTGATTTTCATGATGTATTAGATAATTGCAAAATTAGATAATTTTTGGAACTAGTATATTTTATCAAAAATGATGTGCCCATCAATTTTAAACAGAAATATTTTGACACAAAATTGAACACTTGTGTAAATTTACCTATACTTTATTTTATAATAATCTTAGGTTGTAATTGATATCATAGAATTATATTTTATATCTCTGGGATCAGATCATCAAATGCTATTGTTTGATTAAAGAATTAAAATCTGAGATCATGACACACCACATCCGTAGGGAGAGTCACATTGTAACAATAAACAATGCATATGCATACTTGTAATTCAAGTCATTGAGCCAAAAATTGTCAAAACATTCCAAAAATTGACAGTCATACTTGGTTCATTAGTCTGAGAACTGGTGCATTACAAAGCAGTCAGCAATCAGCTTAATAATTTAAATAAAGATACACATTATAAAAAAAACATCTATACTATCAAAATTAAACTTCAAAGAATGACTAGAAAAAACATAATTATGATTTTGGGTATTAATCAGGAGACTAAGCCCAATGACTGTGAAAAATAACCAGTAATCAAATTTAAAAGATTCTTGGTTAATTGGAATGTTTACACTAGTTTTCATACTGACTTTTAAGATTTAGTGTCACTAAATCAATTTTTTTGTTATTTATGATAAGATTAAGTATAATTCAAATCTCAAAATGCATAAATAGGATTTAAAATACTTTAGCTGATTTTGTAATATGGATCTCTCTGGGCAGGGGAGTTAGAATAGATTTTGGAGGTGAACTTGGGGCAGATGGGGATGGGAACAGGAGGGATCAGGTCGGGGAGGAACTGATGGAGAGAGAGAAGACTGGAATGGGACCATTTGCAGGGCACTGTGGAAACCTAGCACAGTGAAAATTCTAGAACCTATGAAGGTGACCCCAGTGAAGATCACTAGTAGGAGGATAGGGGACCTCAACCAGCCATCTTCTATAACCAGGCAAGGTTTCTGTTTGTGACAGTAGGACATCAATCCAATCACAAAATCTTCCATCCATGACCTGCCCTGTCTGCAAGATGTGCTGGGACAATGGTGGCTAAGAGACTGTGGGAGTGGCCAATCAATGATGAGCCTAACTTGAGTACCAAGCCATGAGAGGGACCCCATGGCAGACAATGTCTGGATGGCCAGTAACCTGAAGCTGGATGGCCCAGAGACCTATTGTAGAACCAAAGAAACAAAAAACAAACAAAAAAAGTCAATGAAATGAATCCTAATGATATTCTGCTATATTCATACATCTGTGCCTAGTCAAAATTATCATCAGAGAGGCTTCCTCCAGTAGCTGACAGGAGTAGAAGACAAGGACACCAGGACAACATGACCCACAGAATCAGCTAAAGAGTTCATAGGTTCATAGCTCACAAAGACTGGCAGCAAGCCCCAGGCCCTTCTCTGTATACATCTTGTGATTGTTTAGCCTGTTTTTGTGGACTCCTAACAGTGGGAGTAGGAGTTCCTTGACTCTTTTGACTGCTTTTGGCACCTTTCCCTTGTAATGGGATGTCTCATCCAGCCTTGATATGAGGGTTGTGCCTAGTCTTCTTGCATCTTGTTATGCTCTATTTGGTTTATATCACTGGGAGACCTGCTCTTTTCTGAAGAGAAATGGAGGAACAATGAATCTGATGGAGAAGGAAAATGTAAGGTGGGACTGGGAAGAGTAGAAGGACTGAAGGCTGTAGTAGGGATGTAGTGTATGAAAAAAAAAGAAGAAATAAAAAGAAAAACATGATTTTTTAATTAATTTATTTTTTCTAGTTACATCTTGATCACAGCCCCCTCCCTGCTCCCTTCACAGTCCCGCCCTCCTTTCCTCTTCCCCATCTCTATCCTCTCCTCCTCAGATGAGGGGAGACCTCACATAGCAAACCCCCCCCAGTTGATCAGTCATGTGAGAGCTGAGAACTTCCTCATGTCCTAGGGCCTGATAGGGCAGGCCTGCGATGGTAAAATGTTCCACTAACAGGCAACAGGGTTCATGACCCACTGATGGGTGGAGTTTTTCATAGGATAGTTAGGTCCCTGTCTCTTTGGGTCTGTGGATTGTAGGATGACTGTCCTATACTATATGGCTAAAATCTGCTTATAAGAGAGTATATACCATGTGTCTTTCTGGGTATGGTTAGCTCAGTCAGGATCAGTTTTTCTAGTTCCACTCATTTAGTTGCAAATTGTATAATATCTTTTTTTTCTGAACTCTTGAGTAGTATTTCATTGTGTAAATGCACCACAAGTTTTTTTTTTTTTCCATTCTTCAGTTGAAGGACATCTGTTTTGTTTTGTTTTTTTTTCCACTTTCTGGCTATTACAAATAACTCTACTATGAACATAGTTGAACTGACATACTTGTGGTTTGGTGGAGGATCTTTTGGATATATGCCCAGGAGTGGTATGGTTGGATCTTGAGGTAGAGCTATTCCCAGTTTTCTGAGGTATCATCAGATTGATATCCAAAGTGGTTGTACAGGTTTGCACTCTCCCCAGCAGAAGAGGAGTGTTTCCCTTTCTCCACAACCTCACCAGCATGTGTTGTCACTTGAATTTTTATTTCAGTCATTCTGACAGGTGTGAGATGGACTCTCAGAGTCATGTTGAGTTGCATTTCTCTGATGATTAAGGATGCTGAGCATTTCTTCAAGTGCATCTCAGCCATTCAAGATTTCCTTTTTGTGAATTCTCAGTTTAGTTCTGTACTCCTTTTTTTAAATTGGATTATTTGGTTTGTTGGTGTTTAATGTCTTGAGTTCTTTATATATTTTGTATATTAGCACTCTGTCAGATGTGGGGTTGATGAAGATCTGTTTCTAATCTGTAGAGTACCATTTGTTCTAATGACAGCGTACTTTGTCTTACAGAAACTTTTTAGATTCATAAGGTCTTATTTATTGATTGGCATTCTGTTTAGGAAGTTGTCACCTATGTCAATGAGTTTGAGAATTTTCACCTACTTTATCTTCCATTAAATTTACTCTGTCCAGTTTAATGTTGGGGACTTAGATCCACTTGGCCTTAAATTTTGTGCAAGGTGATAAACATGAGTCAATTTGCATTCTTGATGCAAACCATGATATATAAACAAAAGACCTGCATAATTCTGTACCACATGAGGTCCTGGAGCCTAATAAAGTGGATACAGGTCTCATACTGAACTCTGAAGCTATTTTCAAGTGATATCTGCTTATAAATGAAAAATTAATTTTGCTAAGGGATTCTGACTGGGGAAACAAACCACTTCTCAGGGAAAGCCCCATACCCTTTCTTATTTCAAAATGGGCTAAAAAAGCTACATTAGTCAACATGGTCTGGTATTGGAATATTATAATCAATAAATCAGCAAGTAGTAAGGAAAGTTCAGAAGCACATGAAAAGTTAGCATTTAATTGCAACAAATAGCACCCTTATGAGGGGGACACAGATAGTTACACTAAGAGAAAGAGGTGTGCACTAAGATGCCTGAATGACAACAGTAATTATCAATCACTCTTACCTTAAGCATACAATTGGCAATTATGATTATAAATAGTAGAATGAGAATATTGTTAGGTCTTCAGATGGAAAATAATATCCCTTGCTCATTGAACACAAATTACTTCAGGTAGGAAAGTGGGGACTTCAGAAGCTCTAGATAGCTGTGTACATTACACCCAAAGTAAAAGGGAAGAAGATGAAAAATTATATTCAGATCTTAGCATCATTTAGATTTAGTTTCATACCTCTGCCTACAGAATGGCACCACCCACAATTCAAGGGAGTCTTCTTACCTTATTTGTCCAAATCTAGCTAATCCCATTCAGGCATGCCTAGCAGCATGTCTCCTAGATGATTCTGTCAAGACAATATTAATTTTCACATTGGGTGGTGGACTTTTTGGTGACAGATTCCTAAAATATCTCTGAGTATCATCACAAGACAATATTCTGGAAGTATACTTTCATATATACCTTTATATTTCTTTTTACAAAGCTACTAGAATTCAACAATGGTTGATCTATCAATGGCATCATGCAACACAAATAAATCCTAAAAATATCAGCATTAAAAATGATAGTTAAGTCACCAACATGTGAATGGGATTAACTCAAACTTGAGGGTCAGAGGACATCTATGCTCAAAACATAAACACACTGAGGTATTCCTATTGTACATTAGTTTACTTCTTTCTCTGTTCATACTACATAGATCTATAAATATGGATGTTGATCTCTTTCAAGTAGTCTTTCAATCCATGTGTGTTATTTTGTACAAAATACATTAATAATCATTAGCACACACATTGCCAATATTTCTACATATATCCGACATCACTACTTTTTCAGGAACTATGGGAATTCCCAAAGGATTCACCTTCATAGTAAACGCTGCCTATACTCTTACACTTCTTGTATTCATACAAATAAATAAGCAAACACTTTCCCTAACAAATATATTACTAAATGTAGGGACAACTATCACAAATATGTATTACTCTATCATACAGTAGAGCTCAGTTTCCTGTTTGATGAACATCCACACCGACTTCCACAGTGGCTGGTCCCATTTTGCATTTCTTCTATCACTGAGTAAATATTCTTTTTAAGCCCACATCAACCACAGCATTCATACTTATTTGCTTTTCTTTTTTTTTTTTTTTTTAAATAATTTATTTTTTATTTCTTCAAGTTACATCTCAATCACAATCCCCTCCCTACTCCCCCCTCCAGTCCCACCCTTCCACCCTCCTCCCCCTCAGCCCCACCATCCTCTTCCCTTCTTTTTTTTTTTTTTTTTAGTTTAAGGTATTTATTTTTCCCCCCAACAGCTCTCCCTTTCAGTCCAAATAATGGTTCTTTTTCTTATAACTATAAATACAATACAAAACAACAGAAATAAATAGGCCACGATTATAAGAGTTATATGGCTTAGCATACATTCCCAATGTCCAGTCCATATGTATTTGGCACCTGACTTTAACATTCTACTATCTAACCATCTCCATGAGTTTAAAGTTCTATATCTAAATCTTAGCCAT
This sequence comes from Lophiomys imhausi, assembly GCA_907164525.1. Taxonomy (NCBI): domain Eukaryota; kingdom Metazoa; phylum Chordata; class Mammalia; order Rodentia; family Muridae; genus Lophiomys; species Lophiomys imhausi. The sequence continues at coordinate 715,954 of CAJQZJ010034151.1, read as the reverse complement.
TTTAATTGAGATAGGGTGAAATTTCAAAATAGTTCAATTTCTATTTGCCTGGTCATGAATGATGTTGAACATTTAAAAATATTTATTGTTCATTTTTATTTCTTCTTTCTAGAACTCTCTGTTTAATTTTTCTTGGTGCTTGTTTTTTGTTTTATTTTTCTGTTTGTTACACATTCCAGACACTAAGTCTATGTCACATATATAGCTGGTAAATATTTTTTTTTCTTTCTATAGGCTCAGGTCATTCTGGGAGAGGGAGTTAAAAGGTTGTCTGAGCTGGAGATATTGTTTGATAGTAATATCAAACAAATATTTTTAAAAGGCATGACTCTGACTAGTAACAATGCAGTTTCAATTAATTATCTCTTTGTGCTCTCCTAAGGACTGTGGAATTGAACAAAAATCAGTATATACAGGAGATAAATCTTATCACAGAGCAAATGAGCCTGGGAAAATGTTTCAACTTGTTTCTGCCACATGTTATCATAGTAGCCCCTCAATCCATGATGCAGTTTTACCATAAGCAAGTCTGGGCATATGATGGCTTCTTTCTACCAGCAACTCATGGACTCTTGGGATTTTGAGATAAATTCCATCTTTCAGCATTACCTTAGTTTATTTATGAAGAGCTATTAGAATAAATATTCAATTTTTTTGTTCTTACTAGGATTTTCCTGAAGTATCTTCATGGAAATGCAAAGTCATTATATTAGGGAATCTGTGAAGGAAAATGGGCGTTACTATCACGTTCTTGTAATTTATTTACTAAGCAGTCTTAAGTGTCATTATTGGACTAGTTTTCTTGTCACTCAGTTTATCCACTTATAGTCTCCAAAAATTTTTGTCCAAGATTAATAAAGAAACATGTGCTATTCTAAACAGTGGAACAGGTGCATTGGAGAAGACATCACAGAAGATGGCTTGGGAACTAAACTTCTGTTAAAACAAATCTTTACAAAAGATGATCTTATTCTGACTTCAGCTGTAGGAAGCTAAACATATTTTTAATTGTAACTATTACACTATTACATGTGTGTCACTATTAACTAAGGGGGTATATAGATGATTTTGGAACTATTCATTCTTATCAATGCTCTAGATTAATAAGCATCCTTTATGCATAACTGTTTAGCTGAACAATTTTATTTTAGTAATTGCCTTGTTTTGTATTATGAAGAATTCAGTCCTAAGGATAAAATTAACTCTGCAATCATCATTTTTTGCTTTATGAGGGATAGATAGTATCTTCTAATGTTAGGTAAAGTGAACCAAGTGCCTTATATAAAAGGACAGGTGTTTCCACTTTCCTCCTAATCACTCTCTAAGTGTCTGTGATGATGATCCTTATCAGTCATTACTAAATTTACTTCACAGAAATTAAGAATTAAATTACAGTTTCAAGGCTCACTAGGTCTTGTTAAATGTGTTGAATTGCCCACATGTGTGTTTCTTTTCCTCCATGGGGTATCTCCTGAGCAGGTGTTTCAGTGCATGGGAAGTTGGTTATGTTCTATTCTGAACAAAGATGATTGCACAATTGTGTTTGAAATTCCAGGTTGGGTTCTTATATTTGAAGATCAGACTTCAAATAGTCATATTTGATTATTCAAGTTTAGCATAAAGAGGAATAATATGGAACTAGTCTCTTAGGGGAGCTGTGAAAGAGAGTATTGAATGTGAAATTCAAGGGCAGAATAGGGACCACATTCCAAACTTAATGTCTTTTTCACTTGTCTCAACATTCTCATGTCAAACAATCCCAAATGCAAGTGCAAATGAAAATGTATTTTACATTTTATCTGTGCCTTCAGGGATGTGTCTCTCCTGCACTCAAATACAACTCGTTTCCCTTGAACAGGGGAAACATTAAGCCAGATAGAAGTTCCTTCTGTGGCTTATGGCTCTCCTGTCTGTCTTGTTGATGTCTCTAAGGAGGAAATGCCCCAATATGTGTCACTTTCCATGTGACACCCTCTACTTTGAAAATTAATAACAAATGAAACTGTATATTGGAAATTTTTTTAAAAGGACTCAAGATCCAACTAAACAACATTCTGGGTTATTAAAGACATGTTTATATTTGTAAAATAGCGATTTTAACTGTAATTGGAGATTTATACAGCATCTGGAAAATCAATTTACATAGCCTGTATGTTATTTTAGAATAAGCTGCTTCTACTTTTGCTGCATTTAAGTTGGAACTTTAGAAACATAAAGAATTTTCACATTAAAAATTTTACAGAGGGATCTGGAGGCAGAAAAATGAAAATTTAAGACTGTATTTCAAGCTACTTTAACCGTGGTCTAGCTTTTTCTCTGTTGGGCACTAATGACTATTTTGTTGACAAAAAGGAATATGTGACATCCCTGGAACTGACAAGGACATCTGCAGCATCTGAAACCAGAAACAAATTCCAGGATTCTTGTGTTACTCCCCAGAACAGGTTTTTGTTGTTGTTTGGTGGGATGTTTTTTGTTTTGTTTTTTTTTTTTCCTGGGAGTTTTTTGTTTTGTTTTCTTTTGCATATCAGTAAAATTATAAACAGAATAATTTTTTAATAAAGTTTCTAGCAAAATTTTCTGGAAGCTAAGATTTCTCACCTCATTTGTAACAGCTGTGTCCAGTCCAGTCACACATTATACTTTCAAGACCAATCAATATTAAAATCCTTCTAAGAATTTCTGCAAAAGAACAAACTCCACAGATATTTAAATACATGAAAAAAATGAGTTTTTAAAATTCTATGTTTTTACATAATAAAATATGACTAACATTTATGTTTTTGTTTTTTCTATAAAATTATATTTGTCTACACCAATTAACATTTGTGTAATAATTTATGAGGGAATAAGTGAGAATAGTTCATAACTGAGACTTTCATGATAGTCACATTGCAGGTATAAAAACCCTCTCAGTGTTGCGAGTACTGAACTTCTAATAATGGAGTGCAAATGAGAAGATATTTAAGTCTTCTGTGGTTCCAGACACAGTTTTAGTCAGTTTTAAAGTAAGTGTGATGTAGGGGCAAAGAACTTAGAATTTGTTAGAATTTTAACTACAACCTTCTCATTAATGCCTGCTATGCATAGGATGTGGCACAGTATTTACAAACATTGTCACCATTAGGATTATTGATCTTTTAAAGAACTGAGAGTCTCAAGTCATCACTGCTCCTTAGAGATTGGTTCATTTGTCATTTATTTTGCAAACTCTGTGTCTTAACAATGACATATAACGGAGGTGTAAAACACAGTTAAACTGGGTATGGACCTGCAAATTACCTGTTAGTCAGCTTTACTCTTTACCTTCTTAATAAACAAACACATTCAAAATTAGCACTTAAGTGACCAAGCTTCTCACAACAGTACTTACAAGCTTAAATTACTCTAAATTTATAAGAAAACTCAGAGTTTCTACTAATAGTTACTCCTATAACTGCTATCTCTTCCTAGCTGCCTGAGAAACCACTACACTGATTTCCATAGTGGCTGTACAAGTTTTCACTCATCAGAAATGGATGAATGTTCCTCTGGCTACATGCACTCACCAGTGTGAACTGCTATTAATTTTATTGATATTGCCCATTGTGACTGCTGTACAATAAAATATCTAAGTAGTTTTGATTACCATTTCATTGATGACAAATAATGATGAACATTTAAGTGTTTTGGGCTATTTGTGGTTCATCTTTCAATAAATGCCTTTAAAAAATCAGTATCACATGACTAATTGAGTCTTTTTTTATTACTTCCTTATGTCTCCATTGCCATACCCTCCCTCCCATTCTCTAGCCCCTCTTCCACCCCTCCCATGCCTCCGGTTTGGGGTGTCTCCATGTATCACCCTCTCCTTCAGTTTGTTGATCACATGAGTTCTAAGAGCTTCCTCTTGCAGAGGAGGCAAACATGGGAGTTCCACTAGGATGGGGTGTCCCACTGAGAGGTAACCAAGTCCCTGTTCCTGCTCTTTTGGGTCTATTGATTGTAGGATGATTGTTCTATACTATAATGGCTAAAATCCAGTTGTAAGTGAATATATGCCATGTATATATTTCTGAGTCTGAGTTAGATCAATCATGATGAGCTTCTCTAGCTCCATCCATTTGGTTTCAAATTGCACGATTTCCTTCTTTCTGATATTTGAATAGTACTCCATTGTGTAAATGTACCACAGTATTTTTATCCATTCTTCATTTGAAGGACATCTGAGTGATTTCCAGTTTCTAGCTATTACAAATAAAACTGCTATGAACATAGTTGAGATGATAGCCTTGTGGATTGGTGCAGGATCTTTTGGATATATGCCCAGGAGTGCTATGGTTGGGTCTTGAGGTAGAAGTATTCCAAGTTTTCTAAGATATCACCAGAGTGATTTCCATAGTGATTCTACAAGTTTGTACTCCCACCAGCAATGTGGAAGTGTTTCCCTTTCTCCACAGCCTCTCAAGCATATTGTGTCTTTTGAGTTTTTTTTTTTTTTTTTTTTTTTGGTTTTTCGAGACAGGGTTTCTCTGTGTATCCTTGGCTGTCCTGGACTCACTTTGTAGACCAGGCTGGCCTCGAACTCACAGTGATCTGCCTGCCTCTGCCTCCCAAGTGCTGGGATTAAAGGCGTGCGCCACCACCGCCCGGCAATCTTTTGAGTCTTTTGATCTTAGCCATTCTGAGAGGAGTGAGATGGAATCTCAGAGTCCTTTTGAGTTTCATTTCCATGATGATTAAGAATGTTGACCATTTCTTCAAGTGTCTCTCAGCCATTTTAGATTTCTCTTTTGTGAATTCTCTGTTTAGCTCTGTTCCCCATTTTTTGATTGGGTTACTTGGTTTGCTTGAGTTTAATTTCTTGAGTTCTTTATAGATTTTGGATATTAGCCCTCTGTCAGATATGGGGTTATTGAAGATCTTTTCCCAATCTGTAGGATGCCATTCTTTAAATGACAGTGTCCTTTGCCTTACAGAAGCTTTTCAGTTTCATGAGGTCACATTTATTGATTGTTGGTCTTAGGGCTTGAGCTATTGGTGTTCTGTTCAGGAAGTTGTCACCTATGCCAATAAGTTCCAGGCTTTTCCCCACTTTCTCTTCTATTATATTTAGTGTGTCTAGTTTTATGTTAAGGTCTTTGATCCACTTGCACTTAAGTTTTGTGCAAGGTGATAAATATGGGTCTATTTGCATTCTTTTACATGTTGACATCCAGTTAGATCAGCACCATTTGTTGAAGATGCTGTCCTTTTTCCATTTTATGTTTTGGCTTCTTTGTTAAAAATTAAGTGACCATAGGTGTGTAGGTTTATTTCTGGGTGTTCAATTGGATTCCATTGATCAACATGTCTGTTTCTATACCAGTATCAGAGTGTCTTAATTATTATTGCTCTGTAGTATAGGTTGAAATCAGGGATGGTGATACCTCCAGATATTGTTTTACTTATTTTCTTCATGTCTAGTTTTTTTATTTCTTCATATATTTTAGAGATTAGCCATCTATTGGAAGTGTATTTGATAAAGATCTTTTCCCCATTCTGTAGCCTGTTGCTATTTCTGAATGATAATTTCTTTTGCCATACAGAAGCTTTCAGTTTCACAAGGTACCATTTATTAATTGTTCTTAGTGCCTGTACTATCTGTGACCTGTTCAAAAGTCTTTTTCTGTGCCAATGAGTTCAAGAATACGCCTGCTTTGTATTCAGTGAGATGCAAATTATCTGGCCTTAGTTGAAGTCCTTGAAGCACTTGGAGTTGAGTAGGGTCTATTTTGATTCTTCTACATGTAGCCATGTAGTTTGATCAGCACCATTTGTAGATGTTGGCTTCTCTTTTTTCAGTATGTTTTTCTGGCTTCTTTGTCAGAAAGCAGGTGTCCATAGGTATGAGGACTTAAGTGTGGGTTTTCAACTCAGTTTCCTTGATCAACGTGTCTGTTTTCATTCCAAGATAGTGCTATTTTTGTGACCGCACATCTTTATTGCAAATTGAGATTATAAATATGGATACTCTCTGAAGTTCTTTTATTATTCAGGATTGTATTTAGCTATCCTGTGATTCTCTGTGTTTCTATAGGAAGCTGAAATCTGTACTTTCAAGTCCTGTGAATAATTGTGTTAGAATTTCAATGAGGATTGTGTTGAATCTGTAGAGTTTTTGGTAGGATGGATATTTTCAGTATACTGACCCCACTGACCTATAGCATGGGAGAGATTTCCATTTTCTCATATCTCCTCAATTTCTTTCTTCAGTGTCTCAATGATTTTATTTTACAAATCTTTCACTTGCTTAGTTAGACTTATCTTAAGAAATTGTATTCTTCTATAACCTATTGTAAATGGTGTTTTTCCATGAGTTCTTTCTTATTATGCCTTTGGTATGATTCTTGTGTGTTAATTCCTGCTAGTTTACTAAAAGTATTTATCACCTATAGAATTTTCATGTTATTGGGTCATTTGTCTATAAAATCATTTCACTTACAAATAAAGATAGTTTACCTTCTTCCTTTCCCATCTTATCCCTTTGATCTGTTTCAGTTGTCTTATTACTCTAGGTAAGACATAAAGTACTGTATTGAATGGGTATAGAGAGAGGGGACATATTTGTCTATTTCTCATTTTTATAGCAATTCTTTGAAGCTATCTCGGTTTAAGTTGGTTTTGGTTGTGAGCTTGCTATTATTTGCCTTTATTATTTTGTCCTATGCCCCATGAGTGCCTAGTTTCTTTAGAACTTTTATCAGGATGAAATTATGGACTTTTGTCCCAGACCTTTTCTCCATCTAATGAAATGATCATGCGATTTTTGTTGTTCAACCTGCATATGTCATGAATTACATTTATTAATTTATATATATTGAACTATCCTTGTATTTATGAAATGAAGCTTACTTCAACATGATGAATATTCTTTTTGATCTTTTGGGTTTCATTTGATAATATTTTATTAAGATATTTTGCACTATGTGCATGAGGGAACATAGTCTGTAATTTTATTTCTTTATTGGATCTTTATATGGTTTAGACATCAAAGTAACTGTGACTTTGTAAAAATAATTATACAATATCCCTTATGTGTACAGTTTTTGTAATAATTTAAGACTATCGTCACTAATTTTTCTTTGAATATCTGTTAGAATTATGATCTGAATCTATCCAGTTTTGTACTTCTTTATTTTGTTGGAGACTTTTACTTACTGATACTATTTCTCTAGGAATTATGAGTCTATTTAAATTATTTTTGTATTTTTATTTAATTTTGGCATGTTGCATATATTAATACATTTATCAATTTCTTTTAGATTTTCCAGTTTGATAGAATACAGAATTTTCTTAATTAATTTATGTTTTCAAGTTACATCTTGATCAGAGTCCTCTCTCTTCTTCCTTCCCCTCTCCCACTCTATGTCCTTCTGTCTTTCTTCCCTATCTCAGTCCTCTCACCTTGGATGATGAGAGTACCCACATATCAACTCCTCTCAGTTCATCAGTCACATGAGAGTGAAGAGCTTCCTCTTGTACTGGGGAGTATATGGCAACCCAGTTAGGGTAATTTTTTCCACTAACAGGCAACAGGGTCCATGACTCACTGATGGGCAGAGTTTTTCATAGGACAGTTATGCTAGGTTCCTGTCTGTTTGATCTGTGGGTTGTATGATAGTTGTCCTGTACTGTATGGTTAATACCCACTTACAAGTGAGTATATACAATGTGTATCTTTCTGGGTCTGAGTTATCTCACTCAGGATGAACTTTTCTATTTACATCCATTTGGTTGCAAATTACATGATTTCCTTGATATCTGAGTAGTATTCTATTGTGTAAATGTATCACAATTAAAAAAAATTCATTCTTCAATTGAAGGACATCTGAGTCATTTGCAGTTTCTGACTATGACAAATAAAGGTGCTATGAACATAACTGAGGTGATGTCCTTGTCGTTTGGTGGAGAATCTTTTGGAAATATGCCCAGTAATTGTATGGCTGGGTCTTGAAGTAGAACTATTCCCAATTCTCTGACGTATCACCAGGTTGAATTTCTTCAAGTGGTTATACAAATTTGTACTCCCACCAGCAGTGGAAGAGTGTTCCCCTTTCTCCACATCCTCACTAACATGTGCTGGCATTTGAGTTTTGATCTTAGTCATTCTGACAGGTATGAGATGGAAACTGAGAATTTTTTTGGGTGGTATTTCCCTGATGAATAAGGTTATTGAACATGTCTCCAAATGTCTCTTGGCAATTAGAGATTCCTCTTTTGTGAATAATCAGTTTAGTTGTGTAACCCATTTTTTGATTGGATAATTTAGTTTGTTGGTGTTTAATGTCTTGAAGTCTTTATATATTTTGAATATTAGCCCTCCATTGGATGTGGGGGTTGGTAAAGATCTTTCCGCAATCTGTAGGGTATCATTTTGTTCTAATGACACTGTGTGGGTTTATTTCTGGGTCTTCAATTAGATTCCATTGATCTACTAGTGTGTTTCTATGCAATACCATGCTGTTTTTATTACTATTGCTCTGAAGTATAGCTTGAAATCAGGGATGGTGATACCTCCAGATAGTCTTTTAATGTGCAGGGTTGATTTAGCTATTCTGGTTTTTTGGTTTTTTTTTTTGGTTTTTCATATGAAGTTGAGAATTGTTCTTTCAAGATCTGTAAATAATTGTGTTAGTATTTTTGATAGGAAACACATTAAATCTGTATATTGCTTTTGATAGGATGGCTATTTTTATTATGTTGATCCTACCTATCCATGAGTATGAGAGCTGTTTCCATCTTCTGATATTTTCTTCAAATTTTTTCTTCAGGGACTTGAAGTTCTTGTCTTACATGTTTTTCACTTGCTTGGTTAGAATTACTCCTGGGTATTTTATATTATTTGTGGGTATTGTGCAGGGTTTTGTTTCCCAAATTTCTTTCTCAGCCCATTTATCTTTTGTGTAAAGAAGGGCTACTTATTTTTTAGAATTAATTTGTATCCAGCAACATTGCTGAAGATGTTTATCAGGTATAGGAGTTCTCTCATAGTATTTTTGGGATCATTTATGTATACTCTCATGTCATCTGCAAATAGGGATAATTTAACTTCTTCCTTTCCTTTTTTTATCCCTTTCATCTCCTTTAGTTGTCATTTCTCTAGCTAGAACTTCAAGTATTATGTTGAAAAGATATGGGGAGAGTGGGCAGCCTTGCCTTGTCCCTTATTTTACTGGAAATGCTATGAGTTTCCATTTAATTTGAGCTTGGCTACTGGCCTGTTTGTATATTCCCTTTATTATGTTTAGGTGTGATAATTGTATGCCTGATCTCTCCAAGACTTTTAACATGAGAGGGTGTTGAATTTTGTAGAATGATTTTTTGACATCTAATGGGATGATCATGTGTGTGTGTGTGTGTGTGTGTGTGTGTGTGTGTGTGTGTGTGTGT
>CAJQZJ010034151.1:635432-706533 GCA_907164525.1 Lophiomys imhausi | reverse complement strand
TGTGTGTGTGTGTGTGTGTGTGTGTGTGTGTGTGTGTGTGTGTGTGTTTCTTTCAGCATGTGTATATGGCCGATTACATTGATGGATTTTCTTTTGTTGAGCCAGCCCTGTGTCCCTGGAATGAAGGCTCCTTGGTCATGTTGGATTATACCTTTGGTTTCTTCTTGGATTTGGGTTGCAAGTATTTTATCGAATGTCTTTGCACTAGCATTGACATTCATGAGGGAGATTCGTCTGAAACTCTCTTTCTTTGTTGGGACTTTATGTGGTTTAGGTGTCAGGGTGACTGTGGCCTCATAGAATGAGTTTGACAGTGTTCCTTCTGTTTATATGTTGTGGAAGTGTATGAGGAGTATTGGTACTATCTCTTCTTCAAAGTTCTGGTTGACTTCTGTGCTGGTACCATCTCCATCTGGACCTGGACTTTTTTTTTTTTATTTTTTGGTTGGGAATCTTTTAATGACTGCTTCTATTTCCTTAGGAGTTATAGGACTGTTTAATTTGTTTACCTGATCTTGATTTAACCTCAGTATGTGGAATCTATCAATAAGATTGTCCATTTCACTTAGGTTTTCCAATTTTGTGGAGTACAAGTTTTTGAAGTAAGACCTAGTGATTCTTTGGATTTTCTCAATGTCTGTCATTATTTCCCCCTTTTCATTTCTGATTTTGTTGATTTGGATATCATCCTTTTGCTTTTAGTTAGTTTGGCTAAGGATTTGTCTATTTTGTTGATTTTCTCAAAGAACCAGCTCTTTGCATTGATTCTTTCTATTGTTCTCTTTATTTCTAATATATTGATTTCAGGCTTGAGTTTGATTATTTCCTGTTGCCTGCTCCTCTTGTGTATGTTTGCTTTTGCTTCCTTTTGTTCTAGCCCTTTCAGAAGTGCTTTTAAATTGTTACTATGGGAACTCTCCAATTCTTTTTGAAGGCACTTAGAGCTATGAAATTTCCTTTTAGCAATACTTTCATTGTGTCCCATAAGTTTGGGTATGTTGTGCCTTTGTTTTCATGAAATTCTAAAAAGACTTCTTTTTTATTTCTTCCCTTACCCATAGATCATTGAGTAGAGAGTTGTTCAGTTCCCATGAGTTTGTAGGCTTTCTGTTGCTTTTGTTATTGTTGAAGTTCAGTTTTATTCCATGGTAGTTTGATAAGAAACAAGTTATTTCAGTTTTCATGCATCCCTCAGTCCTTGTTGAGGCTTGCTTTTTGACACACTATATGTTCAATGTTGGAGAAGTTTCCATGAGGTGCTGAGAAGAAATTATATTCTTTTGTGTTTGGGTGAAATGTTCTGTAGATATCAGTTAGGTCTACTTGATTCATGATGTCTGTTAGTTTCATTATATCTCTTTTTGGTTTCTGTATTGATCTGTCCATTGGTGAGAACAGTGTGTTGAAGTCTCCCATTATTAATCTGTGAGGATCAATGTGGTATTTGAGCTTTAGCAGTGTTTCTTTTACGAATGTGGGAGCCCTTGCATTTGGGGTATGGATGCTTTGTATTGAGATGTCATCTTGGCAATTTTTCCTTTGATGAGTATGAAGTGTCCTTCTCCATCTCTGTTTGACATTGACTGAAAGTCTATTTTATTAGATATTAGAATGGCTACTCCAGCTTGCATCTTGTGTCCATTTCTTGTAATGTCTTTTTCAGCCCTTTACTTTTTGCTGAGGTGTGTTCCTTGTAAGAAGCAGAATGATGGATTCTGTTTTTGTATCCATTCTGCTAGTCTGTGTCTTTTTATTGGGGGAATTGAGTCCTTTGTTGCTGACGGATATTAATGACCAGTGATTGTTAATTCCTGTTATCCTGATGTTGTTGGTGGTAGGGTGTGGGTGAGCGTCTCTTGTTTTGGGTTTGCTGCAGTGTTCTGGATTTCCTCAGTGTTTGTTGTTATGTCTTCCTTTTTGTCACTAATCTTTTTAAGTTGGGTCTTCTCCCTTTTAGTTAATTTGGCTAAACTGTTATCAATCTTATTTTTTTCTCACAGAATAAACTTTGTTTCATTGATTCTTGTCCCATTCTTGTGTTTGTTGTTCATTTTTATTTTATTGACTTCAGCCCTGAGTTTTATTATTTTTTCATTGGTCTTTCTTTTGCATGTTATTTCTTCTTTTTATTATAGAACTTTCAAGTATACCCTCAAGTTGCTAGTATAAGAATTCCCCAATATTTTAGTGCAACAACTTGCCTCTTAGAAACAACTTCACAGTTTCCCATAGGTTTGGTTATGTTTTGATTTTGTTTCTTTCAATTTTATATATATTTAAATTTCCTTCTTAATTCCTATCCTGATTCATCTTTTATTCAGCAGTGAGTTGTTCAGTTTCCATGAGTTTTAAGCTTTGTTTCAGTTGTTGACATGCAGGTTTAATCCATGGTGGTCAGGATTCAGTATGTTATTTTCTATTCTTTTCTTTTTCTCTTTTTTTTAAATCAGTTGAAACTTCCTTTGTATCCATGCATGTGTTCAATTTTAGAGAAATTTCCATGAGATGTTGAGAAGAAAGAATTTTCTTTCAAGTTTGGGTGTAATATTCAGTAAATATCTGCTAGTTCCATTTGATTCATGATGTTATTTAACTCCAGTATTTTTCTCTTCAGTTTTTATTTTCTGGATGATTGATTTCTGTGTTGGCAAGAGTAGGGAACTGAAGTCACCACTTTCATTGTGTGACTGACAACATATGATTTTTTTCTGTAGAAAATGAGCTTAAGTGCCCTTTTGGTTGGTGTGTAAATATAAACAATTATAATATTCTCTTTGATTTTTCCCATTTAATTATTGTTTAATGTCCTTCCCCGTTTGTTCTGATTAGTTTTGGTTTAAAGTATAGGCTACACCTGCTTGATCTTTTGGTCCATTTGCTTGCAATATCTTTTCCCATCATTTCACCTTAAGATGATTTTCAAGTGTGATTCTTGTATGCAATATAAAGATAAATCTTGTTTTCTAATTCAATCTGTTGTTCTGTGTCTTTTTTTTTATTGGGGGAGTGATGTCATTGATGTTGCGAGTTATCAATGAGCAATGTTTATTTTGTTTTGATGATATTTTGTTTGTTTTGCTTGGTTCTGTTTCCCACCCCACCCTCCCCCCACTTTTAATTTGCTATTATGGGATTATTTATTCTTTCTCTATTTTATGGTACAGTTGACATTTTCAGATTGAAGTTTTCCTTCTAGTGCTTTCTGTAAAGCTGTATTTGTAGATGGATACTGCTTAAATTTCTTTTTATTGTGGAATGATTTTTGTTCTCTATCTATTGTGATTGAGGGTTTTGCTGCTTATAGCCATCTGAGTGGCATCTGTCTCTAGTCCATCAAGGCCCCCCCTCAGGCTTTTACAATATACACTAAGAAATCAGGCATTATTCTTATGGGTTTGCCATTATAGGTTAATTGTTTTTTTTTTATTGGTTTGTTTTTGTATTTGTTTTTCTCCTTGTAGCTTTTAATATTCTTTTTTTTGTTCTGAATGTTTAGTGTTTTGATTATTATGTGCCATCAAGGCATTCTTTTCTAGTCCAGTCTATTTAGCATTCTTTGTAATTCTTGTATCTTAATAGACACCAACTTCTTTAGGCTAGGGAATTTTTCTATATAATTTTATTAAAAAATATTTTCTGTGTATTAGACCTGGATCTCTTCCCTTTCTTCCATTCCTATTATTTATAAAGTTGCTCTTTTCATAGTATCCCTGATATCCTTAATGTTTTGTATCTATAATTTTTCAGATTTAATATTTCCTTCTATTCATTTATTCTATCATGTCTTCAATGTTTGATATTAATTCTATATCTTACTCTCTGCTGGTAAGGCTTACCTGTGAGGTTTTTGTTTGATTTTCTACATTTATCATTTCCAGTTTTATCTCAGTTTTTATTTTCTTTAGTGTTTCTATCTCTTCTGTTTTTATTATTTCATTCTACTGTTTGTGTTTTTATAGACTTCCTTAAAGGATTTATTCATATCTTCTTTAAGGCATTTCCATAGATTCATCATAGGTATTTTTGAAGTCCTACTTTTGCTTCAGTTATATTGAATTTCTCAGGCTCTACTACAGGAGGGTTACTGAGTTCTGGTGGAGAAATATTTTCTTGGTTATTAATGATTGTGTTTTTGTGCTGATGTCTAGGTATCTGGCCCTGAGATAATTGTGATTCTAGGTGTTGATATCTGTTCTTAGTTTTACTGGGTTTCTGTTTTCCTGTCTAGATAATCAGAGAGTGTGGTTGATGGCAGTAAACTTGGTTGGGAGTGTTTGTCCAGGTTGGTAGATAGCACAGAGAAATATATATAGTCTTATAGAGGGGCTTTAAGAATAACTTAAGGGATCTTTGTCATACCTATGGGTTGGGTCCACATGAGGTAGGAAGAGTGGTGGGAAGTGGGCTTCCTGCAAATTGGTTGCAGTATGGGAAAGAATTATCTGGAGAGACAAAGATGAGATGGGTAGGGAGACTCAGTGTGCACATAGAGAGTATGAGTCTACAGTGGATGAAGTAGGAGTGAGGAGGTTTACATGTATGCAGGCTATTACTAGGCTGAAGGTGAAAATGGAGAGATAATAATGAAGGTCTGTAGTGACTATTCTGGAATTTTTATGTCTTTATAAAACACGGAAATATAATATGTTCCCATTTTAATTCCAGGTGTGAGGATATGGGACTGCTTCACATTTGTCTCAGCAGCTGCCTATGATTTGCTCCATCCTCTAGCAGAGGTGTCTTTTTTCCAGCTTCAGAGAGTTTCTGCATTTGTGTGACATTTGGAATTCTGGGAAGTTTTTGGAGAGTTTATAAATACTAGGCCCCTTAGAAGCAGGATTGGTGAATGTTGGTCATTCAGAGAGGGTTGCAGTTTGTTAGTAGTCAATTTAGTTAGTACTCAAAGAAGAAAGAAATTAGATTCGGAGATCTCTATCTCTTTCCCCTCTATCCTTATTTCTCTCCTATCTAGTGACAGGGGGTGAAAATGAGGAGGGAAGAATAAAGTGTTGGAAAAAGAAGAACTCCCAAGATTGCAAAGACCAACCACAAAGGTCAAGAAGAACACTGTGATTAATCTACCAGAGTCTCTTCCACTTCCACTGGGAGTCCTGTGTTTGGACTTAATTTACTTTTATTTAAATTAAGTCTCATCTTTGACAATTCTATATATTTACATAATATATTCTGTTTAATCTTATTCCATCGTCACTTATTTTCCTTGAATCTATCAACCCCTCCTTATTTTTTGCAGGTCCTTTCCTATGTTGGTGCATTTTGTTTTGCTTTGCTTTGGCTTGTTTTGTCATGTTCTACTCAGTTTAACCAGTGTGTCTGAGTAACCATGAGTATTTTATTATTCAGTGGAGCCTGGTGGTCTAACAAGTACGTGCACCACCAAGAACAATAAGTTTCTCTCCTCTAAATTCATCAGTAGTCAGTCTTATAGCAGGAATGTATAGAATTCTATGAGCTTCATCTCATCCATGTTTGCATATTTACCGTGCCAGTCTTCTGCACATCCAATAAAAACAATTGCATCAGTTTGTCTGCAATGCTCAGAAGACAGCTTATTTTTAATCTTTCTCCTTATCCTGCAGCTGTCACTCCTTCCTTCTCTTCTTTGATATTCCCTAAGCTTTATAGAGGGTAATATAAATGCCCAGTTTTTTGCTGACATTCAACTGTCACTATTTTAAGGACTTTGAGAAGCTTCCAATCTCAGATGTCATCACTCTTCATTATTAAGTGAAGCTTCCATGATTAAGACTGAGAGAAACATTTTCCAATGGGTATAAAAAATTGAAGCTTATAAGAGAGTTTCAAACAATATTTGGAGTCCCACAGGAACACTGAGCTAGACAACCATAACATATGTGCAGAGGACTAAGATCATACCAATACAGGCTATCTAATTGTCGCTTCAGTCTCAGTGAGACTTCATGAGCCCTGATTCTGTGGGCCTTATTCATGTAGTGTCCTTGATCCCTTTGGCTCTTACAATCTTTACTTCCCCTCCTCCTCAGGATTCCCTGAGCTCCACCTAATGTTTGGCTGTGGACCTCTGCATCTGCTCCTATCAGTTTCTGGATGAAGACTCTCTGAGCACCATTATGTTAGTATGTGATTTATTAGCATAGCAGAATAACAATAGGAATCATTTCATTGACATTTTTTTCTGCCAGTACAGTTTTTGTTTTATTCTAGGTCTCTGGACCATACAGACTTAGGTTCCTGGCCTTCCATTAAGTGTCAGACATGGGCTATCTCACTTCTTGATGTGGGTCTCAAATTGGACCAGTTATTGGTTGGCCACTACCACAAGTATACCACAATCAATGGCACTATTATCCCAGTATATATTTCAGTCAGTACAAATTGTTGATTGAAAGTTTTGTGACTATGTTGGGGTCCTATTCCCTCCACTCTAAGCATTGCCTGGTCACAGAAGATGACCAGCTCAGGCTTCATATCCTTCATTATTAGGAGTCTTCACTTGAGTCACCTTATAGATTCCAGGGAGTTACCATAGCACTAGATTTCTACCTTGCCCCACAAATGACCCTCATCCCAGTCTTGTCTCCAGTACTCTTTCCCTCCATACCCCTTCACCTAATCCCTCTTGTTTCCACTGCTTCTTGTCCTCAGTCCATCCATAAATATTTATTTTATTTCCCCTTCAGGGGAGGTTCACAGATCCTCCTTGAGCTCTCCTTGCTATGTAGTCTCTCTGGGACTGCAAATTGTAGCATAATTACCTGTTACTTAAGAGCTAATGTCCAATTATAAGTGAGTACATACCATGTTTGTCTTTCTGAGTCTGAGTTATCTCACACAAGATTTTTTTTTTAGTTCCATCTATTAGTCTGCAAATTTCATGATGTTATTTTTTTATGTTTATTTATTATTTCAAGTTACATCTCCATCATAGTACCTTCTTTCCACCCCTCCCACTCCTGCCCTCCCACCTTCTATGCCCTATCCCTTCCATCCCACTCCTCCGGAGTGGAGTGTTCCTATAATTTAGTCCCCTACCCCAGTTCAGCAGTCATATGAGGGCCAAGAGCCTCCTCATACACTGGGGGCCTAAAAGGCAGCACCAATAGGGCAAAGTGTCTCATGGACAAGTAAGAAAGTCTATGTTCTTGTTCCCTTTGGTGCATTGACTGTAGCATAGTTATGCTGTACTATATGACTAAAATCCAATTATAAGTGAATAGATGCCATGATGTTATTTTTTAACAGCAGAGTACTAGTTCAATGGGGAAATTTCTTTATCCATTCTTTGGTCGAGAGTTATCTGGGATTTTTTTTCTAGTTTCTGGCTAATATGGATAAAGCTGCTATGAACATGGTTGAGCAAGTGTCCTTGTAGTAGGATGAACTGTGCTCTGGGTATATGTCCAGCAGTGGTATATCTGGGTCTTGAGGTAGATCCATTCCCAATTTTCTGGGAAACTGCCACACTGATATTCAAAGCTGCTATATAAGTTTGCACTCACACTGGAAATGGAAGAGTATTCCCCTTGGTCCAAATCCTTGGAGGCATGAGCTGTGTTGGATCAAGTTGGGCAGAATTGACATATTGAAAATATTAACTTTTTCTGCCCTTATACATGGAATGTATCTTCATTCATGTATATTTTTTGTTTGTCTATTTTGAGACAAAGTCACTATGTAGCACTGGCTCTTAGAACTCACTGTGTCAGCCTCTAAATCATAGAGCTCTACCTGCCTCTGTCTTCCAAGAGCTGGGATTAAAGTTTGGGGCCATTGTGGCTAGCTTTTACTCATGTTCATTTTATGTTTCACAAAAGCTATATAGTTTTCCAATATTATTTTGTCTATATTTTTATTGAATTTATACCTAAGTATTTAATACATTGAGATGGAAATATAATTATAACTGGATTTTTGTTCAAATTTGACTTGATCATTTCTGGTGCACAAGGAAGATGCTTTTTATATATTGACTTAGAATATAGAAAACTAGATATAATCACTCCTTTTTCCATGAGTATTATTATTTATTTTTGATTATTTTATATTTAGATAATGTTTTCAAACTGTGGAAAGACGCTATGATACTTTCTCAATGTGTGTACTTTTTATTTTCTTTTGGTTTCCTATTGGATTTTCTTAAACTTCTTCTTTAGTGTTTATTATCAACCTACAAGTGGACATAGGAAATAATAGCATAAACACCTTACTAGATAGAGAAAAGGTATATGATACAATGCACTTTGGGTACATGAGGAAAACCCTGAGAAAAGTAAGAATGTAAATATTATATTTGTGTATAAATGATTTTTATATATGTATATGTGCATATTGAAATATAATGAACAAATTTAGTGAACAAAGGATTTTCCAAGAGAGCCTAATATTGGTCTATCAAGTGAAGGGCAAATTGAATGGAGACTACAAGATATTGGATAAAAACAGGGGCTATCTGTCAAACCTAGTGTCTTACTAGGAATGGAGCTGTAGAGAGCTGCGAAGTGCCGGGCCCTAAAGATGGCGCTGGTCTCCGCCTTCCACCAGCCCGATGGTGAGCATTCTCTATGATAATAAGTTCATATTTGGCAAAGACCGCTGATCTGGCTTGCTTCCGCATACGTAGACCTCTAAATAGCACCACTTGGCTTTACTTGACTGGCTGTTCATTTAGTATTTAGCCTGTGGGTTGGGTCTGCCCCATTATTCGGAAGACTGTTTTCAAGGGACCTGAATAAACTGCTGGAGAAGAGTTTTGTGAGTTGCGTCATTCCTTGCTGGACAAGGGGGGACACGACAAAGTGGTGGCCCATACGGGGAACCCAGAAAAGACTCAGAACTCCTGCAGTCAGGGGAAGCGCTTGGTAAGTTCCTGGGATAAATCAGGACAATAAAGTTTCACGGAAATAGCGAACACAAGGTAAAGTTTCGCGGAGATAGCGAACAAAAGATAAAGTTTCGCGGAGATAGTGAACAAACAGTTAAGTTTCGCAGAAATAGTGAACAAAAGGTAAAGTTTCACAGGAAGTTGCGAACAAAAGGTAAAGTTTCGCGGGGAAGCAGCGAACCTAAAACAAATTTTTAATCATGGGATTGTCTCAGTCACATCCAATTTTTCTGGCTCTTCAGGAGCTACTTTTAGCTAAGAATTTGAAGATTAAAAAGTCTACCTTAGAGAGATTTCTAAATGAATGTGATTCTGTGGCTCTGTGGTTTGCGGTGTCCGGGAATCTTACGGTATCCTGCTGGGACAAATTAGGCAGGGACTTGGATTTTGCTTGAGAGCAGGGGACTCTGAAGCATGGAGTAAGACCGATTTGGAAAATGGTGAGGAGTTGTTTAGAAGATCAGAGATGTTGTAATGCAATCAAAGAGGAAAAATCAACTTTGAAACTGCTACAAGGGGAGAGATCTGAACAGACAGACAGTAAAAAGGAAAGTAACAAAGGCAAAAGATTTAAACAGACAGACAGTAAAAAGAAAGACAAAAAGAAAGTTCCTCTCTATCCCGATCTTAGAAATTTTAGAGATTTTAGAGATTTAGAGGACTCAGAGAGCACAGATTCTGAAGGAGAGCTACACGCTCTAATGGAACAGTTGGAGAGGACTGTTATTAGAAAAAAGGAAAAGAAAAAAGTAAAACAAAAGGGCGTATCGGCGGCAGTCGGTGTGGGAGAAGCTGTTGCCATGGCGCCTGACACGGCAGCAACAGTCGGTGTGGGAGGAGCTGTTGCCATGGCGCCTGACACGTCAGCGGCAGTCGGAGTGGGCGGAGTCATTGCTACAGCGCGTTCAGCCACGCTGGCGGCAGCTGATGTAAACAAAGCCGTTGCCATGGCGCCTTCAACTCCTCCCCCATATCCAGAAGCCACTCAGACAGAGCAGCCAGTTCAGTCCCTGAAAGTAGGGAGATCTTTCTGCCCGGGGATGTGGACACAAGTAAAAACAGAATAAAACATTATCCCACTGCACTTGCTGCTTTAGCCTTAAATGGTATCCAACAATGCTTACAGTCTTTTGGAGTTGCTCCTACCAGTATAATAGTGCCTTATTCCAGTTATCAAATTAAGATTTTATGTGACACTGTAGATGACTGGGCAATATTACAATGTAGCTTTAAAGGAGTGATTGATAACCATTACCCTAAACATCCATTGCTATCATTTTTTAAGAAACACCCAGTGATATTCCCTAAGGTTACTTCAACAGTACCACTTCAAGGATCACCAAATGTGTTTACTGATGGCTCAAAGACAGGCTGTGGAGCCTATTTGATAAAAAGACAAAAGCCCGTGTTATGTCAATTTCAACCGGGCTCCCCCCAAATAGTAGAGTTAAAAATAGTAATTGAGGTTTTTAAAAGATGTCAATTTACATTCAATTTGATTTCAGATTCAGTTTATGTGGTCAACGCATAAAAATATTAGAATTAACAGGTCCTATTAAGAATAGTAGTACTGTATGTGCCTTATTACAAGAGTTACAAGTTTTAATCTGACAGAAAAAAAGATGTTTTTATATTCAACATATCAGAGCACATACAGGTTACCTGAACCATTAAGTGAGGGTAATAATAAAGTTGATCAATGGACCAGGATGGAATGCATTTTTTGGAGCTCATTCCTAGATCAAGCCAGACAGTTTCACCAATTATTTCATGTAAATACAAAAACTCTACAACAAAAATTCCATTTGTCTAGAACAGATGCTAGACAAGTAGTTTTGGACTGTCCTCAGTGTGTGATTCATCATCATCCTCCCAGTGTGGGAGTAAACCCTAGAGGGTTGATGCCACTTAAAATCTAACAAATGGACGTTACCCACATTTCAGAGTTTGGAACCTTAAAATATATTCATGTATCTGTGGATACCTGCTCAGGTATCATACATGCTACACCTATGAATGGAAAAAAGGCTCACAATGTCATAGGACATTGCTTAAAAGCCTGGGCTACATAGAAAAAACCACAACAACTAAAAACGGACATTGGACCAGCCTATACAGCTCAGTCCTTTGTCTCCTTCTACAACCAGATGGAGGTACAGCTTAATCACGGATTACCATACAATCCTCAAGGACAAGAAATTGTGGAGCGTGCTCATCGCACCTTAAAAAAATGCTTACAAAAACAAAAAGGGGGAATAGGCCAAGGCCGTACCCCCAAGGAAAAAATGTCTTTAGCCTTATTTACTTTAAATTTTTTCAATTTGGATGCTCAAGGCCGCTCAGCAGCGGACAGACATCAGGATTCCCATGGTTCACCTAAAAGCATGGTGAAATGGAAGGATATTCTGACAGGCTCTTGGCGGGGGCCTGACCCCGTGCTAACATGGGCGAGAGGGTCTGTTTATGTTTTTCCTCAGGATCAACAGGATCCAGTGTGGGTGCCTGAACACCTTGTGAGGAAGATTCGTCATGAAGACCTTCCTAAGGATCCTGGTGATAGTAGCAGTGAGTATGTCAGGAGCGCAGAGCAGTTTGGGTTCAACAAGATTATTTTTCCTTTAGCCCCATGATTAGTAATATAGTGAATAAGTCTTGTACGGGAATGCTTGATATATCTACTAGGGATCCTCAGCAGACTGCCACCAATCCTTTTGATTTGTGGCTTTTATGTGGAGTAAATGGAAGTTACATGGACTTGGGACCTGTCATTATGCTTGGAGGAGGAATTTATCAAAGAGGTAATTTTTCCCTAGGGTCTGCTACCAGATTGGATTTCTCCAGCGGTAGTGGCTCTGGTACTTGGAATTCTTTATTTCATTCTTACCGCAACAAGAACTTTTCAGCTTCGCCAGTATGTCTCTGGCCTCCTTTTCTGTGGATTGTAAATAATGGGAGTGCATCCTTAGGTAAAGAAAAGTTAGTATGCACTCCAGGCACATGTTTTTATGCCCTATGCTGGAATGCCACAGCCTTTCCTGTGGCTGTGGTGACTAGAATGCCTCGATATGTACCAGTTCCTGTAGAGGCTCCTAATACCATGATGCTATTCAGATTTAAAAGAGATTTTGGCATCACTGCAGCTATTGTTACTGCTATCACTGTTGCTGCTGTGGGACCTACTGCCTCAGCTATTGCCTTGTCTAGTTCTATACAGACTGCCAATGCCCTGAATAACATCTCAGCCACTGTGGCACAGGCATTGGATACTCAGACCTCTATGAATTCTCATCTCAAAGAAGGTCTTATGATAGTTAATCAACACATAGATTTAATACAAGAACAGATTGATTCTCTTTGACAATTAGCACAATTGGGGTGTGAGTGGAAAATGCAAGGTTTGTGTTACTTCCGTACAGTATCAAAATTTTACAAAGGCTGCTAATTTGTCTAGACAATTGTCAAAGTTCCTCTTACAGGATTGGTCGGCTAAATTTGAAAATTTGATGAGAGAGCTGAGAGCCACAATCGTACACATCAACTCCACTCGGGTGGATCTGAGCCTGGCTACTGGCTTGACTTCCTGGATACAGACGGCTATGGATCATCTTAAGGAGTGGGCGGGCGTAGGCTCTTTGGTGATACTAATGATACTAGCCTCTCTGGTTTGCCTATGGTACATCTATACAATGAGAGCCACACAAAAGCGTAATGTAGCCATGATTATACAAGCCCTTGTCGCCATTGAGGCGGGCCAGTCCCCTCAGGCATGGCTTGCTGCTGTGAAGTAAATCTTCACTAAACATAGTCCCTGCCCACTGAGGTATTCGTTCCACGGATATTAGGGTCTGGCAAGTCAGTGACGGAGTTGACGGGTAAGTCTCGGCCACCTAAGACAGGGCAGTCCCGAGTGGGGAGGCTGACCCAGAGACGGGTAAGAGTTTGAGCACCGCCCTCCTACAGTCTCAGGCCCACCGTGAGATCCCCAGATAGAGGGATTACGAAGCCTTTCCAGGGACTTTTACCAACTTTAGAAAAAATAAAAAAGGAGGAACTGTAGAGAGCTGCGAAGTGCCACGCCCTAAAGATGGCGCTGGTCTCCGCCTTCCACCAGCCCTACGGTGAGCATTCTCTATGATAATAAGTTCATATTTGGCAAAGACCGCTGATCTGGCTGCTTCCGCATACGTAGACCTCTAAGATAGCACCACTTGGCTTTACTTGACTGGCTGTTCATTTAGTATTTAGCCTGTGGGTTGGGTCTGCCCCATTATTCGAAAGACTGTTTTCAAGGGACCTAAATAAACTGCTGGAAAAGAGTTTTGTGAGTTGTGTCATTCCTTGCTAGACAAGGGGGGACACGACATGGAGCGAACCTGAGAGACAGAGAGAGGATAATGAAAGCAGCAGAGAGGAAGAACAGAGTCATCTTAACCCTCTGACATAAGACTTGGAGCTAACTCATTGGAGTTTTCCCTGTTGAGTATTAGTCTTGTTTTGCTCAAGAATTCCCTTGCTGTGCCCTGATTCCTGTCATTTGGAGTTGTAACATCTATTCTATGTGATTGTATGTTGAAAGTATATAATATGCATTTTAATTTTACATGGAGTAACAATTCAGAGATTGCCTTGAGTCTCGGAAGAGACTCTGAACTTTTAAACTCTGTTGATACTGTGAAAGATCGTAGGGACTTTTGAAGTTGAACTAACTATATTTTATATTATAACATCATGACCCTATGTTGGCCAGTGTGTGGAATGTGATGGTAAAAGTGAGAATGCCTTCATAAGCTTATATATTTGAATATTTACTTTGCTGTTTGGAAAAGTTTAGGTATGGTTTTCATTGAGGAGTTATCATTGGGGATAAGATACTAATTCCATCTGTTCCTTCACTCTGGTAATACCAAAATTTCAGCTTTCTACTTTGTCTCTCCAGCTTTTCTGTATTTATTGACTTTACTTCATCATTTTTAACATCACACTTTCTTTATATCAATTATCAATTACATACTTATTTATTGTCTTTTTTATACTAAATTTTATATACATATTTACAAGTAAGTAAACTCAATGGTCTAGCTTCAAATAGTATTATACCATGTCCAGGTACAGAAAGCTTGTTATAACAGCAAAAGTTTCCTCCTCTTTCTCACATTCCCTTATGCAATTGATATAGTTTTCCATACTTGGATATTATCACCCATTATTATATACACTTGGATATATACATACACATAATTAGATAATGGTTGATTTTGTTATTTTGGGAAATAGCTCTTATATGCTATAGCAATTAAAATAAATTCTAGTTTTTATTTCAGTATCTTATTCTCTGATGCTCTTTTTATTATGTAGCTCTAAGTTTCTGACCTCTGTTAATTTTCTTCTCTATAATGAACTTTGAAAAACAGGTCTACTGGGAACAGCTGCATAAGAAAACAATTGTTTCTTTTATTTTTTGCTTTAAGAATAATTATGAAGATGTTTGAGTCAATGGATATTTTTTTCTCACATTCAACATTCAAACTTTTACTCTGCTTTCTTCCATAAGCTTAACATTTGAGAACTTAGGTATTATATATATATATATTCATACACACACACACACACACATATATATATATGTTCATACATGTACACACTCTTGTGAACGCACACACATATATGCGCAAACACATGTATATGTTTTTCTCCTTTTACCTCTTTTGTTTTGTTCAGAAATTTTATCTTTGATTTCTTGAACACTCCAATAAGCCTAAGGAAGTTATTCACTGACAATTATTCTGAGAGTGTTCTTTGAGCTTTCTGCATTTGTACATTGGTGTCAACATTAATTTGGGAACTCTCTGTCATTCCTGCTTTAAATACATCTTCTGTTCTTTCTTCTCTGCTTCTCCTTGTACTCTTTGTTTTTAATACACATTTATATTTGCCCTATAGTACAGGATATTATTCTGTTTCTTTTGTTATTTATCATGTAGTTTCAAATTCAGTAGCTGTGGTGTGATGACTGTGATGTCTTCAAGCTCAGATATTATTTTCTTTAATCATGTCCCATCTACCAATATGACCATAAAATCATCCTTTTTCCCCAAAAAATATTTTGATCTTTGTCATTTCAGTTTGTGTTATTCTTGATACTTGTCTCTTTTCTCTTTGTTACAATAGTTAACAGTTTTCTTACATTATCTAGTTCTCCATTAAGTCCTTTTGTTTATGAATCTATTTAAGTTCCCTGTCTGATGATCCCATCATTTTACCATGTCTGATTCTGATGCTTATGTGGTGTAATTCATACTATGTTTTGCATTAGTGGGATACACACTTCATTTTTAACTCAAAGCCATGCATGTTATACTGGAAAAGCAAACTGCCTATGAACACACTGTTTTCTGCAGTGATCCAGTGTTGTAAACAATATTGCTGCTCTTTAGTGCCCTCATGCCTTCGGCAGTCAACCTCATTAGAGAGAGAAAGAGCTGGCAGTTTCCTTTCATGGCTTGGTATCTTTAAGTAGTTTATTGTGAGGATAAGCATGATTAAGAACAGAATGCTTAGGGAGAACTTAAGTGATTCCTTATCTCCTTTTGCTTGAAATGCTAATTTTTTAAATATTTTGTTTAAAAATAGGCTTTAGGAAGGTATAAGTAAAGGGTGAGTTCACTCTCCTTCTTGCAATGACTGTTTTCCATGAAAGTTTTAGTTCTCAGACTTGTCTACACTAACCCTCCAGCAATTCATCAATTACACTTCAGATTCTCTTAATTCCATACTGAATGATGGTGCTTTGTGTGAGTTTCTGTCTTTGACTATTTGTCCGTATGTTGTGATTTCTGTCTTTGTCTTCTCTCCAGTTTCCACAATTACTCTCGGACTTCAGTTATCTATTATATTCAACATGAAAAGGTTTTTTTTTTCTTTTCAATTTATTCAATTTTTCACTTGTCAATATGGTAGAATATTGAGTTGTAAGCATTTTACATGGTAGACTAGAAGTCATCAAATATATTAGATAGTGGTAATGCATAGCATAGTTTGCAGATAATGACAAAATAACTTATTCTAACTTTCATTAAAAACTTATTCTAACTTTGGTTAAAAAATATTAAAGCAGAAAAAGATCATGTCAGTGAGAGCGCTTAGATTTCCTCATCATTTGATTACCAAGAAACTTTTCCCATTTTAAATTCCATGAACTCATTTTCTCTATGATATTATTGTATTTTTCATTTTTCTGTTTACTAAAGTATATAAATAAATACATTTCATTTCTAAAATTAGTAATTAAATATTGATTTACAATGTAGTAACTTTGCTGATTCTTTTTTTCTTGCTTTGTAGTGTACTGAAGCTCACAGTGAATTTGAATTAATATATGCTGTAGCAAAGTCTTAAAAGTGCATTGGAGCTGTAGTTTTTCTAACAGTCCATGTGGTGAGAGACAATGTTATTGAGGTGGAACCCAGAGGATATAGTATCTGTAGATTATCACCATATTATACACTACAAATACAAAGACATTTAAAACCTTGCCTGTAGCTTCCTTGGGCCAACATATTCTCTAAATCTATATAAAATAGTTTACAAACTAATAATCCAAACGAGTTAATATTATTTCAGAATAAATCACACTAGTAAACCACTCAATAATTTAATATATCCACATGGTGTGTAGTTGTATTTTATAATTTTTTTAAATACAGGTAATCTAATAAGGTATATAAATTTGTAAGTGACACAGTAGATGGAAATGTATAAATCATGTATAAAGATATTTTATCATCTTTTTTGTTCTTAATATAAAATAATTATCTATTGTTTGCCTTCTTTTATAACATTTAAGTGATTTTTTAGAACTATACTACAAAGTTATCTCTTAAGTACATAAAAATAAAAAGGTAGTTAAAATTAGTCAGAAACTTATTAATTAAATTATTTTAAATTATGGTTTTTTAATAATTCAATTATTTTACCTCATAAAACTCACATGTATCACTGTGACAGAATGTATACACCAGCTAATCCACCAGTCTCTCTGATAAATATCCTCTTAAAGATGCAATTTTATTATCCCAATTATTAACCTACAGAAGCAGTAGGAATCAATGCTTCAAAATTTAAGTAATATAGTTGCATAAACATAGACCAGGAGTGCTATCTAATTCAATTTGTTCTATGTTTTATTTAATTTCTGCTCAAATAAAAAACTTCCTACATACTGTTTGGGAACTGTGCAATCCTAAATAAATATATGAATTGCCTAACTTTTAAATCAGGTTAAATTTATTTATCCTCTCAAATACTCATAATTACCTTATGATGATTCCTTTTTTGTTTTTTGGTACCCGGGATGGAACCTATGGTCTTACACATGTCAGGAAGGAGCTGTACCACTGAACTACAGTCCTAGCTCCTAGGAATTAACCTTTTTTTCTGAATATATTTTAGGATATTTTCAAACCACAGAGATATACAATAAATTACTGTTATGGCTTATTTTTTCTTGGTCATTTAAATGTTACTGAAAGTTAGTGTCTAAATCATCTGCTCTTCCATGTGACTTTCTGGTTAAGAATTTGAGAACATCATAAGGTTTGTCTTCACTGTCTCCAGGTCCATTGTACTGCAGCCTTCATAAATGCACATGTCCTTTGTAGACCAGTCCAAAGTCAACATCAGTCCCATGACAACTGTTATCATTGCAGCTTTCTGGATGGCACCTGACAGAATAAATGAGAGAAAGCAGACTGGAAATACTTCCAAAATATCCAGTTGCAATACACATTCCTTTCCAGTTCTTATTCTAACACAGAATATTTACTACAGCTCTAGTGTCAACAAAATACTAATTTATAAGTTGTTCTTGTCCATAATTCAGCGACTTCACATGCAGAATTCCTATGAAAATATTCTATTGTATACAGAATAAAACTTGATAATTAAGGAATTAACTATTTACCTTTAATGGTATCTACATTAAACACAGCTTTCACACTAATGCAATAAGAGAGTATAGTCTACATTTAAAATATTTTATTTGTTTATGTGTGTGTGTGCATGTGCTCCCATGCACCACATTACATATATGGAGGTCATAGGACAGCTTGCTAGGGTCTTTCCTTTCTTCTACCATTTGGCTTCTGGCCTCAAACTTGGATCATCAGACCTGGTCATTGGTAACTTAACATTTGAGCCATCTTGCTTTCCCAAGAGTTTATCCTTTAGGCAAATATAAGTGATCATGTCCCAAGAACAAAGATTCAGATTGATTGACCCAAATAACATTCCATGGAAGTGGTTTTGTGAAGTTTTTGATGTATGTGTGTTTCTAAGCTGTTTTTTTATTGTTGTATGTTTGCATTTGTGTTTAATAATTTTACTTTCCTTGATAAATTCATACAGGAGCACTGCATCTTCATCATCCTATCTCCTTTAATATCTTTTATGCACCCTCCAAATTATCTCTTCTTTAAATTGTATTTGTATATGTATATGCATATATACATGTAATATTTATGTCTACATATATAGGCACAAATACATATATATATATATATATCCCTTACTGAGCCAAGTTAATTTTACCCCTTTGCACATATGTTGAGGGCTTTCCACTTTGGAGTGGACATTGTATGTGGGCGCTTTGTCTCTCAAGGAGACTGATTCTCTCTCTCTCAGCAGACAGTGGCCACCCTGAGCTCTTTATCTGAAGGTAAGATCATGTGGAATTCTTCCATCCCTGTTGGCATGCTGACTGGTACCACTATTATGTTCTTGCTCAGGCAACTATATTGTATTGTTGAGAAGTCATAGTCTCATACTTCCCTGTCATATATAGAAGACACTCTCTCACAGCAGATGTCTTAGTCTAATGGCTCTTACAATCACCCAACCCCTTCTTCAATATTTTCCCCTAAGTACAAAGTATAGGGGTCTGTTGCATCATTGTTTACTGGTAATCTTTAGCATTCCCTGGCCTATAAAAGTATCATCCTTTTGTCTTCATCTTTCCAGAGCCTTGTCCTTTTATGAAAGAGTATCTGAATGGGGTTAGAGAGTTGTTTCAGTGATTAATGGCCCTTGGAAGAGGACTTGAGTTTGTTTCTCAGCATCACACTACAGTTCTAGGGGACCCAATGGTCACTTCCACACTCCTTGGTCACCTTGTAAACACATTATCACTTTATCTATGACCAGTTGTAATTTCTGTAATGGTCTCTATCAGGTGGAGGGGAAAAACTAGGTAAGTGTAGCTCTCAATCCTCATCAAAGAAGCATAGTTTTGTAACACATGATTTTTTTTTTCCATGTTGCAGAGTAAGAGAAAGCTACTAATTAAAGCACTTTTTTATACACATTTATGGGAAAAATCAGGTGGGTAAATGTGAGCAAACAAGGGAAACCTCTACTGTGTTTTCACATGCTATCAGATGTTACTGCTAGAGTAAATGTTGATGGATCCTACAGGTTAATGCATTCTAAAAGATTTTATCTACTGTTCCCCAGGATTTATAGAATTGGATGATGAATGGGAACAAAGGGGCCTTATACAGGCCACAAAGTTTGGTTCTAGGTCTGTAACACTCCACTTCTTCAAAAAATTCTAGTCAGATAATCATATTTGCTGAGTCCTTACCATGTTGTGGGTTTCATTCCTGGGAATTTCAGTTCATAATATGCATTGACTTTCTGAAGCAGGTATGTATAGATATTATTGGGTCTACAAATCACTCTTAAAAATGTCAAATACATAAACCCTACCTACCAAATATCTCAGTATAATTTTTTACAATAATTTGGTTTTGAGTTTGGTCTTCTTCTTAGACAATATACAAAACTATTTAGAGTTAAGTTTTTGAAATTAGAATAAATGTTAGTGATTACAAAAGCCTCAATATCAAAATAAAATTAAATATAGTTCTTAACTTGTCTTCTATACATGAATCAATTAAATTCATGCATAGCAGTAAAGCATCCATTACTCTTTTCCGTGTCCTACTAAGGGACATTTTACCTAGCCAATATATTTCCTGTTATCACAATCAACCACCTCACAGTGACTCAGCAGACATCACAGAAACCACCATGGGATCACCTAAATCCTATAGATGGCTTACTATTGATTGCTGTAAGACACACAAATAAAATGTGAACCCTGGAAATCTATTCACTGTCAGAGGTGTAATCCTTAACTACAGTTTTCTGGTTTTCTCCAGCTTCTGCTTGAGTAATGCTTTTTCTCTGGGGATGCCCATTATTATAGTGAAGTTTGCAGTGCCACCTGATATTACAGGATACTTGCAACTGTTTATCCTTCAAGTAAACATAAGAAATCCACTTCAACAGGTTTTAATGTACATGCATCCTATGTCCATCCCATAGAAAGTTCGGAAACAGCAGCAAACTAAATGCCCTACTGGTAGTATACAGTTTAAATAAAATACTTCTTCTGAAACATCCTGGGCATGTGCTTTTCATCTGCATAAACTTTTTGCTGTATCAAGTTTTTGTTTTGTCTCAAGCAAGTACATGATAGTGATTATAGTTTATAAAATGATAATTTTGGGAAAAATAATTCTGTGATAATTACAAACTTGAATTCAAAGACCTAAATTTAATTAGAGTATTTCATTCTGCACCCAGAGTGTTTCTAAAAGAGGCTATGTAGTGTTTTCAAGTGTAATAACTGCCAAAGAATGAATAGCTAGCACTCATTAATGACAAGCTAATCATAAGTGCCACTATATTTTCACAACTATTCTACCTCTACTAAGGTGTACTGGTTTGGTCATGCACTTGTTTGCTAAGGCTTTTGTGTCAACATACCATAGACTAATTATCCCAGACCATAGAAGTTAGTTATCTAAAATTCTGAAAGCAGAAATACAATACCCGGGTATGAAGACGAATTACTTCTTCTGAGGTTTGAGAATAAGAACTATTTCTGTTCTACTTATACCTTCTGCTGATTTGCTGACAATCTTTAGAATTCCTCAGCTTGTACAAGTGCTACCTCTTTGGCCTCATCTTTCCAGAGCTTTGTCTTGTGTGAAAAAAAAAAAATCTTTTTTTTTTTTTTTTTTTTTTTTGGGCGGGGGTGCTAGGGAGATGTTTAATGGTTAAAAGCGTTCTGTAGTTGTATGAAATCCAACGATCACTTTTTGCCTCCATGGGCACCACCCCTACACACATACATGTGCATGTGCCTGAAAATATAAGTTTAAAACATTTTAAATTAATGAAATAAGGAATAATCAGAGAACTAGGGAGATAGTATAGTGGTTAAGAGAACGTCTTGGCCTTACAGTGTATCTAGGTGAAAATTTAATCACTTTGAGTTGTATTTCTCTGATGATTAAGGATGTTGAGCATTTCTTCAAATGTCCCACTGCCATTAGAGATTCCTCCTTTGTGAATTCTCGGTTTAGCTCTGTTTCCCATTTTTAATTGGATTATTTGGTTTTTTGGTGTTTAATTTCTTCAGTTCTTTACAAATTTTGGATATTAGCCCTCTGTTGGAAGTGGAGTTGGTAAAGATCTTTTCCCAATCTGTTGTTTGTTCTAGTAAGAGTGTCCTTTGATGTACAGAAGCTTTTCAGTTTCATGAGGTCCCATTTATTGATTGTTGGTCTTAGAGCCTGAGTTATTGGTGTTCTGTTTAGGAAGTTGTCACCTGTGCCAATGAGTTCGAGGCTTTCCCCACTTTCTCTTCTATTAGATTTAGTGTGTTGAGGTTTATGTTAAGGTCTTTGATCCACTTGGACTTAGGGTTGAGATTCCATCTCACACCTGTAAGAATGACTAAGACCAAAAACTCAAATGACAGCACATAGTGGCAAGGTTGTGGAGAAAGGCGAACATTCCTCCATTGCTGGTGGGAGTGCAAACTTGTACAACCACTATGGAAATAGGTCTGGTGATATCTTAGAAAACTTGGAATACCCCTACCTCAAGGCCCAGCCATACCACTTCTGGGTATCCACCCAAACGATTCTTCACCAAACCACAAGGACATATCCTCATCTATGTTCATAGCAGCCTTAATTATAATTGCTAGAAACTGGAAACAACCCAGATGTCCCTCAACCAATGAATGGATAAAAAAAAAATTGTGGTACATTTACACAATTGAATACTACTCAGCTATCAGAAACAAGGAAATCATGCAATTTTCAACCAAATGGATGGAACTAGAAAAGTTCATTCTGAGTGAGCTAACCTAAACTCAGAAAGATGCACATGGCATCTACTCACTTGTAATTGTATTTTAGCCATATAGTACAGGATAACTATCCTACAATCAACACACCAAAAATATCAGGAACATAGACTTTGCTACCTATCAATGGGACAATTTGCCCTAGGGGTGCTGCCATGTAGGTGTCCAGTACAAGAGGAAGTTCTTAGCCCTCATATGACTGTTGAACTGAGAGGGGGTTATTTGTAGAGACACTCCACATTGGAGGAGTGGAATGGGTGGGAGAGGGAGGAGAGGGTAGGAGGGTGGAACTGGGAGGAGTGGAAAGAGATCACTGTGATGGAGATACAACTTGATGTAATGAATAAACATTATAATAAAAAAAGACTTAATCACCTACATCAGACAGTTTGCAACTACCTGTAATTCCAGTTCTAAGGGATCTGTGTTCCATTTTTCTCGTCAATAGACACTATCACACACATAATAAATATCTAAACATGTGGACACACAAACATGCACAACAATAAAAGTAAGTAAATATTTTAAAATATAATACGAAAGTTTTCTTTTCTAAGATTATCATACTTTATATAACTAGAAACTATCTTCATGGCCTCATATATATTGATTAATTTTATTTTAAATGACCCATATTTCTAAATGAAACTATAGTCTCAGTATGGGGGTTAGAAATTCATCCTATACATTTGAAGAAATATAATTCAGCCCACAACAGGTAGACACTGCCAAGGTACATCATGAATCACTAACATTCAGAAATTTTTAATAATTTTCTTTCATGGTATCATTGATTTTCAAATATTTCTTTTCTCTAGAATAATGTAAAAAAGAAAAAATGTCATGAAGAGTAAATTGATATACACTTCAGAAACTATTCACAACAATAATAAAATTGATAGCTTTATTAGCCAAACATAGAAAATATATCAAATGTTGAGGAAAATGCATGGTTTTGGTAGTTCCTAATGTATCAATACCAGCCAATGGTCCATACTACTTAATGTCAGCAGCCATTGAAATGAAGACATTAAACTGGGCAGTACTCTACACCAGCTTTAACAGAGATTTACAGTAGCCAAATAGTCCTCGAAATTAGCAAAACTGATAATAATAATTGACACATAAGAAGAGATAATGTAATAATATCTCAGAATTGTAGGTAAAATCACAAACAGTCCCCACAACAACATAAAAACTGAGTTCTGTATATTGTCTCTCCATTGAAACAGAAACTGGTTAAATTTTATGAAATAATCTTTGGCCACCTGAATTCAGAGATCAGAGAGACATTAAATGCAAACCCAGGCTACTTCATTGCAGAGTTGAGAATTGCACAGTACAAGATAAGATGAATTTTATTTCCTTGAGTTTTATGAGGGTAATATGTTATAAATGTAGAGTCAAGTAGTGGATAAGTCTGATGCTTTAAGGCTCTAGCTGAAGATGTTTGGTTGAAAGCGATAGTGCTCGAGGCGCAGTTTTACTGAAGGGTTGTATTTCATCACAGCATCCTTCTTCTCTAGCTTACAATAGTAAATTCAGTGGAGTTCATTGAAAAAAAAGTTCTCTGTACACTGTCTGTGGGAAAAGCATAATAGAAATGCTTTATGGATAGTACCAAAAGTGATTTCTGAATTACCAGTTGTTCTACTGAATAAATAACAACAGCAAGACCAGCAGACCAATGATGCCAAACTACCAAGATTAACTCCTGCAACCCACAGTGGTGTCCAATGTGCTACCTCCAAGCCACTGTAGGAGTCTTTTTAATCTCCATTATCATGTCACATTGAATCAAGATGATTGTCTTTTAGAAGATTCGTTTTGTAAATGAAGGTTTTTCTTTCTTTTTTATTTTTATAAATTTATTTATTCAAGTTACATCTCAATCACAGCCTACTCCCTGCTGCCCTCCTAGGTCCACCCTCCCACTCTCTTCCCCTTCTTCTTCCCTTCCTTTTCTTCAGGTGATAAGCCCCAACCCCCACATATCAACCCCCCTCAGTTCATGGATCACATGCACTAGGATCTGACATGGCAGCCCAGTTAGAGTAATGTGTTTCATTAACAGGCAACAGAGTCCATGATAGAGACTTCCCCCCCACCCACTAGCTGAGGGATCTGTATGAAGATCAAATTGCCTATCATTAATATATGTATAGGGGGGGCCCAAGTCTGGTCTATATATGCTTTTTTTCCCTTTTGGTTAGTGTTGCAGTCTCTAGCCGCCTAGATTGGTTGGTTCTGTTGTCTTCAAGTGGTGTTCTTATCCCCTCCTGGTCTCTCTAGTCCTCCTCCCTCTCTTATACATGACTTCCAGAGTCCGGCTACCTAAGGTTTGGTTGTCTGTCTCAGCATCAGTTTTGATCCTCTGCTGAGTGGAATGCCCCTTAAGATAGTTATGCTAGGTTCCTCATCTCTCATTTGTAATTTATTTCAGTGATGGTATTAGAAAATCTACAGTCCTTGTCTACAAAGTGAGTCCAGGACAGCCAGAGCTGTTACAAAGAGAAACCCTGTCTCAAAAAACCAAAAAAAAGAAAAAGAAAAGAAAATCTATAGTCCTAACTCCATAGAGCAATGCTTCCACGTGTAACTTCACTGAAGCTTACAGACAAAGAGCAGGGCAAAGAAAATCACTGAGGATGTGAGATGAGTTTATAGATACAACTAAGGGAAATCTCAGGGTGAAGTTCTAGTTTGAAATTGATTCACTTTTGTTATATTTGCTTTCAGAAAGAGGGTAGGCAACAACAAAACCGTACAAAAATGAGCCACAAGATACAAGAAGGGTTACATTTGTGTATTGTAACACACCAAAGGAATCAGTGGTGGAAAAAAAGCAAAAAACGCAGAGAAATTATATGGATAAAACTAACAACAGGCTTGCTTCTCAAATGTTGAAATTACTGTACTGTTTTCTGTAGGGGTTAGATAAATTAGATTTAGAAAATATATAGGAGTTTCTGATACTGTCTCTTAATTCGGGGCCTGAAGAGCATTATCAGCATGAAGTCAGCAAAACCAGGAAAGACTAAATAGACTGAAAAACAAGTTTGAAGTCAGGAAAACAGGAAAGACTCAATAGAATTGAAGAAACAAAGTATCTGGCCTGACATTGTTTTCAGCTGCTAAGTGGGCAGAGCCCAAATTAAGCTGAAACAGAGTTCCTCCTATTTAAGGACAGTGCATGGAGCCCAGAAAGAGAAGAGGCCCCTGATGCTAGAGAGCTCCAAGAGTCCTGCTGAAAAAAGTGCTGGCCATAATTTGATGGCCAGATTTCCCTGAAGCAGAAAGAAGCTGGTGAGCAAAGAAAGCCTGAGCAAGACAGCAAAAGGCCAAGGACTAAACCCTGTGGCTCAGCTTTTGCCTAGAGGGGTTTGATCTGTCCGAACAGTGGCCTAAAAGAAATTGTGCCCGGCTAACTCAGTAGGTAGAGCATGAGACTCTTAATCTCAGGGTCGTGGGTTCGGGCCCCACGTTGGGCACCACCTGGTACTGAACTTTTAAATTATTATTTAACACTTATTTATTTATTTACTAAATTCACTTATAACAAACACCAAAAATTTCTTAACTATTAATCCTATAAATTCTTACAACCCCTTTAACCTATCCACTAAAGCTATTGATAATTATTTTTTTAACCTTTTAGAATGATACAGTCTCTGAGGCAGGTCCTCAGTCGTCAGGAACACAGTCTTTGTTGTAGATTCTTTAACGCACTTAGCAGTCTTTTTTTGGATCTCTCAGATGCAGGTTCGTCAGGGTAAGTTGGTTATTGTAGTCTCACCTTAAATAAGGCTTCATGCTTTCTTCTCTGTGGGAGACCCCAGCCGTCTGAGGGCCAACTTACTTCTTTTGAATCAGGAAATCAGCTGCTCTGCCTCAGTCCTTAAAGCCAGGCACAATTTCTTTTAGGCCACTGTTAGGACAGATCAAACCCCTCTAGGCAAAAGCTGAGCCACAGGGACCAGTCCTTGGCCTTTTGATGTCTTGCTCAGGCTTTCTTTGCTCACCAGCTTCTTTCTGCTTCAGGGAGAGAGCTGGCCATCAATGGCCAGCCGTTTTTTCAGCAGGACTCTTGGAGCTCTCTAGCATCAGGGGCCTCTTCTCTCCTGGGCTCCATGCACTGTCCTTAAATAGGAGGAACTCTGTTTCAGCTTAATTTGGGCTCTGCCCACTTAGCAGCTGAAAACATTGTCAGGCAGATACTTTGTTTCTTCAATTCTATTGAGTCTTTCCTGTTTTCCTGACTTCAAACTTGTTTTTCAGTCTATTGAGTCTTTTCTGTTTTTGCTGACTTCATGGTGATAATGCTCTTCAGGCCCCGAATTAAGAGACAGTATCAGAAACTCCTATATATTTTCTAAATCTAATTTATCTAACCCCTACAGATTTCTACAGAAGTTGATGATAATAATATTCACAGCAATTCTATAAAGCATGCAATGTTTCATGCAACACTCATATTAAGAAAAAAAAGAAAGTATTAAATCATCTATCTAATATTTTTCTAATTTTACCTATTTTATAGCATGAAGTCAACACTGGAATCTCCAAATAATTCGCAGAAAGTATTTGTAATATAAAACTGGGATCATTAAAGTGCAATGAAAATAAGATTAATTATGGAAAAATAAACACATTTTGCTACATTTGCACCAACACTAATAATATCAAGGGAATAAGCTAAAAAACCATGGCAATCAATTTTCTAAAAGAAAATGCTTTATGCAAGGAAAGTTTATAGCACCATTTAAAAAATATGCTAAAGAAAGGAAATAGTTTCTATTTTATTTTTATTTTAAAATCACTGTACAAAGATTTGGTTAGGCTTCTAATCTAATTTGAGAAACAGTACTGTACAGAATTAATGAATAGCTGTTTTTTTCATAACAAGACAGTTACACCTTTGAATTTTTCACAGGATTCTTAAGAATTTATTCCAAAGTCTGACTGATGAACATTACTGCTAAAATCTCAGGATTTTTGTAAAGAGCTACATTTACAAAGTCACATTAGGGACTGAAGAGATAGTTTAGTGGTGAAGAACACTGGTTGTTCTTCCAAAGGACTCTAATTCAATTCCCAGCACCCAAATGACAATTCACAACTGTCTGAAATTCCAGTTCCACGTGATCCAAAACCCTCACACAGACACAAGAACACCAGTGCACATAACAAAAATTAATTAATAAAAAAGAAGTCACATTAATTTCTAGCTCTTTCCACCACTACTCCATATTTCCTGAGCCACATTGGGATGGGGTGGTGAGTTGGATGTCCTGTTAGAGCTGGGCATTCACCATTTATTCAGTCTCTGTGCTCTAATCTGTGTCATGCATATTTTTGGAAGTTTAATAATTTTTAGGGGAATTAAAATGTCTCAGGAGGTAAAAGTACCTGCTACCAATTCTGATAATTCAATGTCCAAGAGAGCCCCATGGCAGAAGAAGAGAAAATATTCCCACAAGTTGTCTTCTGTCCTCCGTATCCAGGCAGAAGCAAGCCCTCTCTAAACGAACCCAGACATGAGTAAAACACATGTAATAATAAGCTTTAATACTTGGAAAAAACCCAACCAATTATATAATCTGTCTGCAAAACTGCAAACAGCTGGATTATATGTGATCCTAAAACTGTGCATGGCACGATTTACATCTCTCCTGTCCTTCAGAGGAGATTGAGGCAAAATGTAGTATAAATTCATAGCTTTAGTAAGATGGGAATGTTTTTATCTGGAGACAAAGTCAACAGCAAAATCTCCTCCTTTAGTGGTAGAAAGAAAGGATAGGCACTTTGTTCAGCTGATTTGGTTTTATGCACTCTGCTCAGGGTGAGAAATATAAATGTTCAAAAATATAGCAATAAAGTAATGGAGCCTCAGGTTCTATTTCCCTTTTTTTTCTATCTTAAGAGCGCCAGGTAGCAGATTTTACTATGTATATAACTCAATAGTCTTCAGGAGCCACCAAGCTCTCCCTCTCTGGTTATTCTTAGCCTCCAAAGCAAAGCAGTTTTGTTTTGCTAATAGCCATTCCTGATTGTCTCTGGAGTGATGACAGGGATGAGGGAGGACTCAAATTACCTTCAAGGTACATTTACTTATATTACATAATGTCCCTCTGACATATAGACCATTCCCTAGTCAAATACTAATTTACAATTGTCCTGCATTCATATAACCAGATGCACTGCTGGAAATTTTCTGACCAGGTTTTGTTTCAGTGTTAGAAGTTGAGCTTTTTTTTTTTTTTTTTTTTTTTTTTTTTTATCATTACAAGCTTAAATGAGAAACAAAAGCAGCAAAAATCCCTCCTGTTATTGAACACTGGAACCAGGGCAGAGGTTTGGAAGGAGCCCAGAGGGAAAGAAAATATGAGTAACAAATAAATTTCTCCAAGTAGAGGCAAATGAAATCCTGTATGAACATGACTCTAATTGATTTCCTGAGCCAGTTAAGTCAGAAATGTTTTGAAAAAAAAAAAAATAGTAACCAATAGAATAGGGCAAATAGTGTCACACTCCCAGTCTTTAATTTATCTTAGGTGTCCCTGTCTTACAATGTTCCGTACTAGAGTTTCCAAAACTTTTGATTCCTACATCTGTATTTGGGGTAGAATTAAGACTGCAGTCCCTTTTTGATGGAATAATAAATTTAAAGATTACTATTTTAATCTCCTCAAGGATTTCTTAATCTCCAGCTATTTTTGGCCATAGAACTACATGCCAATAGAGTGTCCTTTCCTCCTTATTGCTGTTCTTAAAGGAAAGTGGTACTATCGTCGAGCATAAAACAAATAAATAATACAATCCATGTGCTTGGCTCAAGATGGACACATTATAAATATCTGATATTGATGCTATAACACACAGCTGGTTAATGAGACTTAAGCATGAGGCTACAGAATAGACACAAATCCATGCCAGTAAGAAACAGTGCATGCCAGTCTTTGTGTTCTCGGGTTTTGTATTAGCAGTCTCATAAGTTGATGAGATCTCTTGTATAGTGGTTCACAATGCATCCAGTTTAGCATGTTTTGTCTTGTTTGTGGATCTATCAGTTATCCATTTGGTTCTACATTTGGCTGTGCCACTGTGATTGTAGTAACCTTGGGCCACATTTTACCTCAAATCCTGACATCATGCTTGCATGATGAGTACTTGCTAATTCATCATTGGAAAGAGACTGGAGACTGATGTATGTTAGGCAGGAGAGAGTTAGTGCATCCTAATATAGTGTCTGTGGTTGGTCTCTACTGCTGCAGAAAAGCATAAGATCAAGTTTACATATTAAAAACATCTTACTACTGCAATTTGCCTGGCTGGCTTTTACAGAGTTCTGAGAATTCATGGAAAAACTGATCCTTGTATGCTCATATAGGCATTTGCTCTTTTGTAGGAGAGGCATTAAAGTTCCCAGGCCTCGAGAGTCTTTTCTGGCCCAGATATCTTTCTCCCTTTTCCTTACCATTTGTAACCTGCATCCAAGTTCATAGCACATCTGAGGCCCACTGACATATGATCTGACAAATTTCCTCGGCCAGACTTCTCTCTTTGGTCCAGCTGAACTAAAATGCTTGCAATTCTCATATCAGAAAGCTCTGCTATGTGGGAAAACTTTCTGACACACTTTGGCTACTTTTCTGACATGTGGATGAGAAGATACCTTCCTCTCCACTACAGACTAAATAAAGGTTCATCACACAAAGATGGTGACTCATTTTATATGTAAGTGTTCTTCTTGAAATCTAACCCCACTAGTCCATATACACCAGATAAACCATATCTTTTTAAAGAGGACTAAAGTTAGTTCCTCAACAATGGTTTACTCATCCCGTCCAACAAAATTCTCTATTATGCCATATAACAACCATGAACCTGCAGAGAAACTATATATGTGTGACAAACCTTAGAAATTGTCACGTTTTATTTCTTTACATACCCTTCCTCTCATACAAAGTACAAAGTAGAACACCATATTCTACAACTTAAATATTTAAAGGGATTAATATATGTTGCTCTTTCTCCTATGTGTACTTTATATGCAGTTTCTCATTTGATTCTCAAAGTACCCTACAAGTAAAAATTATCTAGTTTTGATTCATTTGTAATTGTTAGTTTGTTGCGAACTTGACACAAGCTACAGTAATCTGGAAATCAGAAACATCAGTTGAGGAAATATCTCTATAAGACTGGCATATAAATAATTCCATGGGGGAATTTTCTTGATTAATTATTGATACAGGAGGGTCCATGGTGGGTGGTGCCATCCTGGAAAGGTGATAATATGATCAAGCCATGGGGAAGAGCCATTAAGTAACATTCCTTCATGGTGTCTGTTTCAGTTTCTGTCTCCAGGATTATGCAGGCAGGATTGAGTCCTGCCCTGACATCATTTCACAATCAACTGTAATATGTAAGCCAAGTAATGCCTTTCCTCAAAAGTTGTTTTTTGATACATCAATAGAAACCTAACTATGATAACCTTAGAAAATAAAATTCATGACATTAAATTGTCTACTTAAAAATATCTGAAAAACAAATATTATATCAGTGATGAAAGTCTAGTTGCACTGGTCTTAAAGACCACGATCTTCAACAAAATAAAATATCACATTCAGATTTTAATTTGAATAGTGAAGAGGCATGGCTATAAGAACACGCAAATGAGTTTACATATATTTGAGTATATGTATATACAAACATACTATATATGCAAATATATAGTATATATACATATACATTTATTACATAAAGTATGTATATTGTATATGTACCCTTGATAATAAACTATGGAATATAAACACTTTGAATTGTCAATTATAAATGTTATTCATAGAAACGAGGTGCATTTTTCAACATAGTCTGCTAAGTGTACATTCCAATACTAATTTAATTTGCATTACCCTGGCAGAATATACATTATCCAAATAACTTGGGATATCCTCTTTTTAATGATTTCACTGGTAGAATTACCTAACTGTCTTATCTAAATGAGTTCTTGAGTATTTTCTGCAGTTGCAAGAGACATGGGAAGCTGATTTAGATAAAAAAAAAAAAGAAGAAGAAACTAAACAATGTATTTGCTTGCTGCTGTTTAAAACACATCTATCAGCAAGCAAAAAGACACCATCATAAACTCTTGGGCAATAAACAGTTATCTCAGGCACATGCGATGCAACTCAAATTTAAAGAGGTAATGGCAATATATTCTCTTTGGAGGATTTTTCTTTGTAGTTAATTTCCTTGGGTTATACCACAAGGGTTTTGTTATTCATCAATTATTTACCCAAATACTTGTGAAGTCTACACTTTGTGCTGTTTTATTTTTTTAAACATGTGATGTTTGGTTTTTAAAGAAGTAAACAAAAGGAGGCTTTACTATTTAACTTGAACCATTTCTAGTCTAGCAGAGGAGCTGGTAGCTATTTACAGAAATATACTTCCACTGCTTCTAAGATGCTAATGAACACAAATGATAAAAGAACAAAAATGAAGCATTGCTTCTTTCATTGTCCTAGATACAGACACTCTCTAGCGAAGAAGAAAAAGAAATCTCAGTCTTTCTGAGGGTGAGATAACTTTGCCCATGAACTATACTCATGTATGTTATTTGTATTAAAAAGGTGTTGATTGAAGGCCATATGATTAACATAGAAGGAATTAAAAAACCTATTATATGTAATGTATATATTTTAATAAATTTATATAAATATACATTATAAACTTATATATAAATTCTAGGATGATAAAAATAGAGAAAGCATGTTAGTAATATTTATCATAAAATAAGGAAACATGAAGAATCAACATAAAATTGACTTTATTCAAAGAAATATATTTTTAGTCAATTATATAAACAAATTCATGTAATAATGAAATCATCAGTCATTTTTCAGCCTACAGTTCTAAAA
Organism: Lophiomys imhausi; assembly: GCA_907164525.1. Taxonomy (NCBI): domain Eukaryota; kingdom Metazoa; phylum Chordata; class Mammalia; order Rodentia; family Muridae; genus Lophiomys; species Lophiomys imhausi. Next base: position 674,507 of record CAJQZJ010034151.1, on the reverse strand, counting down.
AATGTAGGGAATGCTTCATAATATATCAAGGTCCTTAAAGTGTCAAAAAGTGTAATGAAAGTACCTGAGTCAAGGAGTGTAAAATATAAGGAAAATCATCAAACCTATAGTGGGGAATTAAATTAAATTGATTTAAAGAAATTTAATTAATTTTTTTCTTTTCTTACCTTTTTTTTTTTTTTTTTTTAAGCCCTCGATATCCTGGAGCTCACAATGTAGATGAGGTTGGCCTTGAATTCACAAAGATCAGCCTGCCTCTGTCTCCCAAGTGCGGGGATTAAAGTTGTGTGCACCTGGAAAACAAATATTTTTCACATTCAATTCATATTCCCCTTTTGGTAGCTTTAATGATATTTTTGAAATAATTCCAAACTAAATGTACATAAACATCAAGAAGATGCTTGCTATCCAGATTAAAAAACAAAAACTCGAAAGAGAATATTTAGACGATTTTCTGTGATTTGTATACTCAAGCTGTGTTCCCTCGCAAAGAGGAACATTAGAGCAGACCTCGAATTGGAATGTTTTTTTCTCTGAAAAAGTGCTTATTGTAATAGTGTGTGTGTGTGTGTGTGTGTGTGTGTGTGTGTGTGTGTGTGTGCGTGCACACACATACACACACACATACAAAGAGCAGAGAAGAGAGCAGAGAAAGAGAGCAGTGTACATGTGTTATATGTTTGGACAATTTTACTTGTACATAAGAAAGCTCTAAGGCAGAGTTGGTGTCACACACCATTAATCCCAGCACTAGGGAGGCAGTGGCATGAGGAACTCTGACTTCAAGGCCAGCTTTTCTGTAGAACAAGTTCCAGGATAGCAAAGGCTACATAGAGAAAGTCTTTCAAAAACAAAACAAAACCAAAAAAAAACCAAACAAACAAAACAAAACAAAAAAATGACCAACAAACCAACCAACAAAAGGAAAAGAAAGAAACAAAATTCCAAGGATGCTGTTCTCCAGGCTCTGGCATTGTTAGCACATGCTGCAATTGTCTTCTTTCCTGGACCTGGGGATTTTAACTCAAGCCTTCATGCTTACATAGCAGGTGTTTGCCAACTGAGTCATCTCCTTTGTCCATCACTTACACTTTATAATGGATGTAAGGCTTCTAATGCCTCCTATTAAGTATCACCACATGTGAATCTCTATACTAAATTAAACCATTATGCAATGAAAAAGAAACTTATTTCATGACGATTGAACACTGTGCTAATATATGTATTCATGGGATTTGCAGCTCAGTAAGACTGTCTGCTTTTCCCCTCCAGCAGTCTATACAGTACCTTTTAGTAATATGAAAGCTAATCATTATCTGAGAACTTCCATGGCACTATCAGCCTGGTTTTTCTGTGTTTTGACACACCCTGGCTCTAGGGAGCAGTGGGTAAGAAGGCACAGAGTCAATACATAGACCCTGGGAGTTCCAATGCAGAAGCAGACTCATCTAATCAAAAGAGGAAGTCTCCTTTATACCCCCCACCATTGTCCCATTGACCCTGGAATTCAAGCTGCTGCTATGGCTCCTTCTCATTGGCTTATGTCTCATTGTCTGGTGATTTCATCAGTCTACAAGCAGGTCTGGGCCAGGAATGGCTCTATTTGGAACCCAGTCACGCATGCGCATTGTTTAGCAACCAGCTCCATCTGCATGGACTGATAACAGGAACCACATCCTGCCTTTGCAGTGGGCCTCATACCTACTAGGGCAGGGCATATTCCTTGTACATATTTCCACAGGTTTGCCTTCAAGTTCTGGTGGGTTAGGGTTAAGGCAATAGCCTCTTAGTGTTGGTACTGTGCCTTTTGCTTGATAACATATGGCATTGGGGAGAATTATCCCCCGTTCCCCCACTCATAGGGTAACTACATTTATACACACATGGATTTGATAAAGTTTCTAAAACACCAGGTTTCTAATATGTCTTCTTCAAAGATCCTTAGTATTAGTTAATTCTGCCTCTGTCCTGACCTTCCACCCCTTTTGACTTAAAATTTCCCCAAATTATCTTCCTTTCTCCTTTCATATTACCTGTGCTCTATTACCCTCTTCTGCTGAATTTTTTCATGTCAATTGTTCTTGTTTAGTTTTCCAGTTTCTATATGTACTCCAATTTATACTAAAATTTTAAAGCTGGAGTCCAAATTGAAAAAGAACATGTGGTATTTATTCTAAGTCTGGATCATTTCATTGACTGAGATCACTTCAAGTTCTACACTTTTACCTGGAAATTCTAAGAGGATAATTTAATCCAAGATTAATAATAATGTCAGGCATCCTTATTACACATTGGTGTAGAGGAATTTTCATCCATCATTGTGGCTTTTCTGATCACATCCTAAGACCTTCTACATCTGTGTGTTCTGTCTGGAATGCAGACATGCCCTTAGCAAACACATTTAATTCCAAACAATGAAGATAAACTTTGTTTGTAGAAGGATGTGATGTCTAATGGAGAGGCAGACAAAATGATTAGTCAAGAAAGATTTGATCCCAACACACAGGAGAACAGTGAGGAAAGAGGAAGTTCTTGAGAGAGCAGGGCAGAGAAAAAGAGAGTACAGATAGTTTTACTGGGACTGTTTTACAGACACAGGTTGAAGAGAGAACAACCTAGACACAGGTGAAGAAAGAATGAGCCAGAGAATGAAAAGGAGCCAAAATATTGAAACACATTTCTAGAATTAGTTTGAGGCCAAGCAGAGCAATTCAGTCAGAAGCTGAGAGAAACCAGTTTGAATCAATCACCTTGGAGAGGAGTTCAATCCAGAACTGCTGAGTTTAATCAGCCAGCCAGAGTTCAGAAAGAACTAGAAAGGATAAACTTTTCAACAGCAAGGCTCCTAGATGACAATTACTTCAGGCAAATAAAAGACACTCTTACAAATTGCAACTTGAGATTGTGAACAAGAGGTTGTAAATATGGATCTAGTAACAACTTAAAAGAGAACAATTCCCAAATATTAATATCAGGGATCTCTTTTGGAAATTTTACTTAAAGACATTCATTCTAAACTCTTCTTATATATTGATATCTATAATTTTAAACATAAAGTAGTCCAATGGGGCATGAGCCTGCTCTATTCATCTTACACAGTTCAGCCAACTATCAACATGAAAATTAACTATTTTCTCCTAATTATTTCATTTCTGAAACCAATTGCTTATCTTACTGGCTTTCCCAAAATAGTGTTTTCCAAATCTCAATATTACTCCATCTGCCAGTGTGTGACTATATCAAACATAGATATTTTATTTGTAATATAAGCTCCATGAATATCTAATTAGGAAGATAATTGGCCACAAGAGAAATAGCTATATTTGAAAGGAAACTTTATTCATATACATAAATATATAAACAACAAATATACACACATATATGCACACATACACATATACCTAATTTAACCTCCAGCTACTAAGTGCACATAGGTGTTTCAAATGATTACAAAACCTAGTTTGAGCCTTTGGATGTAGCTTAATGATGGAGAATGCTTGCCTAACATGCATGTGGCCCTGAATTCAATTTCCAGCACAAAATTCACTTTATCATAAATAATTGGGCTGAGACTGCAGGTGCACTTATGCCTTAGGAATCTCTCACAACAGCTTTTCTAATTACCATTCACAACTCTTTGAACATTTGTAGATCTTCATTTTTCAATGAAATGGAAAATGTGAGATACACAAACTTTAAATGACTTTGTAGTTATAAAACTCTCTGTATAAACATAGCAGAGGGTCTTTTTAAGAGCTTCTTTTGTTGACTGTCTTGCCTTCCATAATGACTTTGGTATGTGCTCTTTCTCTTTCTAGTGGATGTCTTGGCTCCTCTCATTAATAATAAGGTGTTTATAAAAATCTTGAATATGACTTTGAGTACTTCTTGAGTTTGTAGTTTCAATATAAAATTACTTTTATGGATTACTTTTAATTTAATATGAATTCATGCTGCAGAGGGCATTAGTTTGCAGAAAGGAGTATGGTGGCTGATTATAGGCTTCACTGTCAATAGACTTTCATTAAAGGTCCCATTCAAAGGAAGGATATCTATGGGTAAGAGATGAATCAAAAATAACATGTGAGGGTTGAACCATATTTTTCCTAAGCTCCACTGAGTTAGTAATCTTAGGAATAAACATTCAGGAAACAATGAGAAAGACAATACTAGATACTGAGGATGGGGGAACCTGTTTATTTTCTATGATTGAGCTAGGAAGACAAGGGAATACATCCATGTTTTAATGCTTGGAATATGTCAGACTTGATGAGTCATATATATATATATATATATATATATATACATACATACATACATACATACATACATATAGATACATATAGATATGTATGTGACATATAGTCATATATATAGTTAGTTATATGATATATAACTCTATGATATATGACATATATAACCATATAGTTAGTTAATTATAATCAATTAGTTAGCTTTCTTGTTTCAAGTCAATGAAGCTGATCTAAGTAAGGACATTGAGACAAAGAGAGAATAAGTGTCATGTGGAAGTCATAGTCAATACCACTGGAATTTTCATTCAGGGTTTCATTATGTGTGTGTTTGTGTATGTGTGTGTGTCCATGTGTATGTGTGTTTATTCATGTGTGTAAGGGAGGTGTGGGGGTGGAGTGTACCTATGATGCAGGTTCCTGAGAACGAGAGTATGTTAGTTCATGTATGTGCATATTCAGGCCAGAGGTGGACATCTTCCTGAACTTTCTCTACCTTATTGCCTGAAATAAAAGGTTGCCAATTCAGCTAGACCAGCTGGTGAGCAAGCTCCTGAGATTCACTTGTCTCTGTCTCCCAATGCCTATATTATAGTCATACACAGTCTTTTGTTTTACATGTGTAATGTGGATTCAAACTTGGGTCCTCAATTTTACACACAAAGGATCCTGATCCATTTCCATTTCTGTAGTCCCTGTACTCAGGGTTTCTGATCAGAAATTTCAATCCCTCAGAAAAGTGACATGTGGCCAAATCAGGTAATTATGAATTTCCACAGAAGTTGATGAAAGAAAAATAGCTGAATCCCCTTTTAGAAATCAGAGTGAGCATTGTATGAAATATGAGTCTTGCCTTGGAGAACCCTAATGAAACTCACTGAGCCACACAAAAGAAATGAAGCAAAGTAGAAGGTGAGACGAGTTGAGAAGTCAAAAGTAATGATCATCCTGAGCATGAGAAAAGATGATGGGGCTGAGTGTGGCTAAACACATTGTATACACAGGTAGACAAGTAACAATACAGTAGTGCATCACTATGTATAAATAACATGCTAATGAAACATTGAAAGTAAATACAACACAATATCAAGGTACTATAGGCAAATACTATTGAAGAAGATTGTTTGGAGGAAAAGAGTGTTTCCAAGGATATAAATTATATCATTTCTTCAGTTTTCAGCTTGTAAGTAAGGCTAGAGCTTTGTGTTACCAAGAACTGACAAAAAAAAAAAAAACCCTAAGTTATGCAAAAGCTTTTTTGCTTTTTATATTTTTTAGTGGCATGTGTTAAATAAATAGAAAATGTACCCACTCATTTAATAATTAAATTGTACATATAGTCATGGTTTAAATTTTTTTTTTGATTTGTACATGTAATTTCAAAATAATCATTTATACGATTGTTCAAAACACTCCTCAATTATAGTTACACTATCTGAAAGGTAATTTTTATTGTTTTATTCACTTAGCAAAATAATACTAGTAATTTCCCCTAGTACCCACGGCTTATCTATAAAATAACTCTTAATGACTTACTGCTCTGAAAGATCAGTGCACTTTTCAACTCTCCCCAGAGAAGTTTCTTCTTACAACAAATGCATTTAACACAGAAATCCACAACTGGTTAATGGGCAGAGAATAAGAGACTGTGGGATGCTTATCTCCAAATTCAATGTCTGTGTTATAGCTTTCCCTTCAAGTCTCAGGTGCCTATGTAGAAGAAGTAGCAGAAGGATTGTAAGAGACAAATGTGGTGGATGTTTTCCAGACACAGCAGGACAGATACAAATACAAACTCACAGAGACAGTGACATCATGAATAGGACTAACAAGCTCAAATCAGACAAGTTCAGTTTGGAGGAGGGTCATTGGGCAGAGAGCTTCACCTCTAAACAATGAACTATTGACCTTTGATTGCTGCTGAGTGATTAAAAATTAGTTTTCTTCAACAAGTAAACAGTATATTGACCACACTGAAGGGAAGGGCCAATTCCCGTGAACTTGGCCAACAGGAACATGTGGTTTGTTTCTTTGTGTTGGTTGAGGAAAAAGAATATGAAGTTTAATGGGTCAGGAAAGGAGAAGAATCTGGGAGGAGCGTGAGAGAAGAAATGAATATAATCAAAATACACTGCATGAAAATTTCAAAGAATAAGTAAACACATTAACAAAAACAAAAACTATCTCAAAAGTCAATTCAGGTATTGTATCTCCTGCCTCAAGACTCTACAATATTTAGTAACATATACTAGGAGCACACCCAATGTTGTGGTTATTCAAAGGGGAAGTTATTCAGATTAGAGTCAGTTGGAATTTGTTTTTGATCAACTCTACATTACAAGTTCACCTCAGTGTCCAAGTCTTTGTACACAAGACTTTGAAGCCACAAACCTGCAACTTCCACACCCCTGAAATCTGTTTTTTGTTTTGTTTTGTTTTTTGTTCCTCAAACAAGACCACAGAGAGGATAGGTTGTCAATGGGTTTTCAATATAGCTTTTGGTGTTTACAAAATACCAGAAGATTATTAATATTTTCAATTAACTTTCTTAACAATGAAAATTAGCATTAAAAACAGTAAGGTGGTGATTGTATACAGTGCTTATGTTTTTTTGATGGGAATGAACATGGCAGCCTTCTAGTTGTGAGCCTTTCTCAGCATGCATTCACATCCATATAAAAGTTATTTCAATAGCAATAAACTTTAATTTTGAAAGTCTAAAAAAAAGAAAATTAGTACTGTTCTGTGGTCTAGCTTGAAAACTGTAGCATTATTGTATGTACATGTCTGGGCGTCTTAAAAATAATATTAAGTGATGAAGATATATTGTAAAACAAAATATTAAATTGGATTCCTTTTGAAAGACATGTTACACTGTGGAGAACTGTGGCATGGGTACCACATGTCTAAAGCAAATAAACTTTTAAGGTCAAATATGCTGTGATTTGAATCTTGGATATTCCATGTACTTTAGAAGGGGAGGGAGGACTTTCTGGGGAGTAAATGATAAGACTTTAAATTCATTTTTTTTTTCTGAAGACAATTCTGGTATTATGACTCCTTCAATCACACCACAATTGTCATATAGATATGCATTTATATATGAATATTAATAATGTCCTTTTATTCTTTACAACCTGTTATTTCATAATATAAACAATATGATCTTTAAGAAGGGAGGGAACATTTCTTCCACAAGTCTGTAGCATACTTTTGGAAATAAAATACAACATAACTCAAAACAGTTCACTGAATCATTGAATGTTAGGGCTCAGTATTATTTTAGAGGATCAAATAATAAAATTTTCAATAGATGTTTCTACAGTATTTTTTTTTAAATCCTGTTTTTCAAAATTGTCTCTAATACCTTATGTGCCAATTTTAAGAAAATTAGAAGCAATTTTATATATTTAATGTAAACAACATGAAGTACTGATACACATATGTATTATAGAATGATTAATTGAATGAACTCACATTAGTCAAATATATTTTCTAATGAACCCTAGTTTAGCCATATAAGGATTTCAATACTTTTAATAATTTATGAATATTCAAGTCATGGTCATTTTCACCTACAATTTTCTATAGTTGAATTGTATATCCATGGGAAATACAAATAACTCATAAGAAGCATGATTCTGGTCTGCCCCTAGGGGCATTGCAGATGTGGCTGCTATGTCACATGTGCATCAGTGGGTGGCAAAGAGGACAGAGGGTATATCTGCATTCAGTGTACTCACTTGTGAACATCTGAATGAATAGTAGCCTAACATGCCTGGGGAAAAAAAAAGCAAGCTGGATACCAACACAACCTTGGTGCCATGGGGTAGCCTATGATGACTACCAGACCAGTACAAGGCAAGCACAAGATGGGCTCCTTGGACAGGAAACAATCAGAAACTAAACAACTCTTCCTGGTCCTGGATGTGCGGGTTGTTGGAGACCCAAGCCTGGGGTGAGATCTGGCCCAGATGGGGTCACAAGAGCAGGAGAGCTGCCCCTGCTCCTCACATGCCGCAGCCCTCGGGAAAGCAGGCCCTGCACCTTTCCTGGGTAGCACACTACAGCTGGTTCTGGATATGGGGGTTGTGGGTGACCCAACCCTGAAGGAGTGAGTGTGGGAGAGGAGCCCTGCCTTCTGTCTGCTATGTGGTGGTGTTGACTAAGGAGAGATCCCCTCCCTCCCTTTTGCCCTCATCACCATTGCCGAACAGGAGATCTGGCCCAGATGGGGTCACAAGAGCAAGAGAGCTGTCCCTGCCCCTCACATGCTGGACCACTCAGAAGAGCAGACCATGCACCTTTCCATAGTAGAACTGACCCTGCAAATGTAGGTTGCAGGTCCAGAACCAGGGCTTTGAGTTTGCCCACCCCAACATCTACCCCATGGATGAACTGCTGGAGTGCAAGAAGAGGCCAGTTCCACAACCCAAAACTACAGGATCTCCATGATACAGGACAGTGATAGCATATCTGAGAGGAATTCCAGTGAGGTTCCAGTATTGACAAAGTATCAGAAAACAGAGGTCTCGTGCAGACCAACGAGTCATTTTAATGAACATTTGCAAGCAAAATGTATGTATAGACAAAAGGGAATATTGTGGGACTCACTGAGACACACTGCAGCTTCCACAATGAGATATATTTTTTATGCGGGGACAGATTGCAAGGGTGGAGGGTGGGTCTGAGGGGAGATGGGAAATGAGAGGGAATAGGGTGCATGATTTGAAATTCATATAATAATTTTTTTCAATTAAAAACACTTAAAAAAAACAAAAAAGAGAAAGAAACATGATTCTGTTTTTTCTCTTCTGGATGAAACTGACTTTGCCAACACAATTGTGCGCAAATTTTACACAACAAAATGTAAAAGTTAAATGAGAGTATGAATCTTCAAGAAGTTAGGCCTCAGTTTCTACACAGGTGTTTGCTTCCTATACTTACTTCATTCAATGTATAGGAATATTTTTAAATTCCCCCTGAGAAAAATATCGCTTCAGCTCCTAAGGTGAGATGAGCATAACATTAGCCATGGGCGATTCCCGTGAAGAAAATATATTTACCTCCTGCCTTTCTGAACCATTCAGCCTGGTAGAGGAAACATAGGTTCATAGATACAGCTACCTCACAATGTGCAGTTGTTATGGTGGGACATGGATGTTACATTATAAAGCAGAAATGCAGAAGGGCTGTTAAACGTCTTACTGTGGAATGGAGAAATACTTGTGAATTATGTTAACAAAGAAATCTAGGTCTCTGCTATTACAGCTGCCTTCCTTTTGAAATGCCTGTGACTTCTGAAGATAAGCTTTCAAAAGCAAATGCTGGTTTTCAAAGGAAATGCATCTTAGAGTCATCGGCTGTGCCACAGCCTCCAAATGGATAGTGGTGAATATTGAAATGTTATCTGACACCAGAGTAATCTAAACAGAATTATAATAGAATTACCTTCAATTAGAGAATCAAATTTCTCATGAAAAGCTTTCATTTGGGGTCTGTGGAAACAATGGAGGTTTCATTTCTGTTTGGCACATTTATGATCTTTGTTTGGATAAATGGTGTGTGGCATTTAAATGAGATTCTCTTTTCAAAACAGCCTTTGGGATTTAGAGTAAGAAAAAAAATAAGAAAGAAAAACAGACTGAATAGACCTAGTGCGTTTGTATTTTGTAACAGATGATCATAATTTTCTGCTTAGGAGAGTGTATACTGAATACAGGAAAGTATTTGTATCTTACTATAGAAGCTTGGGAGCCCTGATGGTCAGACAATATAATATTTGAACATGGATAGATGAACAGACACCATCTATGTCTTTGCTAGACTCAGCTTCCAACTAAACTTTCCACATATGTAGAATGAAATAAAAAGATAAAATTCCTGAGAAAGAAGTCCTAAGGAGATGATTATACTTTTTCCTTGCCTTCCACAGCTCAAAGGCTTTAAAGCAGTCTCTATTTCATTTAACTTCATTTTCCATAGCCCAGTTCATCAAGGGAGAAATTTATATCAGTAACAGAGAGTATTTCTCAAAACCCTTCTCCAAAATATCCTACCCAAAGATGACATTAACTTTTTAAATGTGACCCAATATGTTTTCACAAGTTCATTTACTTCTATTATAATTGTGTATATTAGATATATACGGAAAAAGAAGTCATAGCATTTCTATATAAAAACATAGGCATTTATACTTTTGATTTAATTTAGATAATATTAGGGAATAATTCTTGATTGTAATGGTTAGTTTTTAACTGTCAATTTGACATAATCTAGAATCACCAGAGAGAAGATTCTCATTGAGGGATTGTCTAGATCACATTTGCCTGTAAATATATCTTTGGAGGACTATCTTGCTTACATTAATTGACTAGAAATGACTCAGTCTAAAAGAGAGTCACATATTTCCAAATTTGAGTCCCTGACTATGTAAAAGAGGATAATGTGAGTAGGCCATGAGCAAGTGTACATCCTTTCCTTTCACATCTCTTGCTCTTGACAATGGATGTGACATGACCAGTTATTTTCAGGTTTCTTGTCCCCTTGGCTTCTGTAAAATGGACTATGACTGGAAATGTGACTAAAATAAGTTGTTCCTCTTCTAAATAGCTGTTTATTTAAGTATTATGTTATAGTAACAAGAACAAAACTAAAATATTGATCTACTAAATACGTAAATCTGGCCCAAGTATATACAGAAACATGAATTAAAATAACTGTCATAGCTGCTGGCATATGTCTCTAGAGAGGATCCTCTATCCTAATGCTGTCGCCTTTTGGAAGTGAGCACTGAAAGACCATGAATACCTTCCCTGCCCCCTTCTTTCTCTGTCTGTGAAGAAGTGAGAAGTGTGTGGTTTTCCCTCACCACACCCCCCAAACCACCAGGTTCAGCCTCCCTACCCAGAAACAATGGAGCTAAGTGACAAGTGAGGATGAGAAGGAATCTGAAACTCCAAACCAAAATAATATTACCTGCCTTGGAGTTGCTTACTCTGTTATTCATCACAGCTCTGGAAGCTGGCATACCCTTCTATGAAACAAGTCCAGAAAGCATGGTGATGACAGAACCACAGGACAGTCTCAGGGACTAAATAATGAAGGGGAGCTCCACAGTCTAGATGATCAGTAGGAACTCTTGTAAATAGGACTAATGACTGTCTTCTTTTTTTTTTTTCGTTCAAGTTTTCAGTTTATTTAATATGCTATATGTACAACAGTGTGCTCATTAAACACAGGGTTTATTTTATTTTTTTCTTTATTTTTTATTTCTTCAAGTTACATCTCAATCGCAGTCCCCTCCCTATTCCCCCTCCCTCTCACCCTCAAACCCCCATCCTCTTCCCCTTTTTTTTTTCTTTTAAGTTTAAGGTATATCTTATTTCCCCCTACCTTTTTCCCTTTCAGTCCAACAAATTTAAGCACTGGGCTTGAAGTGTTTGGTAGGGCCTCAGGAGGCAATAATGTGGCTGAGGTAGGTGTGTTTAATTACGACAAGGCTGAAACATAAGCAGCTGTGGGGCTCTAGACGTCAGGTCATATTGGTTTTTTGACTAATCTCTTTCTCTGTATCCTACCTCCCTTCAGTTCACCCAGCTTTATGTCCCAGTTCAATGACCCCTTCTTTACCAAAGGCAATGATCTACTGGCTAGAAATGGGCATATTAAGAAAATATTCACAGTGCTTTGTAAAACTTCTTGGTAGAATGTAAATTCCTTAGCATCAGCTTTCACTTTTGTGTCTACATTGCCAAATAGTGCAAACAAATATTGATGACTAAATAATAATTTGGCAAGATTGATCAAAGTATTTTATGTCTGTTTAATTGTAAATTAGAAAATAGCACTTATGATAAACTTAGAATTTAATGAAAGTTACTAAAAATCCAGGTAATGTTAAGGAATATATTTAAATAACAATAATATGAAAATTCATTGAAAAGAGGGAAAACTAATGTAAATCCAAATTCCCAGTCTGTACATGTAAACATGGAAGAAATAATTTTTCCTTTCTCTCATCCTAAGAACTACCCCAGAACAATATTATTATTATTAGCCTCAGTAAAATTTCACTCTCTCCTCACCTCCCAATGGTCATGGAAGAATACTAATGGCCTTGTCCTAGTCTGAGACAACCTAAAAAGTCAGTATAAATTATCTTCTCATTTCCTGCTTGCCAGTTTCTATCTGTAAGAAAGTTATAACTTTTTTTCTCAAACTTGTTTTTGTGAGTAGACCACTTTCTTGGCAAACGTTTGGCTGTCCCTTCTCAGGCTGTGTCATCTCTATGATCTTTTGCCAGCCCTTGGAGAATACCCTATCCCTCATGAACTTCCCTCCACACAATGTGAAGAAAACCCCTTTCTTCCCACCGAAGCTTAAAACCTCTTTTTCTTTCCTTGAAGCAGAAAAAGAAAAGCTTTATTCCCTTCAGACCAAGTAAATAAGCAATAACACTTGAATCATAGGTGCAAGAAGTTTTCAATCCTGCCTGGAAAATGTTTATATATGTTGGTTGATACATTAGGGAATTGTCTTATTGAGTCAAATATTTATTTTCTGAAAAGTGGCAGTTAAAAATAAAGTTTGTATACCTCTTGTTCAGGTGGGAAAAGACTCAACAACCCAGTTTACAAGATATGTTGATGCACTATGAATTCTTTACAATGGCTGTACATATTTGATATAACTGATCCAGAGTAAATAAAGATAATTTTATTTTTAATATGGATTTGAAAATATTTATTAATTAGTATATACACAAATACTTGGAATATTCACTCTTTATTTAAAGGCAAGTCAAAACATGAAATTCCAAAATCAGTGATATTGTATGGAGACCAGTCAGAACAAAATTTAAGGTAGAGATTCTTTAACCTGAGAAGCCTGATAGCTTAACTCCATTTAAAGGACAGATGTGATGTATGCCTTAAAGATCATGCCACCTCATAATTGGACCCTAGGCAATGTTTCTAAAGAGATGGAATGTGAATAAAGGAATAACTAATTATTTTATAAATTGATGAAAATATTAATTTCTAGAAGTACAAGAAAAACATTAAGCAGCTAAAATAATATATAGAGAAAAGAAGTAATCAGGCAAAGTTAAAGGCCCACTTAATAGCAAAGAATTCGTGGTTTGCACTGTAAATCTTGCCAGCTATTAAGGTTAGGGATGTCATGGATTCTAGGTAAGAGCATACTATTGCCACTTTCTTAAACCAGCATAATTACCAACTGCATTCTAAATATTTATTACTATGCCCATAGAAACATATAATTCTCACCCCTCATAAATGAAGCTTATTTTTCTAGCAGTCAGAGATGTGACAGACATGATATCTACTTAAGTCACACAAAAACAACTGACCATGAGATACGCGTCCACAATTGAAGCATCTCTACACCCAAGGCTCAGGGCACATCATTGGAAAAGAGTGGAAAGATAACAAGAGCAATAACACCAAAGCATCCGTTATGAGGTAATATTTCCTATACATGAAAGGGGTTGCACCCATGAAATTTCAATGATGTAGTTATCCAGACAAGGCTTACATGAGGACCGCACCAGTTGACTTTACAAAGTGGATGGGGGAAATCCCACAAACCCTGAGTCTAACTGAGGAGATACAAGCAATTAACAGATGCTGAGAGAAAGAATATGTATTTCCAGCAATAATGCTACTTATAAGTTATCTAGCCCTGAACAAATATACATGTGAACAATGATGAGTGTATTCAGCAGGGTATATAGATATATTATCTGTGTGTGTGTGTGTGTGTGTGTGTGTGTGTGTGTGTGTGTGTGTTTTCTAGGTATGAGGTAATGAACACAGTTATACTTACCCATTTCATGAGAGCGTCTTCTTTGCAGAACTACTAAGCATTACTGCCTATGACTTGATTAGACCCTGACAGTTGCATCATAGATTTTATGGGATGTTAGTTAGCACCCCAATATCTAGAAACCCCAACCAACCAAAGGAGTTAGTTCAAAATTTCCCATAACTTAAAAGAAAGTAACTAAAGTGAGTTTGGGGAAAAATGAATTTTAAATATTTAACATGAAAACAACCTTGACTTTTCCATTCTGTCTCCAGAAAATATCTTGGTCTCTAAATAATATATGTTGTATTGAATCGGGTATCCCTACATCAAACATGAATGAACAACGCTTGACAATTAAAAATTCTCATTAAAGGAGACAAATCGAAATTCTTTGTCACTGAATATCTCCAAAAAATGAAACTTGCTATGAAATCTGGAAAACTTTCTGAATTGACTAAATTTAAGACAATCAGAAATTATAAGCTTCAAGCATGAATGAAGGGAAATACAAGGTATTGGAGATTTGGTTAGGGCTTGAGGAAAACTAAGAACAATGTCTAGAGACATTTTTATTTGTAAAATATTTTATAAATTATTTTATTTTTATAAATTATAATGTAAGTATATCATTTTCTTCTTCTCATTTCTACCTCATAATTCAGCGGTAAACCCCTCACTGGTTGATTTCAAGCATCTACTAATATGATGCTACTGCACTTCAATGTTCATATCTGAAACTGTGGTGTATTTATTTTATCTCATGTAGAAATAATGAGATAATACATATTTTTGTTATAAAAGTTGTATGATTTTTATCTGTCACAGTAGAGGTGAATATTAACATTGATTCTATCCCTAATTTGAAGAGGGACTTAAGTGTCACCATCTACTATGCATGTGTGTGAGTATGTACATACTGTAGCTGAGGTTTCTTCTGTTATTCAGCAATCATAGAAAGCGTCATATGCAATTCATCAACTAGAAGTAAAATTCATATAATTAGAGATATTGGAATATAGAAAACCATTGAAAGACAGGACAGAGAAAACTAAGGAAAGAATGAACTTTGAATCTGATTTAAAATCCTAAAGACTCAGTCCTAATATTTATGGAATGAGAAGAGGATATTTTTGCTATCCCTGCCTTAGCTTGCTCATCTTCAGTTAAGGCAGGCATATTCTGTAGACATAGCCTCAGTGTCTGAGCCATTTACTAAATTTACAGGCCTATTGAGAACCTCATCCAAAGAAGAAATGAGGAAGCAGCACTACTCACACTGGTGCCCATTCTGGTACCTAGGGAATCTGTTGTGTCACCCCAAATGATCTGGTATTTAAGCAAAAGCACCCTGTGATTCTACTTGTCTGGTCTCCTTCCTAATTCATGGTTTAATTGCAATGTCATTATCTAATCCAAAGATATGGGCAACAAGTTCGGGGCCAAATTTTAGTAGTTATATTTTTCAGAGTCCAGAGTGCTAACCATTACACCATGGAACCCGCTGTTAGTTATATTTTTCACACATAAGAAAACTTGTTTGTTTGTTTAGCTTTCTGCTGAGTACTATCTGAGATCCAGTGCAGGTAGACCTGAACTGAAAAGCTTCACAAAGTTAGCTAGTCTTCTATACTGTTCTAATAAGTGCTTTTTCACCATGTGTGTCTCCTGCAAGATGCTCGGACACTAGATGACTTTTCTACTCTCAGACAAACTTAAGACTCTCATGATCTTTAGCGTAATTGCTTTATTAGTGGGAGTAATCTGCTCTCAAATTTAATGCTCATATCAGAATTTACATGCTTCCTACTCTAAGAATGTCACTTGCCATCTTTTCTTCTGTGTGTGAAGTTAGTCTATGTAGTTCATTTTTTTCTTTACCTGTGATCTTGACTAGAGACAGATGTCTGACTATTTTGGGAACATGTTTATGATGATGAATTAAAAATACATCTTGATGTATTTTTCTAAAATTAGTTCATATAATCATTCTCTCAAAACAATTACATTTTAGTTTTTTAAATCTTCTGTAGGAGTTTCTACATTATTTTCAACACTTTTTAAAAATATGCATAGAAAATATTCTAATATTTATAGCCTATATAACCTTTTAATCTTGTATTACATGACTTTTTTTCAACATTTGTTTATTTCAAGTTACATCTCAATCATAGCTTCATCCCTCCTCCACTCCCAGTTCTATCCTCCTACCCTCTATTCCTTTTCCCTCTTATCCTCTTTTTCTTTGTTTTTTTTTTATTTAAAGTGTACCTTTTTTCTCCCAACATCCCCCCTTTTAGTTCAATAAAAGGCTCTTTTTCTTATAATAAATACAATACAAAACAATAATAGTCACTAGAAAACAATTATGAAAATTATAAGGTATAACATATATTCCCAATGGACTTTTGCAAAGAAGATGTGACTGAGACTACATATTCATCTAAAACAGGATACCAATGAGGGAACTGTAGTCTGATTTGGTGAGTCAATGAGTTCTTTGGGGTTATTTACAGGAGCATGGGTGGCACAAATATAACTGTATCACCAGAAATCTCACTCCAACATGGGGTGAAGACACGTCTAAGGTAAATGCCTGAAGTGCTGTACCTAAATTAAAGGGAGATTCACCAGTGTCCTTTTTGGTGATTGCTGCTTATGTAACTGTGGAAAGGTGTAGGGATAAGGTTATTGTGTAACTCAAATACTGATTTCTGTATCCCAATATCTGATTGAATTCCTTGTACTTAGACTCTCCTGTCTGAATGTTGTATAAATGCTGATCCCGAATTGTTCCCCGAAATGCCAATAAAGCAGCTTACAGCCAATCACTGAGCATACAAAAACATAAGAACAGCATAAGCTATTATTGATATATTTTTTAAGGACACAAAGTTGGATGGTTAGAAGGGTCATGGATTTAACAGGAACTGGAGGAGAGATGTAAATATGATCAAAACACACTGTACAAAATTCTTATAGAACTAATAAAATGAAAACAATTTGGTAAAAAAATATCAAAATAAAGATGAATATATTGCATTTTTAAATGTTTGCCATATGTACAATATAAAAAATAATTTCCCATTCTATGCCTAAAACATTAAGACATTTTAGTAGAATACATAGAATGAAATTTAGCTAAATGTTTTTCTTATGGGTTTATATAGGAAACAAAATAAAATTATGTAGTCAAGGAAAAGATATAATATCACTGCTACAACAGCATACTGACTCCATGGTTGTGATTTTTAACAATAAGCACTGGGAATATATTATTTTATCACAGGTAATACCTCCTATTCTAAACAGCACTTGAAATATGATAGAAGATAACAATCCTCTGTGTATCTGTTGCCACAAAACTAAACATTCTAAAAGCCCAGTGGAGTAAAACAATGACTATATTTTTCTGATTATAGAGACTCTAGGTAAGAATTTGGATTGTGTACAACAGAGATCATTGGTTTTATGCTATCTGAGTAATTTTCTGAAAAGTTTCTAAAATTACTAAACAGAAAAATCTCTGTCCCCTGTTAATACTGTTAAATACTGGGATGGGATGCCTCAAACAAAAAGGTTGAGCTCAGTTTGGAGGGATGAATGGAGAACCAAGCATGGGCTTTCTCTATGTAAACAGGGCTCCTTAAAGAAATGCACATGTCTCTGTGGGAAGTGTCCAGATAATAAACCTTTGAAGAGAAACAAATAGACACTTTGCTTTTTCTTACTGAACTTCTGGAGTTGCATCACACTGATTTCACCTCATGACTCAATTGTGTAAAGTAGTTAAAAGTCAGTCCAGATTCAAGAGCAAGGCAATCGCACCAAGAATCTTGACAGGGAATGGAGTTTATTGAAGAGCATGCATAATGAAAAATATGCTTGGGTCTTAATTGGAAACTTTACAGAGAAAAACTGAAATTAAATCTACTATGGCATAATTTTAGATTAATATAGGCTATAGGGAAATAACTCAGTTAGTCATGTACTTACTAGGGCTGAATGTACGTTTACATTTGAATTCCCGGTACCTATGGAAAAACACAGATCTGATGGTCCACACCTTCTATTCAAGGCTAGGAAGACAGAGACAGATGGATCCCTTGTCCATGCTGACCACTCAGACCAGAAAGTCTGTGAAATCTAGGTTCAATTAATGACCCTGTCTCAGAACATAGGGTAGAGAAAGACTGAAAAAGTCATCTTACATAATCTTATGGCCTCCACAGGTATGCATGCATGGTAACACATCATGGGAATGAACAGTCACATCACATCGCATCACATACACACACACACACACACACACACACCATGATGTTATTTTTCTTACTTCTCATTGAGCATTTTCAGGGAAACAATCTCAAAAGAGTCTAATTTTTGCCAAAACTGTGGAAAATTGAGAGAAAAAAATTCATAGTAGATGACTTTGAAAGAACAGTTAAAATGAAAGAAATTTTGCCATGAAATTAACTATAGTACTTAAAGTGAAAAGAGGGATCATCGAAAGAGACATGAGACTCAAATCACAGCACATGCATATAATAATACACATAGAATATTCTAATCAAATAGAAGTTATTATCAAATTTTAAGAGAACTATTATAAACTAATTTATTAATTTATAAAAAGCCACCACTGGTGTTATATAGAGTATTAATGTGAAAGTGGGGTGTATAAATTTTATGAGAACTAGGAACATATCAATGGCAAAAGCTCTGGCTTGTACTGGAAGAGAAAAGGAATGTCCAAAGGCAGCTCATAATCGATGATATATCTTGCTGAGGCTTCGAAGTGGCATTGGAGAACTAGATGACACCATCATTTCAGGGGGAAGAATCACTGAATAAATTGCAGTGCCATCTTTTGTCATGACAAAGATGAGAAAAGAAAGAAATGAAGTAAACACTGAGATAAAACATTAAATGTCTAATATAATTATTTACATATAACATAAATATTACATATATTTATATTTTTAGGTAGCTCCACATATTGGAACAATTGCCTGAAAAATAGAAATATAACATTCTTTAGCATTCACTATATAAGACTTAAAACTTCTCATAATTCACAAGAAACCTTTCTATAACTCAAGAATGAAATAACTTAAAATTTTGTTCAGAGTTAATGTTTATTATGCTATCATGACAAGTTCACAAGGCTCACTTTTATTTCTAAATCTTTTCCTTTACAATCAAATAAGAAACTAAAACAAGAAAGAAAAAATCCATAGGCCCCCAAAGGACCTGTATTATTTAAGAGCAAACTCCATCCCTTAAACCAACTGAATTATTAATGTCATCATCAAAGTCAATGTCCAGAGATGATGTTCTGTTGCCACCTCATTTCATTATTCATCTCCACTCAAAGGAATGCTTCCAGCATAGGATGAACAACCTAGTTTCCTTCTTCCTGGGCCACATATCTTCCTTTCCTATGATCTCCAGGGTGCTTATGAGAAGTCTGTTTGAGGTTGAAAGGTCTGTGTCTTTGCCACAGGGTATCTCAAGGTCAGTGATGGACAATTGAAAACCTATCTCTTCCCTTCCTGAGGCTTCTGAGTTCTAATATTTTCTCAAGTGTAGAAATCATAAAGATGTTACCTGGTATGTAGCATTACAAAAGCATACTTTGTCTAAAAAATAAACTAAATTTCAAAAACAATTTTTTTTCTGACTAAAGCTCGGTGAAAAAATGAAAAAACATCAGCAAACAGTTACTTCAATAAAAATTGAAATCATATGGAATATTTTTTAAATTGGTCCTATGTAGTATTATAGCATAGACCCACATTTTTATATACTTGGAAAAATTGGAAAAGCATCTGATATCATGCTTACAAGCATGCCAATTGAGTATGATACTCCAGGTTTCAATTCTAGCTGTGTCTCCTGCCAGCTCTTGATCATGGTCATCTTAATATATTCTCTGTGCTGATTTCCATATACATAAAACTATCATCACATTAACAAAGCTTTAGTAGTTTATATATGTTGTTAAATACTGAAAAATCCAGTCTAAATAACTGAATAGAATAATTTCTTTTAGAAAAAATGACAATAGATACCAGATACTAACTAACCCTGAATATGAGTTATGATTTTATTAATTAACCAAATTATGGTGCATTTGCAAGTGTAGTTCATGTGCTCATATTCATGTGTGTTGTGGCACACATGTGGAAGTCAATGGAAACTTTCAAGAGTTGCTTCTTGCCATTCATTTTCTTGAGGTGGGTTCTATCTTGTGTTTTTGATATTTCTCTGTGTACACTGGCCTGCTAACTTCTGAGAGATTCTCTTGTCTGAATTTTCAATTCTACTGCAGGAGTGCTAGGATTATGGAAACACTTGATTCTTTCTTAACCTATGTATCACTAACCAAACTCAGGAGGTCAGGAGTACGTAAGTAATGCTTTTACCCAATGAGACACCACTTTGACCCTGATATAAGCTATTTTCCACCTCCTATTTTACATTTTAATTAAGAATCTCCTGAAAAGATTAGAATTCTTTGTACCAGTACTCATTCTACATAATTTCTTTAGCCTCCACAAACCAAGTATTCATTGATTGAAGGAATGAAATCCTAATAAAAATTTCTATTTCATACTTTCTTGTGTCAAAGAAATTGATCAGAACATTATAAGGTGTAAGATATCATCTTTATTTTGCTTTTGAGATTTAAGACTATTATTGCATAACCAATTTGTACATAACAGTGTTTCAGTAAATGATATGTGAAGATAGCTCTGAATACTACCCATAAGTCCCTATTAAAGTTTGCACATACTCACACACCCATCAATTAAGAAGTATAGGCAGGGGAGGATTGAGATTTCTAGATCAGCCTGTACTACACTGAAAGACATGTCCCAAAAAAATCTCAAACAGACAAACAAACAAATTTGCATCTCCTCTAAACACTAAGGTGAAACATATTTTAAATAGACATATTATAGATAAATAGATGATAGATAGATAGATAGATAGACAGACAGATGATAGATATAGATAGATGATAGATTGATATAGACAATAGGTAGATAGAAATATATGCCTCTCAAGTGTTGAGGTTAATGGTGTGCACCATCACCACCCTGTTCATGGTAACTCTAGAATTTAAAAGACAACTAAAATAATGATCCTCCTGTCTCTGCTGGAATTAAAGGCATAGGCTAACTCCATCCTTCTCAAATATTTTACCATAGCTCAAAATTACTTCAGTTCTTAGAGGTTTAGAAAACCAGGTAGGTATTTTATTAAGTATCTTTGCATCCATGTTCATAAGGGAAATTGGTCTGAAATTTTCTTTCTCCATTGGGTCTTTGTGAGGTTTAGGTATCAGGTAACTTGGGCCTCTTAGAATGTGTTTGGCAGTATTCCTTTTGTTTTCTATGTTGTGGAAAAGTTTGAAGAATATTGGTGTTAGCTCTTCTTTGAATGTCTGGTAGAATTTTGTGCTGAAACCATCTGGCCCTGGGCTTTTTTTGGTTGAAAGACTTCTAATGACTTCGTCTATTTCCTTAAGGGTTATAAGACTGTTTAATTTGTTTACCTGTTCTTGATTTAACCTTGGTAGGTGGAATCTATCAAGAAAATCTTCCATTTTATTTAGATTTTCCAATTTTGTGGAATACAAGTTTTTGAAGTAGGACCTAACGATTCTTTGGATTTCCTCAATGTCTGTTGTTATTTCCCCCTTTTCATTTCTGATTTTGTTGATTTGGGTATTTTCCCTCTGCCTTTTAGTTAGTTTAGCTAAGGGCTTGTCTATTTTGTTGATTTTCTCAAAGAACCAACTCTTGGTTTGTCGATTCTTTGTATTATTCTTTTTGTTTCTAAGTTGTTGATTTCAGCCCTGAGTTTGATAATTTCCTCTCATCTGCTCCTCTTGGGAGTGTTTGCTTTTTTGTGTTCTAGCTCTTTCAGGTGTACTTTTAGGTGACTAGTATGGGAACTCTCCAGTTTCTTTTTGAAGGCACTTAGTGCTATAAACTTTCCTTTTAGCACTGCTTTCAATGTGTCCCATAAGTTTGGTTATGTTGTGCCTTCATTTTCATTGAGTTCTAAGAAGACTTTAATTTCTTTTTTTATTTCTTCCCTGACCCATAGGTCATTGAGGATAGAGTTGTTCAGTTTCCATGTTTTTGCAGGCTCTGTGTTGTTTTTGTTATTGTTGAAGCCTAGCTTTATTCCATGATGGTCTGATAAGTTACAAGGGGTGATTTCAATTTTCCTGTATCGGTTGAGGCTTGCTTTGTGACTGACTATTTGGTCGATTTTGGAGAAGGTTCCATGAGGTGCCTAGAAGTGTATTCTTTTGTTTTGGGGTGAAATGTTTTGTAGATATCAATTAGGTTCATTTGATTCATGACATCTGTGAGGTTCATTATTTCTCTGTTTGGATTCTGCATCATTGATCTGTCCAGTGGTGAGAGTGGTGTGTTGAAGTCTCCCACTATTAATAAAATACTTGCAAACCAGATCCAAGATAACATCAAAAGTATCATACACCATGATCAAGTAGGCTTCATCCCAGGGATGCAGGGATGGTTCAACATTAGAAAATCCATCAATGTAATCCACCGAATAAACAAGCTGAAAGAAAAGAACCACATGATCATCTCATTGGACACTGAAAAAGCTTTTGACAAAATACAGCACTCCTTCATGTTAAATGTCTTAGAGAGATCAGGCATACAAGGACCATACTTAAACATAATAAAGGCAATTTACAACAAGCCAATAGCAAACATCAAACTAAATGGAGAGAAATTTAAAGCATTTCCTCTAAAATCAGGGACAAGGCAAAGCTGACCACTCTCTCCATATTTATTCAACATAGTACTAGATAGAACAATAAGACAACTAAAGGAGATCAAAGGGATATAAGTTGGAAAGGAAGAAGTCAAAGTATCCCTATTTGCAGATGATATGATAATATAAATAAATGACACCGAAAATTCCAACAGAGAACTCCTACAGCTGATAAACTCCTTAAGCAAGGTGGCTGGATACAAAATCAATTAAAAAAATTAGTATCCCTTTTTTACACAAAAGATAAATGGGCTGAGAAAGAAATAAGGGAATCAACACAATAGCCACAAATAATATAAAATACCTGGAGGTAACTCTAACCAAGCAAGTGAAAGACCTGTATATAAGAACTTCAATTCCCTGAAGAAAGAAATTGAAGAAGATATCAGAAGATGGAAAGATCTGCCTTGCTCATGGATAGGTAGGATCAATATAATAAAAATGGCCATCTTAACAAAAGCAATATACAGATTCAATGCGATTCCTATCCAAATAACAACCCAATTTTTTATAGATCTGGAAAAAAGACAATTCTCAACTTCATATGGAATAACAAAAGACCCAGAATAGCTAAATCAATCATGTACAATAACAGAACATCTAGAGGTATCACCATCCTGGATTTCAAGCTGTACTATAGGGCAATAGTAATAAAAACAGCATGTTACTGGTATGAAAACAGACCAGTTGACCAATGGAATCGAATTGACGACCCAGAAATAAACCCACACACCTATGATCACTTAATTTTTGACAAAGAAGCCAAAAACATACAATGGAAAAAGCAAAGCATCTTCAATAAATGGTGCTGGTCTAACTGGATGTCAACATGTAGAAGAATGCAAATAGATCCATACTTATCACCCTGTACAAAACTTAAGTGTAAGTGGATCAAGGACCTCAACATAAATCTGGAAACACTAATATTAATGGAAGAGAAAGTGGGGAAAAGCCTTGAACTCATTGGCACTGGTAGCAACTTCCTGAATAGAACACCAATAGCTCAGGCACTAAAACGATCTATCAATAAATGGAACCTTATAAAATTGAAAAGCTTCTGTAAGGCAAAGGACACTGTCCTTAGAACAAAACGGCAGCCTACAGACTGGGAAAGGGGCTTCACCAACCCAACATCTGACAGAGGGTTATTATCCAAAATATATAAAGAACTGAAGAAATTAAACACCAAAAAATCAAATAATCCAATCAAAAAATGGGGTACAGAGCTAAACAAAGAATTCACAGAAAAGGAATCTCTAGGCCGAGAGGCATTTGAAGAAATGTTCAGTATCTTTGGTCATCAGTGAAATGCAACTCAAGACGACTCTGAGATTCCATCTCACACCTGTCAGAATGGCTAAGATCAAAAACTCAAATGATAGCACATGCTGGCAAGGATGTGGAGAAAGGGGAACACTCCCCCATTGCTGGTGGGACTGCAAACTTGTGCAACCACTTTGGAAATCAATCTGGAGATATCTTAAAAAATTGGGAAAAATTCTACCTCAAGACTCAGCCATACCCCTTTTGGGCATATATCCAAAAGATTAGAAACGAAACCAGAAGGACATTGCCTCAACAATGTTCATATCAGCTTTATTTGTAATAGCCAGAAACTGGAAGCAACCCAGATGTCCTTCAATTGAAGAGTGGATTAAAAAAACCATGATACATTTACACAGTGGAATACACAGCTATCAGAAATGAGGAAATCATGCAATTCGAAACCAAATGGATTCGCTCATCCTAAGTGAGCTGACACAGTCCCAGAAAAATAAACATGTATGTATTCCCTTATAAACGGATATTAACCATACATCACAGGTTAACTATCCTACAACCCACACACCCAAATAGATAGAAACCTAGCATATTTATCCTAGAAATATTTTACCCACCAGTGAGTCATGGAATCTGCTGCAGATTAGTGGAACACCTTACCCTAGATGGTGTGCCATATCAAGCCCCAGTACAAGTGGAAGCTCTTGGCCCTCACATGACAGAAGATCTGAGGGAGTATGATATGTGAGGGACCACTTCATGTGAGAAGAAGGAGAGTACCAAGTAGAGGAACAAGGAGGGAGGGGGAAAGGAGGGAGGGAAGAAGAGGGGAATGGAGGGGTCAGGAGGAAAGGGGGGAGGAAACTGTTCTAGAAGTAATTTGAGAAAACAAAATAATACTTTTTTTTTTTTAAAGAAAAGAGTTAATAGGCTTAAAGAGGGAACTGTGGGGGGAAGATATATCTTAAACTTTAAAAAAAGGGAAGAGGAGGGGGGTTCAAGGGGGAAGAGGGTGGGAGGGTGGGACTGGAGGGGGGAGTATGGAGGGGATTGTGATTGAGATGTAACTTGAAGAAATAAAAAATAAATTATAAAAAAAAAGAAACCAGGTAGAACTGTAGTAACCCTAATTTACTTACAACTTTTAAACCTCTTAACTGCCGCTTTTTCTTTTTTTTGGAACATCAACATTAATATTAAAAGTAAAGTGCTAAATGTGATTCAAGGTCAGAGTACCTTTATTGCCGAAGGGTCTCAAACATCTCTGGCTTGCCTCAATCTAATTACAGGGGAGGTTGCATTTTAACTTAATCCTCTTGCCTCCACCTCTCCAATACAGGCATACTCCACCAAGCCTGGTTTATGAAGTGTTGGGGGCTAGACCAGCGTTTCATGAATGTTACACAAGTACTCTACCAATTATACTTCAAGACTGGTCCCAGTGTACCATTTTATTAATTGAAAAACTTTTATTATGTGAATTTCCGATTATGCATCCTATTCCCTCTCGTCTCCCACCTCTCCTCAGATCCACCTCCATGCTTGCAATCTGTCCCAGCATAAAAAATAAAATATCTTTTTTGCCCTTATACCTTTGTATATTGATACAAAATTAGTATTATATTTGGCTAAAGTGGTATTGACCATTGTATATTGTGCAAAATTAAGATTGTATTGGACTACATCCATATTGATCTTTGTATATTGATACAAAATTAAGATTATAGTTGGCCACAATGGTATTGACCCTTGTATATTGACATAATATTAAGATTGTATTGGGCTACATAGGCACTGATCTTTGTGTATTGATACAAAATTAAGAGTATATTTGGCCACATTGGAATTGATCTTTGTATACTGATATCAAATTAAAGGTAACGCTTCTTTTTTTTGTTATTTTCCTTTTTTTTTGTATATTTTATTATATATTTTTCCCCCAACATCTCCACCTTTTAGTCCAATAAAACGCTGTTTTTCTTATAACAATAAATACAATAAAAAATAATAAGAACAATTAGGAAACAATTATGAAAACTATAAGGTATGACATACATTGCTAATGTCCAGTCCATACGTATCTGGCAACTGATAATAATGTTCTTTTATATATATGTACTTTATTTTTTTTCTTCAAGTTACATCTCAGTCACAAACCCTTCCCTATTCCCCCTTCCTGTACCACCCTTCCACCCTCTTCCCCCCAACACCTTCCCTTTTCAATCCAACAAATGGTTCTTTCTCTTATAACAGTAAATTCTATACAAAACAGCAGAATTAAATACGCCACATTTATGAGAGTTAAATGGCCCAGTATACTTTCCCAATGTCCAGTTCATACATATTTGTCCCCTGACTTTAACCTTCTACCTTCTAACCATCTCCATGAGTTTAAAGTTCTATAACTGACTTAGCTTTCATACTAACTTGCATCACTATTATAACCATCTTCTTAGATCTAGAATGCCCTCTTGATTCCTAAACAACTCAAAATTTAGCTATGAGACTCAAGCTGTCTATTCTTCAACCACCTCAGAGAGCTGAGAGGGATAAATATATCTGATTATATAGGAAGTGCAGGGGCTGCAGCTTCCAATACTAAGAAATGACAAACCAGTGGCTACCTGGACAGTTCCCGTTTTCTCTCCATACATTCCAGCATTAGTCTTCAGCCTTTTGGTCCTGTTTCTCTGACAGACATTTATTGTAGAGCAGGGATTATGAAGGACTTACATACCCTGTCTTGGCAGAGCTAGGCTGTCGACTTCCCTGCTACCAAGTTTTGTCCTTTTTGGACAGCAGTCTGTCTGCAGTTGAAGCAAGGAGTTTTTACATGCCAAGAGATAGGCTTGCCACTAATTCAACCATCTCACACTGGAGATTCTTCGATGCTTATCTTCTACTTGGAGTAGAATAGGGGGTGCTGTGAGGAGCTGATATGTCACGATATCAAAAAAAAATCTTAATTTAAGACCACATCTTTGAATGCCATATTCTGCAGATCTCTTGGGGTTTTTGAAGATGCCCTATCTATCTCTTGTATTTAGATAAGCAAATGTTGCTTGTCTCTTAACAACTTGATTACTGAGTAGCTTAGAGAATATCTGTGATAGACTGTCAGGGTAGCTAACAAGGTGACATGCATGCATGACTAGGAGTTTGTTTTTCTTAACTATCCTAAAGGTAACGCTTCTTAAAGGTATTGTACCTAGTGATAATTAAAAATGAAAAGTGAAGTTCTGGCCTCTTCATATCAACCATCTTAAACCATTTAGGATAGTTAAGAAATACAAACTCCTAGTCATGCAAGCGTGTCATTTTGTTAGCTACTATGACAGTCTATTACAGATATTCTCTACGTTACTCAGAAATCAAGTTGTTAAGAGACAAGCAACATTTGCTTATCAAAATACAAGAGATAGATAGGGCATCTTAAAAAACCCCAAGAGATGTGCAGAATATGGCATTCAAAGCTATTGTCTTAAATTAAGATTTTTTTTGATATCGAGACATATCAGCTCCTGACAGCAACCCCTATTCTACTCCAAGTAGAAGATGAGCATCGAAGAATCTCCACTGTAAGATGGTTGAATTAATGGTAAGCCTTTCTCTTGGCATGAAAAACCCCTTGCTTCAACTGTAGACAGACTGCTGTCCAAAAAGGACAAAACTTGGTAGCAGGGAAGTCAACAGCCTAGCTCTGCCAAGACAGGGTAGGTAAGTCCTTCATAATCCCTACTCTACAATCAATGTCTGTCAGAGAAATGGGACCAAAAGGCTGAAGATTGATGCTGTAATGTATGGAGAGAAAACAGGAAGTGTCCAGGCAGCCACTGATATGTCATTTCTTAATTTTGGATGATGCAGCCCCTGCACTTCCTACATAATCAAATATATTCATCCCTCTCAGGTCTCTGAGGTGGTTGAAGAATAGATAGCTAGAGTTAAATTTTGAGTTGTTTAGGAATCAAGAGGGTGTTCTGGATCTAAGAAGATGTTTTTAAAATAGTGACGCAAGTTAGTATGAAAGCTGAGTCAGATATGGAACTTTAAACTCATGGAGATGGTTAGATGGTAGAATGTTAAAATTAGGGGCCAAATATGTATGAACTGGACATTGGGAATGTATGCTGGGCCATTTAACTCTCATAAATGTGGCGTATTTATTTCTGTTGTTTTGTATAGTATTTACTGTTATAAGAGAAGGAACCATTTGTTGGACTGAAAGGGGAAGCTGCTGGGGGGAAGAGGGTGGAAGGGTGGGACAGGAAGGGGGAGTAGGGAAGTGATTGTGACTGAGATGTAACTTGAAGAAATAAAAAAATAAAGTATAAAAAAATAAAATAAAATAAAATATCATTGTGGAAGCTGTAGTATGTCCCACAATATTCCCTTTTGTCTACACATTTTGCTTGCAAATGTTCATTAAAATGACTCTTTGAGCCGGGCGGTGGTGGCACACGCCTTTAATCCCAGCACTTGGGAGGCAGAGGCAAGCAGATCTTTGTGAGTTCGAGGCCAGCCTGGTCTACAAAGTGAGTACAGGGCAGCCAGGGCTACACAGAGAAACCTTGTCTTGAAAAACCAAAAATAAAATAAAATAAAATAAAATGACTCTTTGGTCTGGTACTAGGCTTCTGGTTTCTGCTACTTTGTCAATACTGGAACTCCTCTCAGATATGCTGTAACTGCCCTGTGTCATGGAGATCCTATAGTTTTGGGTTGTGGAACTGGTCTCTTCTTGCAGTCCAGTTCATCCATGGGGTAGATTTTGGGGTGGGCCAACTGAAAGCCCTGGTTCTGGACCTGCAACCTACACTTGAAGGGCCATTCTACTATGTAAAGATGCAGGGCCTGCTCTCCCAAGTGCTGCAGCATGTAAGGGTCAGGGACAGCTCTCCTGTTTTTGTGATCCCATTTGGGCCAGATCTCCTGTCAGTCAATGTTGATGAGGGCAAAAGGGAGGTGAGGGGATGTCTCCCTAGGCAACACCACCACATAGCACAGAGAAGGCAGGGCTGGCTCTCCCATACTCACTGCCTCAGGCCTGACTCACTCACAACCACAATATCCAGGACCAGCTGTAGTGTGCTACCCAGAAAAGGTGCAGGGCCTGATGTCCTGAGTGCTACAGCATGTGAGGGACAGGGACAGCTCTTCTGTTCTTGTGGCCCATCTGGGCCAGATCTCACCCCAGGGCTAGGTCTCCACAACCCCCATATCCAGAGCCAAGGAGAGTTCTTCTAGTTTCTGACTTGTTTCCTGTCCTGGTAGCTCATCTGGTGCTTGCCTGGTACTGGTATGATAGTCATCACAGGCTACCCCATGGTGCCAATATTGTGTTGGTATCCATTTTGCTTTTGTTTCCAGGAATGTTAGGCTACCATTCATTCAGATGTTCATAGGTCAGAACACTGAATGTAGAACACTCCTCTCTACAACCTACTGATACACATGTGTTTAGGATAATTAAGAGATGCAAACTAATAGTCATTCAAACATGACATTTTGTTAGGTACTAGGATAGTTTATCACAGATATTATCTAAGTTAACCTCTTCTTATGATAGGACCATGCTATTGCATATAAATGAAGCAACCCTGGCACTGCTAGCACCAGCTAATCAAACTCATTCACCCCCAGAACCCCTCCCACTGCCCAAGGTTTATAATGTCCCTGTTCACAAAATAAACTATTCTACCATCTGCTTTATTGAAGATTCTTTGAGATTCATCATTTGATTTAGGTTGTAACATTTTGGAAGGAAGGGCTTTTACAATCCAGAAGAATTTACCTGCCTAACCAGGCTCCTGCTACCAGTAGCCAAAAGTCACTTCGGGGTGCTCAAGATGCAATCTCTGACCTCCATCACTGCTGCTATCCACTGAACCATGTCTGGAGCCCCTGTATTGATCGCTGGGCTTTTCTGGAGCTGCTGATGATAAAGCTCAGGCCTCACAGCTGTGCCCTTCTACCAAATCAGGTCAGAATGTTGCCTCTTGACTAGGTTCAGGAGCATCAAGCTACCTGCCAGCACCCAACCTAGTGCCAGCAGCTTAGCTAAAAGAGCTGTGACCTTACACTACATAGCAGAGAGGGTCTCTCTCTCCAACATGCTTATCTGAGAACTGTAACACTTTGTGGTGAAGAAAATCCATTCTCCTGCCTCTCCAGTATATCCTGTGACACAGATCTTGTCCCGAGTTTTATCCTTCCCTGTCCAGAATCTTATAGCACTCAGACCTTCCATCAGAGAAGTGTGTACTTCTGGCTTAATACCCGACAAGGTGAGAGCTTCCCAAGAGGATTAGAGTGACAATAAAAAGCTCGATTATTTGTGGGTATTCTATGAGCTAACAGCTAAACAATTAAGAGGTAGGTATCTTACATATATGTATCAGATATTTGCATTAAAAAACCTATGGTTTCTGGATAGGTTATACTTGGGAATATATATGAATATATAAATACATACATAAACACAATAACATGAAAAAAGGTCATAAATTTAAAGAAAGTGGATGGCAGTTCTATGTAGGGTTTAGAATGAGGAAAGAAAAGAGAGAAATGTTACTATCTCAAAATTAAACAAAAATAATTTTATATTTTAACATAATTATAAAGAAGTTCATTTCTACCTGATTTTTCCTTAATCCTAATCCTTTGTTTTAATTTTCCCTACTCCACATCCTCCCTTTCTCCTATCTTTCTTCATGTGTTTCCTATTAAATATTTTCAGTCCTATAACTATATCACATCTTCTTTCATATTATACATTTTTGTACTGTTCATTTCAGGACCTTTCAACCTCTATGACTCTTGTCTTGCTCATTGGCCTCTACAGACACTCAATCTAATGCTAAATCTCCTCTACAATTTTCTTTCTACAGACTGGAACATATATATAATAAATTCCTTGAGAAAATGTATTTCATGAGTAGAAAACTTATTGAGAAGTATGAAACAAAAAGATTGAAGAAATACTGACAGCACCATTTTTAGTAAGTATTATGCATTTTACTTTTAAGTTTTGTTATTTTTTATTAAATTTCCCAAAAAATAAACAATAAATATTTCAAGTTAGAGTTTAGAGGAATAGATGGAGGTCAGTGTCATGACTTCCATGAGTGCAGAAGTCTCTTTTTTTGCTTATGTTTATAGTTGGTTTGCTTTGAGTTATGAGACAAAGGAATGGACCATCATATCTGTTTTTTTTGTAACTTTGTGAAATGTATTTTAAAATAAACTTGCAAATAAAAGAAATATCAAAAATATAAATTGACCACACCCAAATTTTATGCTTTTTTAAACATTTATTTATTAATTCAGGCTACATCTCCATCACAGCCCCCTCTATCTACCCCTCCCAGTCTTACCCTCCCACTCTCTACCCCCTCTTCCACTTACCCTAGTCCTCTGGTGTGGGGTGCCTCCACATATCAGCCCCTCCTCAGTTTGTCAGTCATGTGAGGGCTAAGAGCTTCCTCTTGCACTGGAGGCCTACATGGCAGTTTAACTAGGGTGAAGATTTCCACTAACAGATAACAATATCTATGTTCCTGTTCCTTTGGGTCTGTGGGTTGTAGGATTGTTGTACTATACTATATGTGTAATATTCAATTATAAGTGAGTACAAGCCATGTGTATCTTTCTGGGTCTGGGTTATTTCACTCACGATGAGCTTTTTTAGAGGCATCCATTTGGTTGTAAATTACAAATACCCCCACCTCTCATCCCCATTCTCATTCTTCTCCCCATACCCTGTCCCCGACAGTTCACTCCATATATCTATTCTATTTCCCTCCTGAGTGAAATTTAAGCAACCTCCCTTACCCCCCCCCCACTTTTTACTTTTCTTTTTTTGTGTGTCTGTGGATTGTAGTATAGTTATCCTGTACTCTATGGGTAATATACACTTATAAATGATTATATACCATCTGTCTCTTTATGGGTCTGGGTTACCTCACTCAGGATGATTTTTTTTCTAGGTCCATCCATTTGCCTACAAATTGCATGATTTCCTTGTTTTTAATAACTGAATTGTATTCTGTTGTGTAATGTTCTACAGCTTCTTTATCCATTCTTCAGTTGAGGGATATCTGGGTTGTTTCCAGGTTCTAGCTATTATAAATAAAGTTGCTGTGAACATAGTTGAACAAATGTTCTTGTGGTACAGAGGCATCTTTTGGGTATATGCCCAGGAGTGGTGTGGCTGGGTCTTGAGATAGAAGTATTCCCAATTTCCTGAGATACCGCCAGATTGATTTCCAGAGTAGTTGTACAAGCTTGCACTTCCAACAGTAATGGGGGAGCATTTCTCTTACTCCAAATTCTTATCAGTACATGTGGTCACTTGGGTTATTGATCTTAGCCATTCTGATGGGTGTAAGGTGGAATCTCAGAGTCATTTTGAGTAATGACTACGGACATTGAGCATTTCTTTAAGTGATTCTTGGCCATTAGAAATTCCTTTGTTGTGTGTGTCCCATTTTTAAATTGGGTTATTTGGTTTGTTGTTTAATTTCTTAGGTTCTTTATATATTTTGGATATGAGCCCTCTGTTGGTTTTTGGGTCGCTGAAGATATTTTCCCAATCTGTAAACTGCTGTTTTGTTTTATCTATCGTGTTCTTTGCCTTACAAAAAATTTCATTTTCATAAAGTCCAAATTAAAAATTGTTGATGTTAGTGCGTGAGCTGTTACTGTTCTGTTAGGAATGTTGTTTCTTATACCAATCAGTTTAAGGGTTTTTCCCACTTTCTCTTCTACTAGATTTAGTGTATCCAGTTTTATCTTGAGGTCTTTGATCCGCTTGGACGTGAGTTTTGTACAGGGTGATAAATATAGGTCTATTTGCATTCTTCTACACATAGACATCCAGTTAGAGCAGGACCATTTAGTAAAGATACTTTCCTTTTATATTGTATGATTTTGGCTTCTTTGTCAAAAAATCAAATGTCCAAAGATGTTTGGGTTTATTTGTGGGTCTTAAATTTAATTCCCTTGATTAACTACTCTGATTCTGTGCCAATATCATTCAGTTTTTATTATTATTTCTCTGTAGTACACCTTGCAATCAAGGATGGTGATACCTCCAGATTTACTTTTATTGTACAGGATTGTTTTAGCTTTTCCGGTTTTTGTTGTTGTTGTTGTTGTTGTTGTTGTTTGGTTGTTTTACCATGTGAAGTTGAGAATTTTTCTTTCAAGTTCTGTGAAGAATTGTGTGATGGAGATGTAACCTGAATTAATAAATAAATATTAAAAATAAGAATTGTGTTGGTATTTTGAGAAGATTCCACTGATTCTGTATATTGCTTTTGGTAGGATGGCCATTTTTACTATGTTGATCCTACCTATCTATGAGCATAAGAGATCTTTCCATCTTCTGATATCTTTTTCTATCTCCTTCAGGGATTTGAAGTTCTTGCTAAACAGGTCATTCACTTTTTAAATTAGACTTACCCCAAGGTGTTTGATATTATTTGTGGCTATTGTGAAGAGTGCCATTTACCAAATTACTTTTTCTTCCACTTAATCCTTTGTGTAGAGAAGGGTAGTGATTTTTTTGTTGTTGTTGTTTTAAATTGTTATGGTCACATTGCTGTTCACATTGAAGTTCACCTTTGATCCAAGTTCATCTGACAAAATACAAGGGGTTATTTAAATTTTCTTGTATTGGTTGAGGCTTGCTTTGTGACTGATATATGGTTCATTTTGAAGAAAGTTATGTGAGGTTCTCAGAAGAAGGTATATTCTTTTGTGTTTGGGAGAAATGTTCTGTAGATATCTGTTGAGTCCATTTGATTTGTGACATGTAGGGTACCCCTTTCTCCACACCCTCGCCAGCATGTGCTGTCATTTGAGCTTTTGATTTTAGCCATTCTGACATGTGTGAGATGAAATCTCAGAGTCGTCATGAGTTGCATTTCTCTTATGATTAAGGATGTTGAGCATTTCTTCAAGTGTCTCTCAGCCATTAGGGATTCCTCCTTTGTGAATTCTCTATTTAGCTCTGTCCCCCATTTTTTGATTGGATTATTTGGTTTCTTGGCATTTAATTTCTTGAGTTCTTTGTAGATTTTGGATATTGGCCCTCTGTCAGATGTGGGGTTGGAGAAGATTTTCTCCCAGTCTGTAGGCTGCCGTTTTGTTCGAATGACAGTGTCTTTTGCCTTACAGAAGCTTTTCAGTTTCATGAGGTCCCATTTATTGATTGCTGATCTCAGGTCCTGAGCTGTTGGTATTCTGTTCAGGAAGTTGTCGCCTGTGCCAATGAGTTCAAGGGTTTCTCTCACTTTTTCTTCTAGTAGATTTAGTGTGACCGGCCTTATGTTAAGGTCTTTGATCCACTTGGACTTAAGTTTTGTACAAGGTGATAAGTATGGGTCTAACTTCATTCTTTTAGAAGTGGACATCCAGTTGTACAAGCACCAATTGTTGAAGATGATGTCTTTCTTCCATTGTGCCATTTTGGCTTCTTTGTCAAAAATTAGGTGGCCATAAGTGTGTGGGTCTATTTCTGGATCTGCAATTCGATTCCATTGATCTACCAGTCTGTTTCTATACCAGTACCATACTGTTTTTACAACTATTGCTCTGTAGTACAGCTTGAAATCTGGGATGGCGATACCTCCAGATGTTTTTTTATTGTACAGGATTGATTTAGATATTCTGGGCTTTTTGTTGTTCCATATGAAATTGAGAATGGCTCTTTCCAAGTCTATAAAAAATTGTGTTGGTATTTTGATAGGAATTGTATTGAATCTATATATTTCTTTTGGTAGGATGGCCATTCTTATTATGTTGATCCTACCTATCCATGAGCATGGATGATCTTTCCATCTTCTAAAGGCCTCTTCCATTTCTTTCTTCAAGGACTTGAAGTTCTTGTTGTACAGGTCCTTTACTTGCTTGGTTAGAGTTATCTCCAGGTATTTTATGTTGTTTGTGGCTATTGTGAAAGGGGTTGTTTCCCTTATTTCATTCTCAGCCCATTTGTTTGTTGTATAAAGAAGGGCTTTTGAATTTTTTGAATTAATTTTGTATCCAGCCACTTTGCTGAAGGTATTTATCAGCTGTAAAATTTCTTTGGTGGAATTTTTGGGGTCATTTATGTATACTATAGTATCATCTGCAAATAGGGATAATTTGACTTCTTTGTTTCCAATGTTTATCCCCTTGATCTCCTTTAGTTGTCTTATTGCTCTAGTAAGAACTTCAAGTACTATATTGAAGAGATATGGTGAAAGTGGACATCCTTGTTTTGTCCCTGAGTTTAGAGGAAATTCTTCAAGTTTCTCTCCATTTATTTAGATGTTGGCCACTGGCCTGCTGTATATTGCCTTTATTATTTCTAGGTACAGCCCTTGTATGCCCGTTCTCTCCAGAACTTTTAGCATGAAGGGTGTTGGATTTTGTCAAATGCTTTTTCTGCATCTAGCAGATGTCCCTCAACTGAAGAATGGGTTAAAAAACTGTGGTACATCTACACAATGGAATATTATTCAGCCATCAGGAACAGTGAAATTATGCAATTTGCAGCCAAATGGATGGAACTAGAAAAGCTCATCCTGAGTGAGCTAACCCAGACTCAGAAGGACGCATATAGCTTCTATTCACTTATAGTAGGATTTTAGTTATATAGTAGAAGGTATCGATACTATAACTAACACACCAAAGGGAATTTGGACATAGACTTTTTATTTTTTATTTTTATTTATTTTTTTTATTTTTTTACATTTTTAAATATTTTTTTAGTCTTTTTTATCTATTTGTCTGCTTATTTGTTTGTTTGTTTTTTAGTTCTCTCTCCCAGGCAATGAGACACTTTTCACTGATGGTCCTGCCTCACAGACCCCCAATGAATGAGGAGGCTCTTGGCCCTCATATGACCTCTCAACTGAGATGAGGGACTGTTATATAAGGACACCCCACCCCAGAGAAATGGGATGGAAGAGTTAGGAGGTAAAGAAAAAAAATGAAATGAGATATTTTGGCCTTTTACTACTAATTGTCATAAACTCTTTAGGATAATTAAGAAATGCAAACTAATGGTTATGCAAGCCGGTCATTCTGTTAGATACTAAGACAGCCTATTATAGTTATTTTCTAAGCTAATCAGAAATAAAGCTGCTAAGAGACTAGGAACATCTGCTTACCCTAATATGAGAGATAGATAGGGCCTCTTCAAAAACCTCAAGAACCTGCAGAATATGGCATTCAAAAAAATGTTTTTGTAACTTTATTTTTTTATAAATACTTTATTTTTTTTCTTCAAGTTACATCTCAGTAACTAACCCCTCCCTATTCCCCCTTCCTATCCCGCCCTTCCACCCTCTTCCCCCCAGAAGTTTCCCCTTTCAGTCCAACAGAAGGTTCCTTCTCTTATAACAGTAAGTATTATACAAAACAATAGATATAAATATGCCACATTTATGAGAGTTAAATGGCCCAGTATACCTTCCCAATGTCCAGTTGATACATATTTGGCCCCTGACTTTAACATTCTACTATCTAACCAACTCCATGAGTTTAAAGGTCTATATGTGACTCAACATTCATACTATCTTGCAACACACTTTTAAGAGTATCTTCTTAGATCTATAACACCCCCTTGATTCCTAAACAGTTCAAAATTTAACTATGAGACTCTAGCTGTCTATTCTTCAACCACCTCAGAGACCTGAGAGGGATAAATATATTTGCTTATATAGGAAGTGCAGGGCCTGCAGCTTCCAAAACTAAGAAAGAACATACCAATGACTGCCTGGACAGTTCCCATTTTCTCTCCATACATTCCAGCATCAATCTTCAGCCTTTGGGTCCTGTTTCTCTGACAGACATTTGTTGTAGAGCAGGGATTATGAAGGACTTACCTACCCTGTCTTGGCAGAGTTAGGTTGTTGACTTCCCTGCTACCAAGTTTTGTCCTTTTTGGACAGCAGTCTGTCTGCAGTTGGTGCAAGGGTTTTTTTCATGCCAAGAGAAAGGCTTGCCACTAATTCAACCATCTTACAGTGGAGGTTCTTCGATGCTTTTCTTCTACTTGGAGTAGAATGGGGGTGCTGTCAGGCGCTGATATGTCTCGATATCAAAAAAAAATCTTGATTTAAGATAACATCTTTGAATGCCATATTCTGCAGATCTGTAGGGGTTTTTGAAGATGCCCTATCCATCTCTTGTATTTAGATAAGCAAATGTTGCTTGTCTCTTAGCAACTTGATTACTGGGTAGTTTAGAGAATATCTGTGATAGACTGTCATAGTAGCTAACAAAGTGACATGTTTGCATGACTAGGAGTTTGTTTTAACTATCCTAGACCGTTTTAGACGGTTGGTATCAAGAGGTCAGAGCTTCACATTTTATTTTTAAGTATCTCTAGGTATGATACCATTGGGAAGCGTTACCTTTAAATTTGTATCAATATACAAAGATCTATTCAATTGTGATTAAATATACTCTTAATTATGTATCAATATACCAAGATCAATGCCTATGTAGCCCAATATAATCTTAATATTACGTCCATATGCAAGGGTCAATACCATTGTGGCCAACTATAATCTTAATTTTGTATCAATATACAAAGATCAATACCGATGTAATCCAATACAATCTTATTTTTGCACAATAACAATGGTCAATACCACTTTAGCCAAATAAACTACTAATTTTGTATCAATATACAAAGGTATAAGGGCATATTCATTAATCTGCCCCTTCTTCTTGGACCTTCCTGTGCTATGTCTATATCTCATTTTTCTCAAGCCCATGCACTCCTACATAGGAGAGGAAGAAGGATACAGAAAAGGAAAAGTAGGAATTCCCTGGGGCTAACCTCCAAAACCCATTAAGACAGGACCATTTATAAGCTTGTAGTCTCTTCCCCTACATAACAGAGTTTTCATTTATCCTTCAAATAACCAAAAAGAAGGGCGGAGAAACACCTTCCCCACCCTCTGGGCATGGGACGTCGCTCTCTTAAAGTGACTTCCTGCTGATTTGGGTCGTAGTAGACCTGTAACTTTAGATTTTTTTATATCAAGGCATATCAACTCCTGACAGCACCCCCTATTCTACCCCAAGTAGAAGATGAGCATCGAAGAATCTCCAGTGGGAGATGATTGAATTAGTCGCAAGCCTGTCTCTTGGTAGGAAAAGCCCCTTGCTCTAACTGTAGACAGAATGCTGTCCAAAAAGGACAAAACCTGGAAGCAGGTAAGTCGACAGCCTAGCTCTGCCAAGATGGGGTAGGCAAGTCTTTCATATCCCCTGCTCTACAATCAATGTCTGTCAGAGAAGCGGGGCCAAACGACTGAATAGTGATGCTGTAATGTATGGAGAGAAAATGGGAACTGTCCAGGCAGCCACTGGTATGTCATTTCTTAGTTTTGGAAGCTGCAGGCCCTGTACTTCCTATAAAATCAGATATATTTATCCCTCTCAGGTCTCTGAGGTGGTTGAAGAACAGATAGCTAGAGTCTCATAATTAAATTTTGAGTTGTTTAGGAGTCAAGAGAGTGTTATAGATCTATGAAGATACTTTTAAAATTGTGTTGCAAGTTAGTTTGAATGTTGAGTTAGATATAGAACTTTAAACTCATGGAGATTGTTAGATAGTAGAATGTTAAAGTCATGTACCAAATACATATGGACTGGACATTGGGAATGTATGCTAAGCCATATAACCCTCATAACTGTGGCCTAATTACCTCTGTTGTTTTGTATTGTATTTATTATTTTAAGAGAAAGAGCCATTTGTTAGACTGAAAGGGGAAACTGTAGGGGGAAATAAGATACACCTTAAACTTAAAAAAAAGGGAAGAGGATGGGGGGTTGAAGGTGGGAGGGTTATATGGCTTAGCATACATTCCCAATGTCCAGTCCA
>CAJQZJ010034151.1:609094-635032 GCA_907164525.1 Lophiomys imhausi | reverse complement strand
TGATTACTGGGTAGTTTAGAGAATATCTGTGATAGACTGTCATAGTAGCTAACAAAGTGACATGTTTGCATGACTAGGAGTTTGTTTTAACTATCCTAGACCGTTTTAGACGGTTGGTATCAAGAGGTCAGAGCTTCACATTTTATTTTTAAGTATCTCTAGGTATGATACCATTGGGAAGCGTTACCTTTAAATTTGTATCAATATACAAAGATCTATTCAATTGTGATTAAATATACTCTTAATTATGTATCAATATACCAAGATCAATGCCTATTTAGCCCAATATAATCTTAATATTACGTCCATATGCAAGGGTCAATACCATTGTGGCGAACTATAATCTTAATTTTGTATCAATATACAAAGATCAATACCGATGTAATCCAATACAATCTTATTTTTGCACAATAACAATGGTCAATACCACTTTAGCCAAATAAAAAAAAAAAAAAAAAAAAAAAAAAAAAAAAAAAAGGGCATATTCATTAATCTGCCCCTTCTTCTTGGACCTTCCTGTGCTATGTCTATATCTCATTTTTCTCAAGCCCATGCACTCCTACATAGGAGAGGAAGAAGGATACAGAAAAGGAAAAGTAGGAATTCCCTGGGGCTAACCTCCAAAACCCATTAAGACAGGACCATTTATAAGCTTGTAGTCTCTTCCCCTACATAACAGAGTTTTCATTTATCCTTCAAATAACCAAAAAGAAGGGCGGAGAAACACCTTCCCCACCCTCTGGGCATGGGACGTCGCTCTCTTAAAGTGACTTCCTGCTGATTTGGGTCGTAGTAGACCTGTAACTTTAGATTTTTTTATATCAAGGCATATCAACTCCTGACAGCACCCCCTATTCTACCCCAAGTAGAAGATGAGCATCGAAGAATCTCCAGTGGGAGATGATTGAATTAGTCGCAAGCCTGTCTCTTGGTAGGAAAAGCCCCTTGCTCTAACTGTAGACAGAATGCTGTCCAAAAAGGACAAAACCTGGAAGCAGGTAAGTCGACAGCCTAGCTCTGCCAAGATGGGGTAGGCAAGTCTTTCATATCCCCTGCTCTACAATCAATGTCTGTCAGAGAAGCGGGGCCAAACGACTGAATAGTGATGCTGTAATGTATGGAGAGAAAATGGGAACTGTCCAGGCAGCCACTGGTATGTCATTTCTTAGTTTTGGAAGCTGCAGGCCCTGTACTTCCTATAAAATCAGATATATTTTTCCCTCTCAGGTCTCTGAGGTGGTTGAAGAACAGATAGCTAGAGTCTCATAATTAAATTTTGAGTTGTTTAGGAGTCAAGAGAGTGTTATAGATCTATGAAGATACTTTTAAAATTGTGTTGCAAGTTAGTTTGAATGTTGAGTTAGATATAGAACTTTAAACTCATGGAGATTGTTAGATAGTAGAATGTTAAAGTCATGTACCAAATACATATGGACTGGACATTGGGAATGTATGCTAAGCCATATAACCCTCATAACTGTGGCCTAATTACCTCTGTTGTTTTGTATTGTATTTATTATTTTAAGAGAAAGAGCCATTTGTTAGACTGAAAGGGGAAACTGTAGGGGGAAATAAGATACACCTTAAACTTAAAAAAAAAGGGAAGAGGATGGGGGGTTGAAGGTGGGAGGGTGGGACTGGAGGGGGGAATAGGGTGGGGACTGCGATTGAGATGTAACTTGAACAAATAAAAAATAGAGGAAAAAAATTTAAAAAAAAAAGAATCCATTCTGTTAGCCCTAACGTTTTTATTGGAGAATTGAGTCTATTAATGTTGAGAGATATTAATGACCAGTGATTGTTAGTACCTGTTTTTTTGATGTAGGTAGTAGTGTTGGTTTTGTGTT
The DNA here is from genome assembly GCA_907164525.1 of Lophiomys imhausi. Taxonomy (NCBI): domain Eukaryota; kingdom Metazoa; phylum Chordata; class Mammalia; order Rodentia; family Muridae; genus Lophiomys; species Lophiomys imhausi. The sequence goes on along the minus strand of CAJQZJ010034151.1, from coordinate 633,185 downwards.
TATCTTTTCCTTTGGTTTTGCTGCAGTGAGTTTATTTGTTTCCTGTGTTTTCCTAGGTGTAGTTAAACTCCTTGGGTTGGAATTTTCCTTCTAGGATTTTATGTAGGGCTGGATTTGTGAATCTATGTTGTTTAAATTTGGTTTTGTTGGAAAATATTTTGTTTTATCCATCTATGGTGATTGAAAGTTTTGGTTGATAATAGTAGTCTGTGCTGACATCTGTGGTCTCTTAGGGTCTGGAAGACATCTGCTCAGAGTCTTCTGACTTTTAGAATTTCTGCTGAAAGTCATGTGTGATTCTGATTCTTCTACCTTTATATGTTACTTGGCCTTTTTCCCTTTCAGCTTTTAATATTCTTTCTTTGTTCTGAGAGTTTAGTGTTTTCATTGTCATCTGTTAGGGAGAATTTCTTTTCTGGTCTAATCTAATTGTTGGTTTGCAAACTTCTAGTACGTTTATAGGCATCTTTTTCTTTAGTTTTGGGAAATTTTCTACTATGAGTTTGCTAAAGATGTTTCCTGGACCTTGGATTCAGAGTATTCTCTTTCTTCTATTCCTATTATTCTTATATTTCATCTTTTCATGGTGTTCTTCATTTCTGGGATTTTTTTGAGTCAAGATTTTTTAGATTTCACATTTTCTTTGACATATGTGTCAATTTCTACAATTGAGTCTCCTATGCCTGAGATTCTCTCCTCAATTCTTGTACTCTGTCAGTGATACTTTTGTCTAGAGTTCCTGTTCTCTTCCATAGGTTTTCCATCTCCAGGATTGCCCTGTCTTGTGTTTTCTTTATTGCTCCATTTCCATTTCTTGTACTGTTGTGTTCACTTGCTACTAAGGTTTGATTGTCTTTTCCTGTATTTATTTAAGGGATTTATCCCTTTCCTTCTTTCATTTAATTATTTTCCCAGATTTCTTTAGGGATTTTATCCATTTCCTTCATATGTTTGTCTGTACTTTCCTTTATTGCTCTAAGGTGTTTTTTTTCCTTTTTTAAGGCCTCTATCATTTTCATAAGCATAGATTTGCAGTCATTTTTTGTGTTTTAGCTGTGTTAGGATGGTAAGGTCTTGTTGTATTAGGAAACCTCATTTTGGTGGTGCCATATTGCCCTGGGAATTGTTGATTGTTTTCATTCATTTAGCCCTCATCTGGGGGTGCCTGTCATTTTATGGTTGTTGCTGGTGCCCACTGGACTTGGTCTCTAGGAAAGAGCCCTGTTCTGGAGGTGGATATTCCTAGTGAACCATAGTCTTCCTTAGGATGAGGGGTAGAGCTTTATGTTGGACACTGGATCTCAGCATGAAGCCGATATCTCTCCTCTGGTAGTAATATCCCAAATGGATCCTCAGGCTGGAGCTTGAGTCCCTGGAATCAGGAGGGGACCCTCCCAGAGGAGCTCTCTCTGAGAAGCAGGATGCACTCTGAGTGTAGATGCTGGGGCATGTGCTGCTATGTTCTTTAGATGAGTCTTGAAACTTACATTTATGTTTTCAAATTTTAAAAGAACTAATCTATAAAGAAACTGAGATTTATCAAAATTATTCATTCAGTCCAGCACCAAAAATTATCCATCGTATTTTATTCTATAACAAGTTCATAGTTTATATTTTATGTGGTATTATATATTCTAAAAATTTCCCAAATTACACACACACACACACACACACACACACACACACACACACACACAGGTATATATTATTCCCTCAGAATGCACAGGAGCTCTAATATCCCCTCGATTCTTACAGATTAGACATTGGTTTATTTCATCCCACCTGACCATATGGATCCTTGGTGGGTTCATCTTGGCTGACGTAAGATAGGGTCAACAATTAACCAATTGAGCAAATACTGAATTGTTCTCTCATCCTTCATTATTTTTATGCTTACTAGAAATCAGCTCCAAATTTCTGGTTTCTGTCAATCTTCATTTGATCTTCTTATGCCTTAAGCCAATTAGGTGTCTTTAAATATCTACAAAAACAAGATACAAACGATCTTGGAAATATCCTCCCTTAGTTAAAATTAAAAAAAAAAAAAAGAAAAATTTATCTGATTAAATAGAAGGTGCAGGGCCTGCAGCTGCCAAAACTAAGAAATAACATACCAGTGGCTGCCTGGACATTTCCCATTTTCTCTCCATACATTACAGCATCGATCTTCAGTCATTTGGCCCCGTTTCTCTGACAGACATTGATTGTAGAGCAGGAATTATGAAGGACTTGCATACCCTGTCTTGGCAGAGCTAAGTTGTCGACTTACCTGCTTCCAGGTTTTGTCCTTTTTGGACAGCATTCTGTCTACAGTTGGAGCAAGGGTTTTTTCCTGCCAAGAGATAGGCTTGCCACTAATTCAATCATCTCCCATTGGAGATTCTTCATTGCTCATCTTCTACTTGGAGTAGAATAGGGGGTGCTGTCAGGAGTTGACATGTCTCGATATCAAAAAAATCTAAAGTTAAGAGAACATCTTTAAATGCCATATTCTGCAGATCTCTTGAGGTTTTTGAAGAGGCCCTATCTCTTATATTAGGATAAGCAAATGTTGTTTGTCTCTTAGCAATTTATTTCTGATTAGCTTAGAAAATAACTATAGTACACTGTCATAACACCTAACAAAATGACAGGCTTAATTGTGTATTAGTTTGCATTTTTTAATTATCCTAAACAGTTTATGACAATTAGTAGCAAAAGGCCAAAACTTCACATTTGAAGAATAGATACTTAGAGTCTCATAATTAAAGTTTTAGTTGTTTAGGAATCAAGAGAGTGTTATGGATCTAAGAAGATGTTTTTAAAATGTGATGCAAGTTATATGAAAGCTGAGTTAGATATAGAACTTTACACTCATGGAGATGGTTAGATAGTAGAATGTTAAAGTCAGGTGCCAAATACATATGGACTGGACATTGGGAATGTATGCGATGTAACTCTCATAATTGTGGCGTAATTACCTCTGTTGTATTGCATTGTATTTATTATTATAAGAGAAAGAGCAATTTGTTGGACTGAAAGGGGGAGCTTTTGGGGAGAAAAAGGGTGGGTTGAGGCAGAAGAGGGTGGGAGGATATGACTGGAGGGGGGAGTAGGGAGGGGATTGCTATTGAGATGTAACTTGAAGAAATAAAAAGAAAATCATAATGTAATGTAAAAAAAAAAGAAAAATTTACAAACTTCAACTTTTTGCCTTTTTTTTAACTCAATCTGCTTGCTGTTTCATTGAGATAAATTTTTTTCTGAAGTATGATAACCTCATTGATCACTTGAGTATTTTCACTTCGATGTTAAGATTTCTGCATCCTGCAATCTTGTGTGTCTGTATTATACAGGGTTTCTCTTATAATTTTCCACTTTCAAATTTACAAACTTAAAACATTATTATTTGACAGAACATGGTGGTGAAAATCTGTAATCTCAACACTTGGGAGACCATGACTGGTAGTGGTAGATGTCTGTGAGTTCAAAGATACTTTTTTTTTTTTACACAAAATATGTCATATCAGCCTGGAATACACAGTTGATGGGGTGATCTAAAACTCTTTGTGATTAATTGTCATTTACTGCCTCCCCATAAAGTCTGGTTGGTTGCACTCCAGAGGAGAGAACATTGTCATATAGACCAGATGATGCTATGAAATCTTCCTTGTTATCCATTTCTCTGATTGGTTAATTAATGGTTACCTAAGCAATAAGATACATAGGCTGAGCTAAGGTTCACAGGCTTTGGGGGGAGGAAAAAATTAGAGGAGAAGCAAGGAGAAGAAGGGAGCAGGAAGAAGAAGAAGGACACATACTATGGGTTAGATGGAAGATTTACTTCTACACCTTGTCTCATTTTTTATTTCCTTAAGTGGACTGGTTGGATTTATAATTTTTGGCCATGATGCCAGGGATATTTGGGAAGAAATTCAAAAAAAATTTGAGAATGAACTTAGGGAAGAAATTCACAAAGTTGTATTTTGTGTTTTCATTCCAAAATTTGAATGTTTAAATTTTTCTGGCTATGTCATTATGGACCTAATAAGAAATATTTATTTTATCAATTACTTTTGATTCCTTTGGCTTAATTGAGTACATAAAATTATCCATCACATTGCTGTAACAATTTTATATTGTCTCATGGGCAATGTTTTCTTAAAGTCGTGAAAATGTCCTTTTTAATTATTTAAAAATTATGAAGTTCCACAGACCCAGCCACACCACTCCTGGGCATATATCCAAGGATTCTCCACCAAACCACAAAGGCATCACCTCATCTATGTGTATAGGAGCTTTATTTGAATAGCCATAATCTAGAAACAGCCCAGATGTCTGAAGAATGGATTTAAAAAAAAACTGTAGTAGATTTACACAAAGTAATACTATTCAACTATCAGCAACAAGAAAATCATGCAATTTGCAACCAAATGAATGGAACTAGAAAAGTTCATCCTGAGTAAGCTGAGACCCAGAAGATACACATGGTATGTACTTTCTTATAAGTGGATATTAACTATATAACACTGGAAAACCATTCTACAGCCCACAGACCCAGACAGACAGGAACCTAGCACAACTACCCTACAAAACTACACCCAGAAGTGAGTTATGGACACTGTTTCCTGTTAATGGAACACATTACCCTAGTTGGGCTGTCATATGAAGAGGCCCCAGTAGAAAAGGAAGCTCTTAGTCCTCATGTGACTGGTGAACTGAGAGGGTTTGATAATTGGGTTTCCCTCATCTGAGAAAAAAAGAGAGGATGGAGATAAGGAAGAAGGAGGGAGGGTGGAATGTGGAAGGGGGGGGGGGGGGGCTTTGATCAAGATGTATCTTGAAAATAAAAATAAATAAATTTGAAAAAAAATGAAGTTCAGGTAAAGTCCCCCAAAGTAAACATAGCCTTTCAGAAACCAAAACACAAAGAAGCTTGTGTCCTGTAATTGAATAACAACATAAATTTCAATATTATCGTGCAAAGGATATGATAAGACAGGCAATAATTTGGAAGTACATTGAAAGATCAGGAATGGTACTAAAGATATTACAGAAAGGCTTCCTATATAAGCCATCATGTGATACTAAATATGAAAGATAAAAGGAATTCTCATGGTGAACTAAAAGAAATTGCCATTATTTATTATTTATTATTTTTCTTTACTTTATGGATATATTCATAAAATTCACTATACAGATGAATATTACCAGTTACTTTTTAATAGTCTATTCAAATCATCCTGCTATGGAAATTACAATTAATTGTGTTGGAATTTGTTCCATTTATTATAGTTTTTCATATGCCTGAAGCACTCTTTTAAGGGTGTAGAAATCCCACATCTATTCAATTTTTATGAGTTGATGAACTGAACAGATGGCTGATATCACTCATTACACTCTGAAAAGGTGACAGTTTCTGCATTCTGGAAAAACTTATATTCTTAAATTCATATAATATTTCCTTTCAACTCAATAAATATATTCTCTTTTCTCTTAATTCCAAATATCCATACAAAGGAAATAGTTATTAAATTAAAAGCATGTTATTTTGAAAGAAAACCATTAAAGACTATTTTAAGACTAACTGTGTTTTCTCATTTGGCTTAATTTTAAGAGTCTCATGAATCTAATCTTTTTGTTTTATTGTTGTTTGGTTTGGTATTTTTGAGACAGGGTCTCATTGTGTAGCTCTGATGGTGCTGAAACTTACCTTGTAGACCAGCAAAGCCTTGAACTTAGAAATGTGCCTGCCTCTGGCTCCTAAGTGCTTGGATTAAAGGGATAGATAACCATGCCAGGACCATAATTCTAGTTTTAAGCAGTTCTCTAACACTTTTAGATTATGTACATGAGTGTGTTTCATCTGTGCCACGCCTGGTGCCTGCAGAACTCAAAAAAGGCCTTCAGATACGCTGAAAATAAAGTTATGGATGGTGTAACCTATAACGTGGGGCTGGGAATTCAACCAGGGTCCTCTGCAAAAGTATCAAGTGCTCTTAACCACTCAAAAATCTTTCAAGAACCTGTAAGCCTTGCTTTCATGAGGATGAATTTCCATTTCCTTTCCATGACATTCAACAATAGCATTCAGAAAATCTCCAGTCCATAAAAAAGAAATATAGCCACAAGTCCTATAAGACACTCTATCCAAGTAGATTTTATGGTTGTCATTATCTTTTTTTAATGTCAAACTTAATGTATTCAGACATTTAACATGTTATAAAATGAATAAATATAAAATACTCTGGATCAAATGGTATAATGATATCAAATGACTATGAAGATAACTAAGTGCTTATTCTAATTGTCAGTTCTACATTGGCCTTTGAAACGCAAGTCAGTGCCACTAGTCTTGCATGTATCCACAGTAACCATTGAGAAGCAGAAGAACAAAACCTTCTATTTAATAAAGAGCTCATGCTCAGTGTTCCTGGTATTTATTTCACCAGCATCCTGTCATGTGGTCTCACACTGAGCAAAATCATCATCATTAAATCTGGTGATATCCATTTGACATAGATGTTAAATCAATTCAATACTCATTGTATAATTGGACTGACCTTTGAGGTTTATGTTGATAGCCTGAGTGTTTGAGAAGTCTGTGGGAAATACTTTTTTTTTTTTGAAAATCAATATGCTGGGTAGTCTGGTTTAGCTATCTTATTTACTAAGTGAAAAGTGGTATTTTGAAGGGATATTTTATAAACATGGTATGAGAAACATTTCCTTAAACAGTATTTGCATCAATTTAGTGAGTGATGGCATCTTGAATCAAGAGATCTGGATGAGCTGAGATCTCAGAGATCTTTTTATTCCTCCAATTAACAAAGGTGTAGCCATTTTCTAGTTATAAAAATTCACTATAGAAAAACAATCTCCCATAAATGTAAATATATCTTTCTCTTGACTTTCAAAATAATCAACTTTGAAGAACTTCCAAAATTTTTCATTGTTGTTGTCCTCTTTTAAATGAAATTAAATACTATTACTGTACCACCTCAAACTAAGTTTGTCTTTATACAATTGGAACATTACAAAGAACTTTGCTATTTTAGAGTCAAATTATCCATTTTCAGTTCTGGCAATTTCACATGAGATAAATCTGAAATAAAATTTTCATTTCATGTAATCTTTACATATGAATTATTTTTTTAAATTTGTATAAATTTTATCATTGACTTGATCTTTCAGAGACTTACAATAGGATTATCTGTGTTCCAAATTAACATTTGTTTTCTGATACCCCTCAGGCCTTGCCAAAAAATAAAGCCAGAAAAACAATTTTGACAGGGCTCTGAATTTTACTTTTCTTGTGACTATTGATGCACATATTAAACATCATCAGAATTCCAAATTTTAACATGAAGACCTAAAATAAAGGAAATGACAATTGTGTATGTGTGGTTGCCCAGTTTGACTTGTGTATAGTTCTCTTAATATGTTTTGAAGCCTAGATAAATTGTGTCTATGGAAAAACTAAATTGGATATCTTACCATATATTCACTAACTAATATTTCTTAAGAAGTTAATATATAATAAAACTTTTAGATAATGCAATACATGTGTCAACAAAAGGGTAACATCTTTGCCAATCCCTTTGTTTTCAGGAAATATGTTATTTCTGTGGTAACAAGTCCAGCAGCAAATCAGTATGAACAAAGAAGAAAAAACAATTAAAAATGTATTGGATATGCTAGATGTAAAGGAGTGTCTGAGCTGGGGACTCAGACATTATTTAGATGCTTTCCACCTGTCACCTTATTAATTTTCTCACCACCAGTTTTCTCTTCATTTTTAGTCTGGGGATCAATTTAAGGATCAAGAGTGTTTTAGAAACCTAGGAAACCTGATGAATCCTCACTTTCCATATCCTTGGAAATTACAACTATGGGAGCTTCTTGACCAATGGGAAACTAAGTTGAACATGCAATCTCCTCTTCTATGTTATTTGGTACACAGTTTCTCTCTCATAACTTTCTGAAACTTTGGCTATCACATGAACAAGTGTACTCAGCAACTTATTTTTCTTCTTTAAACTCACAGATATAGTAGAAAATAAGCACACAAAACTTATCTGTTTATATTATGTGCTTCTGTAGAACCTAATTTCTTTCTTTCATTTTTGAAGAGATTGTTCCCTGTTATACTCTCGTGAATGTGCGTTGAATTGTTCCCCTTCATTCTTAAACCAGCTCTATCTGTAATTTTTACTACCATCATCACACAAAGGACATCCTTTAAAAAAATCACCAGTAGCACAAGAATAAAGATGAGATTATGTAGTACATAAAACAGATTAACAGAATTTATAGTCTGCTTTTCAGAAAGTCTATGAAAATAAGAGAAATTTTCATATTTTATTCTAGGTAAGAATGAGTGTCTATGAACATCAATGCCGGCATGTGTGAGCAATCCTAAACTTTGTACAAAACAGATGAGAAGCAAAAATGAAGACAATTTTATTTCATGAATAATTTAGTTCCTACAATATTTGTATACTCAACTTCAATGACCATTCAAGTTCTATATTGTATATGGCATACTTGGAAAAGGAGAGATTTGATCTTGATGTTTTAAATCAGTAAAGCAAGAAAATAACATTTTCTGCATTCTTAGCAATAGTCAAATAAAAACTAATAAAAAAAGACAGTTCACTAAATCAGGACTAATTTAATAATAGTGATAATAGCTGACATTCTATGTTTATTAGGTGTCATATATAATATTGGTGTATAGGATTTATCCTCTTGATTAAATCCTTTTAAAGCCCATCATCAATTTCCACGTGAGAATACTGAACCATAGATATATTCCATGGCTATAAAGAAATATTATTGATAAATTTATTGATATATACCTCTCATAAGTTTTCATTTAGTTATGGAAGTTCTAAGGTACATAATACTGTTTTAACTGTTATGTACTGAGTGTTAAGGAGAATGGCACACTTTTATCTCATGTTAATTGAGAATAAATTTAATCCATTTCCAAGGAAATGTTGCATGTTAAAATCTAGTTCTTCAGCTCACATATATTTTTGCTAATATTTTTATTACAACTTTTATGACTTGGCCTCACTATATACTAATTGTTTTAATCACTGCAACTTCTAGAAACATGAACTGCTTGGCCATAATTAGGCAATATGACATGACAAGCAATGCCTTTCATTATGATTACAGAATATTATAATTTCATAATAAACTCCAGTGATGTTCTATCTTCATTATACACATTAATAGACTCTGGACACATTTAATTATCTGCTACATTGATATTCCCATATCTTTTAAGTAGTTATGCTTGAATAATACCAGCACTCACACTTAAATTCACTAATAGGGCAGAGCATTCAAGTGATCAGTAGTGCTTGTTAGGATTAAAGCTACTCATTGGCCTGTGTGATGTTCAGCAACTATCTAGGTATGGAATTAATGATTACCTAAAAGCTCTATGAAGACACGTTTATATATATTAAATACATATATTATTTTATACTTCAGCAATTTGAAGGCTATTTAGGTATGGGTAAATAATAATATACAAATAACACATGGGTATCAATATTAATATTGTGATGTTTGGAAAGTTCACTACTTAGATGCATACATTTAAAGGAGTCATTAAAATGAAGATATTTCTTCTAAAACTATAAACCATAACAAATTTAAAAGATATTTATATTGGGTCCCCTTTTCATTGACACATACTGTCCTTAGAGATGAATTTTCTCCAATTTTTTTCTAGAAAATTATTCTCAGATCTAATTAGAGAACAGTTAATCACTAAACTTGATGGCAGTGAGTGCTTTTTTATTCTTTTCAATTTTTTTGAGTATTCCATATATAAAAAATGCATTTTAATCATGTCGACTCCTTCCTCTACTGAGTCTAATTATTGTTGCCCATATCTCCATGGATGTTCTATCTACATGGGGTCTCATTGTTTTAGGAAGTGTACTCTCCATTCCTAAGCAGCCATAGACTGAATACAGCTCTTCAACTAGGGATGGGGCCTTATACCATCACCCCACCATGCTGAGATGTCAACTGATGTAGTATTAGTCAGGTCTTCTACAGGCAACCATATTGTTAATAGTCCATGATTATCAAAAAAAAAAAAAACTTTCATATCTAGCACAATGAACTTTTTAAAAACATTTATTTATTTATTCAAGTTATATCACAATCATATTCCCTCCCTCCTTCCAGAACCTGGTCCCACCTTCCTACCCTCTTCCCAATCATCCTCTTGTCTGTTTTTTTTTCAATGTAAGGTGAATATCCCCTCAAAAGCTCCCCCTTTAAGCCTAATAAAGTCTTTTTTATAACAATAAATATAATACAAAACAGTAAGAAAAATTAGGCCACAATTATGAAAATTATAATTCGCAATGTCCAGTCCATACATAATTGGCAACTGATTTTAATATTCTATTATCTGTCTATCATGATGAGTTTAATGTTTGATACCTAACTCAGTTTCCATCCTTACTTGCATTACCAACTTAAAAACATCTTAGTGTAGAGGATTGATTTAGCTATTCTGAGTTTTTTTATTATTCCGTATGAAGTTGAGAATTGTGTTTTTCCAGGTCAGTAAAGAATTGTGTTGTGATTTTGATAGGAATTGCATTGAATCTGTATATTGCTTTTGGTAGAATGGTCATTTTTATTTTGTTGATCCTACCTATCCATGACCATGGGAGATCCATCCAAGATTTTAGTTATACTACAGAGTAATAATAATAAAAATAGCATGGTACTGGTATATAAACAGACCAGTTGACCAATGGAATCAAATTAAAGACCCAGAAATGAACCCACACACCTATGATCACTTAATTTTTGACAAAGAAGCCAAAACCGTACAATGGAAAAAGGACAGCATCTTGAAGAAATGGTGCTGGTCTAACTGGATGTTGACATTTAAAAGAATTCAAAAAGACACATACTTATCACCTTGCACAAAACTTAAGTCCAAATGATGAAAGACATTAACATAAAGCCCCAAACACTAAATCTAATAGAAGACAAAATGGGGAAAAGCCTCCAACTCATTTGCAGAGGTTACAACTTCCTGAACAGAACACCAAGAGCTCAGGATCTAAGACCAAAAATCAATAAATGGGACCTCATAAAACTGAAAAGCTTGTGTAAGGCAAAGAAAACTGTTATTAGAACAAAACAATAACCCACAGATTGGGAAAAGATCTTTACCAACACAACTTCTAACAGAGGGTTAATATCCATAATTTACAAAGAATTCAAGAAATTAAATACCAAGAAGCCAAATAATCCAACCAAAAATGGAGAACAGACCTAAACAGAGAATTCACAAAGGAGGAATCTCTAATGGCCACCAGACACTTGAAGAAATATTCAACATGCTTAATCATCAGAGAAATGCAACTCAAGACAACTCTGAGATTCCATGTCACACTTGTCACAATGGCTAAGATCAAAAACTCCAATGACAGCATATGCTGGTGAGGTTCTGGAAAAAGGGGAACACTCCTCCATTGCTGGTGGGAGTGCAAACTTGTACAACCACTATGGAAATCAATCTGGCAATATCTCAGAAAACTTGGAATAGCTCTACGTCAAGACTCAGCCATACCACTTCTGGGTATATATCCAAACAATTCCTCACCAAATCACAAGGACATCTCCTCACCTATGTTCATAGCAGCCTTATTTGTAAAACTTGAACCTGGAAACAACCCAGATGTCCCTCAATTGACGAATGGATAAAAAAAAAAAATCTGTGGTACATTTACACAATGGATTACTCAGCTATCAGAAACAATGAGATGATGCAATTTGCAGCCAAATGGATGGAACTTTAAAAGCTCATCCTGAGTCAGCTAACCCAGACTCAGAAAGATGCATATGGTATCTATTTACTTATAATTGGATTTTAACGATATAGTATAGGATAACTGTCCTACAACTAACACACCAAAGAGAGCAGGCACATAGACTTTGTTGCCACTTTGCCCTAGTCGTGTTGCCATGTAGGCTCTTAGTACTTGAGGATGTTGTTAGCCCTCATATGACTGCTGAACTGGGAAAGGGGGATGATATGTAGGGACACACCTCACCGGAGGAGTAGGATAGGAGGGAGAGCAGGGACAGGTTGGGAGGGTGGGAATGGGAGGGGTAGAAAGAGGGCATTGTGATGGAGATGAAACTTGAAGTAATAAATAAATATTTAAAAAAAAATCTTCTTAGACCTATAACATCCTTTTAATTCCTAAACAACTTAAAACTTAACTGTGAGACTATAACTATCTAGACTTCAACCACACCTCAGACCTAATAACGATAAATATATCTGAGTAAGCAGGAAATACAGGGCCAGCAGCTTCCAAAACTAAGAAATGACAGGCAACTGGCTGCCTGGACAGTCCCCAAATTCTCTCAATACATTGGAGTATCTATCTTCAGCCTTTTGGCCCAGTATCTCTGATAGACATTAATTGCAAAGCAACAATTATAAAGGACTTGACTACCCTGTCTTGGCAGAGCTAGGCTGTCGACTTACCTGATTCCAAGTTTTGTTCTTTTCAGACAGCTATCTGTCTACAGTTGAAGTAAGGGATTTATCTTGCCCAGTGACAAGCTTACCACTAGTGCAACAATCTCCAAATGAAGATTCTTTGATGCTCATCATCTACTTGGAGTAGAATGGGAGGTGTTGTCAGGAGCTGAGGTGTCTTAATATCAAAAAATCTTAAGTTAAAAAAAAATCTTTGAATGCCATATTCTGCAGATCTCTTGAGGTTTTTGAAGACCACCTGTCTATATATTTGGATAAGCAAATCTAGCTTGTCTCTTGGCCATTTGATTTCTGGTTAACTTAGAAAATTTCTGTGATACACTATGCTAGTACTAAACAAAATGACATACATGTTTGAATGAGTATTAGCTTTTATTTCTTAATTATCCTAAACAGTTTGTGATAGTTGCTGTTAAAGGCCAAAACTTCACATTGTGATTTTTAAGCATTACATGGGTACAATTCTTTAAAAAGAGTTAACCTTGATTTTGTATCCATATACAAAAATTAATAGTGATTTAGCTAAATATAATCTTAATATAAATATACAAAGATATAAAAGCATATCCAATAATCTACCCCTTTTTTCTTTATCATTCCTATATTATTTCTATATCCCCCTTTTTTTTCAAGTCGTTTCCCCCCTACATAGGAGAGAAAGAAGATAGAGAAAAGAAAAAGAGTACCTGAGTCTGACCTCCAAAACCTTGTTTAACAAGACCATTTAACAATTTATAATCAACCCCCCTAAATAAAAACAAACACCTATAATCCATCAAATGACCAAAGGAAAAAAGAAATTAAATCACTCACTCTACCTTCTGGGAATGGGACCTTAGTCTCTTACAATTGCTTCCTGCTGATTTGGGATGTAAGAAACCTTCGCTTTTGTGGCCCAGCTCTTCTTACACATGAACTTTTTAATAAAAAAATTATGAGAAAAATTTTAAATTGTTTTTCATTCCTCTTTTCTATTCTAAATATCCATCAATATTATTTTCCCTTGATAATAAATTTCAGGAAAGTACTTTTGTTGTTTCTCTTCTAACTTTTATTAATATAATGCTAGGTTGTTGTGGGATGGAGCAGGCTACTCTTATTGTGATGTAAATTCAATCTTTCTACAGGTAACTTTTCAGTGGTCTGCTAAATAGTGCTTTTTATCTCCTACTTCTCAATTTAACTTATTTCACCAAGTACTATGAGATGTCACACAGGTGTCTTCTTTGCATCCTTTCCCCTTAAGTCTTTCATTTCTTTCATTGTCATTTTCCCCATTTTTTTTCTTAAAAATATATAATATGCAAAAATTTGTGTATGCCTTGAATATAAGAGTTAGCTGAAATTTTACTTTAGGAAATTCTTTCTTCTACTTTTTATATGTGGATACACATTCATTCCCAATAAATTTGGAGCAATTTGATATTTTGTAGTACTAAAACTAGATGAGTGTGCTTGGTATCACATAATCCAACTAATGCAATGTACATTTAAATATTCAGTACTTTAATACGTAAGATAATATAGTGTAGTATTAAGAGGCACTACAATTTCAGCCGGGTCCATTCCTGATAATTGATGTAGTCTTATTCTACCTTTTACAATTAATTCAGATATCTTTTCTATGTATGTCTTTAATTTTTTACTTTGTTTATGTGGTAAGAAAATCCATTCCATAGTACTATCTTCCCGTTGCATAATAAGCTCTGTAGGAGAATGAGTTTATGGTAAAATGACCAAAATACAATCAAGTTGGGGATCAATTCGATCTATGTATGCATCTTGCAATCTTTGTTCTACCAACATTATTTCCTTTTCTGCCTTAGCAGTTAAACATCTTGGACTGTTTATATTTGAATCCCCTTGTAATGTTTGAAACAAATTACTTAACTCATAATTACTTAAACCAAGGGTGGGCCTTAGCCAATTTATAACTCCCATTAATTTTTGAAAATCATTAAGAGTTTTCAATTGGTCTCTACGGATTTGCACCTTTTGCGATCTTATTCTATGTTGACTTATTTTATAACCCAAATAGTTGATTGAATCTCCTCTTTGTATTTTTTCAGGAGCAAATTTTAACCCCCATAGTGGTAGATTTCTTTGCATTTCCTTAAATAAGTTCTCTAAAACAACTACATCAGAATCAGCCAACAAAATATCATCCATATAATGATAGATAATAGATCAAGTAAACTGCTTACACATTATTTCTAATGGTTTTTGTACAAAATATTGACACAGAGTTGGACTATTCAACATACCCTATGGAAGTACATTCCAATGATATCTCTTGATTGGCCTACTGTTATTAAGAGTAGGTACAGAGAAGGCAAACCTTACCCTATCATTCTTATGCAATGGAATTGAGAAAAAGCAGTCTTTTAAATCAATTACTATTAAAGGCCATGACTTTGGTAACAGAGAAGGTAAAGGCATACCAGTCTGCAAAGGACCCATAGGTTGAATTACTCTATTCACAGCTCTTAAATCTGTTACCATTCTCCATTTACCCAATTTCTTTTTTTACCACAAACACAGGAGAATTCCATGGGCTGGTAGACTCTTCTATATGACGAGTCTCCAGCTGTTCTTTTACCAATTGCTCAAGAGCCTCCAATTTTTCCTTTGTTATGGGCCACTGCTCTTGCCACACTGGTTTATTTGATAGCCATTTCAAGGGTAGGGCTGTTGGAATTTCAGCAGTGGCCCCTAGTATAAATTTGGAAACTCGATACCTGGGGTGTCCTGTGTTTGGACACTAGACATAGCTTGCAATTGTTGTTGAGTACGCATATCAATACCTTCCTCAAAAGCACCCATCATTTCATCATTTGTTATTTCTGGCATTGTAGGAATATTAATTTGAGTACCCCATTGTTGTAAGAGATCCCTTCCCCATAAATTTATGGGTACATCAGCCACATAAGGTCTCAACTTCCCTGTTTGCCCTTCTGGTCCCACACAGTTAAGCCATTGTACACTTTGTTTTATATGTGATAATTTACCAATTCCTATAAAATGTGTAGGAACCCTTTGAAGTGGCCAGTTTGAATTCCAAGACTCATGTGAGAGGATAGTGACATCCGCTCATGTGTCAAGCAATCCTTCTATTTCAATACCATTCATTTGTATTTTTAATTTTGGTCTCCTATCACTCACCATTGTTTGCCAATACACACGTTTTCCACTATTTTCGACTGCTCCTGTTCTGTCTATTGGAACAACCTTGCCCTTGGTGTAAGGAAACAGCAGCAGTTGGGCAATTTTGTCCCCTGCATTAATTGTCATCTCTTTCCATATGGATGTCATAATTTTAATTTCTTCCTTGAAGTCTCCATCTATAATACCTGGATGAATAAAGAATCCTTGACAAGTTAATCCATTTTTTTCCAAATATTAATCCTATTGTCCCTGATGGTAAAGGACCATAGATACCAGTGGTTAACATATAATATTTATCTGTTTTGGATAATGTTTTAGATTGATCTGTGGTCAAATCTAAAACTGTAGTACCTTCAGTAGCCTGTAAAAGATCAGCAATAGTTAATTTTGTTCTTCCTGCCTGTTTGTTTCCCTCTGGTCTGGATGGACGATGGTTAACATTGTTTTGGGGGGCCTGAACCGGTAGACCCCTCCCCTCGTTTCCCGGCAAGGGGTTACCTCTGACATCCGTTTCAGCTCTACAATCCTGGGACCAGTGTTTACCTTTTCCACAACGAGTACAAAATCCTGGAGACCTTAACCTTCTATTGCCATTAGAAGCCGTTCGTTCCCTTCTACGACCATGTTCGCCATTAAAAGCCATTCATTCCCTTCTATGACCATGTTCTGCAGAGTCCAGGCACCTATCATTTCGAGTTCTGGAGGATTCAGCCTTACGATATCTTTGGAAATGACCAAGTTCACCATTTTTAAAGCACTCATTAAGACCCCTAGCAACTGCTTGTGCTATGACATTAGTCTGATGCTCTTGAAAACCAATATCAGCTGTTTCTCTTATCCATTCATCTACTGGGGCTCCTCGAGCTTTCAATGGCCTAATTTCCCTTTGACATTCAGCATTTGCATTTTCATATGCCAAGGCATTTATCAAGTCCTGTCTGACATCAGGGTTATCTACATCTCTCTCCACAGCTGAAGTCAATCTCCCTAAAAAGTCTGAGAAGGTTTCCTGAGGACCTTGTATTATCTTGGTAAATGAAGTAAACCTTTTCCCAGCCTCAGCCACCATGTCCCAGGCCCTCAGAGCTGCAACACGACATTGTTCGATGACAACATCTTCAAACTGAGTCTGTAACCGTATGTCAGCATAAGTTCCCTCACCAAGCATTTGGTGGGTTGTGACATTTATTCCCCTTGCCATATTTTGCTGCTCTAATTTTGTGGCTTCATGTCTCCACCATGACAACCATTGTAATTGCTGGCTACCTTCTAGCACAGCTGATATCAGTCCCTTCCAATCTTGGGGAATGATTCTATTTTGTATAGCCTAATTATTTAGCATCTGTTTAATGAATGATGAGTGCATTCCATAAGAGACAATAGACTCCTTAAATCTTTTTAAATCCAAAATGTCTATTGGACGCTATGTTAATTCCTGATGGAGTTGACCGTTATTATTATCAGGCCTAATTTGAAACATAACTGGAAAAGCTGATGGTGATTGTGCAGTACCATGCAGCTCCTCTGGGGGCACACTTGGTTCCACATTAGCACCATTACCTACCTGGTTTCCTACTGGCACGCGGCGGCTTTTCTACTGGTACATGCGGCGACTGTGGAGACCTAGCTAGAAAAGAACTTGCCATTTTCTCAGTTCCAGTCACCTGCCCTGCCAGAATTTTCTTAAGCTCCTCAATCTGCATTTCCATAATTTTTAATTGTGTAACAGACGTCTTCTTTATGACAAACCAATAAAATAAAAAAAAAGTAAACAGCATAAAACATTTGGTCTGATTGAAAAACAGTGTAGAGGTCAGCAGTAAACATTGTCATATTGTCAACAACTGGCATCATAGTTTCAAAATCTGCAGTTTTCTCTATAGTTTTGAAAATAAAATTACCCATAATGCCACACCACGTTGGGCACCACCTGTAACCAAACTTTTAAATTATTATTTAACAGTTATTACTTTATTACTAAATTCACTTATAACAAACACCAACAAATTCTTAACTATTAATCCTATAAATTCCTACAACCCCTTTAACCTATCCACTAAACCTATTGATAATTATTTTTCTAACCTTTTAGAATGATACAGTCTCTGGGGCAGGTCCTCAGTCGTCAGGAACATAATCTTTGTTGTAGATTCTTTAACGCACTTAGCAGTCCTTTTTTCTGGATCTCTCAGATGCAGGTTCGTCAGGGTAAGTTGGTTATTGCAGTCTCACCTTAAATAAGGCTTCATGCTTTCTTCTCTGTGGGAGAACCCAGCCATCTGCAGGTCAATTTACTTCTTTTGAATCAGGAACTCAGCTGCTCTGCCTCAGTCCTTAAAGCCAGGCACAATTTCCTTTAGGCCACTGTTCGGACAGATCAAACCCCTCTAGGCAAAAGCTGAGCCACAGGGTTTAGTCCTTGGCCTTTTGGTGTCTTGCTGAGGCTTTCTTTGCTCACCAGCTTCTTTCTGCTTCAGGGAAATCTGGCCATCAAATGATGGCCAGCACTTTTTTCAGCAGGACTCTTGGAGCTCTCTAGCATCAGGGGCCTCTTCTCCTTCTGGGCTCCATGCACTGTCCTTAAATAGGAGGAACTTTGTTTCAGCTTAATTTGGGCTCTGCTCGCTTAGCAGCTGAAAACAATTTCAGGCCAAATACTTTGTTTCTTCAAGTTCATTAAGTCCTTCCTGTTTTCCTTACTTCAACCTTGTTTTTCAGTCTATTGAGTATTTCCTGTTTTTCCTGACTTCAACCTTGTTTTTCAGTCTATTAAGTCTCCTGTTTGTTTCCTGTTTTAGTCCATATGCTGATAATACTCTTCATGCCCCGAATTAAGAGACAGTATCAGAAACCCCTATATATTTTCTAAATCTAATTTATCTAACCCCCTACAACAAATAAATAAATTTATTAATTAAAGAAAAAGAATTTTTGTGAACCTACGGGAAAGCAGAGGTTTTGTTTGTTGCATTTTTTCCACTTAGTGAGGACCAAGAAGTTCAGAGAACAGTACACATCAGTGAAGGGAATAATCAATTTTGTACTTCTGATATTCTGAGCAAGTAAATTCATCATGAAACACATTGGAGAGACTTTATTCAAGATTCAGAGATTGAGAAAGGAAGGGTGGATACATATGACTACATAAATATTCAAATGATTTGTGTGACAAAGAATACCATAAATATTTCCAATTCAAATTACAGAGTTGAGAAAAATAGCTAAGCATGACAGTGTGCTCCTGACATGTAGGAATATTGGAACTTGTCAGTGAAAGAGCATGCCTCACAGTATAACACAAACACTCAATTATTGAATAAAGTACTAGAGTATCTTTTAGTAACATGTATAGATGCATGTTCTATATGTATTCTGACTTGTGTATACATATATATGTATGTCTATATGCCAGAGACTATAAACTTAAATCTTTAAAATAAAGAAAAAATACCGGTGCATGATATCTGAGGACTAAAACAAAAGGTGGTCCTCCATCTGTCCTTACTTTCCCAATATATGCACATGGAGAGAGAGAGAGAGAGAGAGAGAGAGAGAGAGAGAGAGAAGAGCAAATATTGTTTTCCCAGTTACTCATATCCAGGGCTTTTTTTTTCTGTTTTTTTACACAGAGATAAATTTAAAAATTACATCATTACTTCTTTTCTTTATTTACAAATTAGTATCACCAACAATTTTGTCCCAGAAATAGCTGTTGCAAGAATATACACATCTCGATTCCACATCATTTTATCTCATCATTATCTTTATTTAGTGAACACCCATCTCTTGAAAATTTGAAGGACTTCTTTTGCTTGTATCTCATGAAAGGGAATCTGATGTTTTGATAACTTAGACACAAATGAAGACTTAACCTGATTTTAGAAGAGAAGAGTGAGTGTCTCTAAAAAGGCTCTCTGAGACCATTATACAAATTATAAAATTCAATATTCACTTTTCACATTAATTATATAAATGCATATAACATGTGTAATTTGTATGATTTACAATTTCATCCATTCTTCAGTAGGCAGCATTTTGAAAATCTGAAGTAGATATTCAAATTATTTTAGTTAAATAAAATATTAAATTGATGGCTCCTGGCCTAATATTCCATGACACATTCAGTTTTGATATATTCTGTGAGCCCTTTGACTTTTGCCCCCATCTGCTCCTGAAGGCTGTGTGAATAAATGATTTAATTCAGGATACAACATTAATGTTTCAAGTTTCTTCCACAGATAAATTCTTTTGACATGAAGTACAATGCCCATCCAGTCTGAGGTTAAGATAGATCTGCTTTAAGGGAAATTGTGGTGTATGAAGAATATGTTATGTTGAGGTTATTGTGCATTTTTAATTAAAAATAAATCTAAAATTTTATTATATCCCTGGGATACTATAAAACTAAGTTTTGTAATCACCAAAACAAAGAGCTTACAATGGTTTTACATGGTAATTTGCTTTTGCAAGATTTTGCCTTTAAGTATACATTTGTCAAATATGGTGAAACGACACTTTGAATTTTCTTGGGTTTAAAGGAAGGATAAAAGAGTTAATTCAACATGTTTAAATATCTTTGTCTATATTTTTAATAATCCTGGATCATAATTAATGAAATGCTCTAGAGAACACGTAAGTGTAGGGGATCTCAGTTGTAAATGCAGTACAAACTTATTTTCTTCCCAGAAAATAGAATCTCGATCCATTTCAATCCTTATAAATTATAGACATCCACTCTTCCTTGCTGAGGTTTTAGCTGCACTGAGGCAGAGTTCTTGGTTTGTCAGGTATTAATAATGGCTCTGCCTGTCTGCCCTTGAGCTGAGACATCAAACCGAGGTCTCATTCTATTGCCTCTAGTAGCTGCTGAAGGAGAATTTAAAAAAAAAATCACTATATTTTTCTTCAAAGGAATAGAGCAACCTCAAAACCTTTTCCTTCATTTTCAAAAGATGTTCGTGGGAGGCTGAGGTAAGTTGATGCTTCACAGCTGAAGATGCCAATTTGGCATCCATAGTCAGTGGAATCCCTAGGGTGGCGTCCATAGTTAGTGGAATCCCTAGGGTGGTTTTAAAATTTGACTTCGGGATGTTATAAAATGATGAAACCAGGTGTAATCTCATTTCATTCTGCTTCCTGATACAGTCAGGAAAACAAGCATATCTATGATACAAAGAAAAGTAATTTCTGCTACACTTACGTTTTAATTATCCACAGAAGGTATACCTTTCAAGAAATTATTAAATAGGTTAAATAGGACATGGAGGTATAAACGCTCACATTAATGAGAAAATGGGTGTATTTTTAACACACCTTATGAACTATGGAATTTTAGAAAGCAGATGGAAGACTTTGAAACATGCTAAAATGACCTCCTTTGTTTCAAAATCAAGTTTATTATTTATATGCTCTTGAATCACACATATTATTCTTTCTAAAGTTTTAAATTAAATAATATTCCCAATATAAATGGTACTGGAATACACATATCTTAAAAAGTTAGAGTTATCATGTGAAATTTTCATCTTTTTTTTCTTTGACTGTGGTCTTATTTATATGCAGAGTATAAAATATTCACCATTAAGAGTAGAGGAAATGGTTACCATGAGCTGCAGGAATGGAGAAGTATATGAAATAGGGCAGGCTTCAGTTAAAGAACACAAAATTTTACAAATAATTAGTTCAAGACAATGACCATCTAGTTCAATTATTAGAGCTATGCCTCATATTCTTGAAAATATTTACCAAAATATTTTCATTATAAACATCCACTCTCCCTTGTTGAGGTTTTAAATGCACTGAAGTAGAGTTCTTGGCTTGTCAGGTATTAGTAATGGCTCTGCCTGTCTGCCCTTCAGCGGAGACATCAAACTGATCTCATTCTATAGCCTCTAGTTGCCATATTATATATTTGTTTTCATTACAAAAACTAAGCATGTGCAATTATGGGTATGAAAATTGGCTTGTTCTAGTCATCGTAAAATGTGCATATAGATCAACACATGTTGTGGGTCATAACTATATACCCTACAAAATTTGTCAGTGTAAAAAGTAGAGCAATTTAAAAAATTGAAATGAATGAGCAATTACTGGAATAGCTCAAAACATACTTACTTTGATTAAATGAAGAAAATCACACTATTCAATAATATAAACTTATATTAATTTCTTAAATTGACTACTGTAAGTGAGAAACTGGATGCTCTCACATAATTTTATGAAATGAAACAGAAAAATTAAAATTAAAGTGATTAACAACTCTGCTTATTTCTGCATGCTAATAGTCACTGCTAAATACCAACAGAGCAATTCTGTCCATTCCTTTCTATTCTCCAGGTACCAAACATCATATTTGATACATACTGGGTACTAAAGGGCTGTTAAATGTACTCAAGCATGAAAGAGATTTAAAGCTTATATTTTTAAAGAGTACTCCTGCAAATAAAACTCTATAGACTGAGACTCACAAAAATCAAAGAATGATAGATTTCTTCAAACACTCATTATCTCAGGGAAGACACCACAGCATCTTTAAGGTTATCTGAGGAGAAAGGTCTACAGCTACTTCAGCAGATGTAGACCACTTCTTTTGGGCATCTTCAATAAGAGTGAGATCACTTTTCACACATCTGTATCTAATAATAAGCCACACTTTGTATTTCTTCCTAGTAAAAATAAATACTAAATATCATTTTCAACTTGATAAAACAGCACATTTCAGGGGGCACTAAGGAAAAGAATGCAATTTCTTCTTTAGCATCATGCTCTTTACTGTGTTTTTCCAGATGACAATCAGCCTAAATTCATAACTTACTTCTGGCTACTAGGTTAAGTTCTATTGTGCTACTCCTGTGCAATGAATAACCTTGGTGTGATTTGCACAAACAGGTTGATTGGGATCATATGAGAAGAAATTCTGTAGGGAAGTAGAGAGACAGATAAGGTACTATCTCTAGTTTCTTGTTTTTGTTCTTTTCTAGAGTGGTGCTATTCTTGATTTGGAAATCATGAAGTAGATTCAGTTATTCCAGCCTCTAACATAGAAATCAGATTATCAAATTACAAAAGATGTTATCTGTTTTCTAATAACCAATCTAGTGATACTAAGCTGAAAATAAATTAGAAAGAATTTCCAAACCTTTTAGAATGATATCCTCCAGGGGACAAAGTCAGGAAAGAACTCTATGTGACACTGGAGCCCAGCACCCACAGCTACATGCATAACTTCAACAGATAAGTAGCTATTTCCTAGGTTTTATCTTGTTTGTTTTGTTGTTTTGTTTTTGTTTTTTCATTTTGTTTTGTCTTGTTTTTTTAATTCTCAGTGTAGTGATCAAGGTGAGAGGCTAAATAAAACCCTGTAAGAGAATAAAGAAATAAGAAGAAGGTGGGGTTTTTTGTGCAAACACATTATAAGAACACTTACTATGGCAAAATAACTGTACTGTAAATATTTCATGCTGAGTTAGATTTTTTCAATCTATGATCTCCTATGTGGAAATAAATTAGGAATTTTTGAAAGCTGCATGAATAATTTCAAGGTACTAGTAGAAAAAATGTATTAATGGCACCTAAAGAGTCCGAACAATTAATAATTTCTTTTTAAAAAAAGAAATCTAATATAGGACAAGAATATAAAAAGCCAACAGAAACTAGTCAGCTCAATTCAGTTAGGTGAAATAAAACCAGGTATCAATTTTGTTTATTAATGGAAAAGTAAAAATGTCCCTCCACAGAGAAATGCATTAGTAAATTGAGGAAATTCCCTCCTTCCAGAGTTTGGGAAATATGAAAATGCTGCTTTACCCAGGTCATAAAGTAAGTAGAATAATATAAATATAATATAAATAATAAAAAATTCTAAGTTAAATGCAATTATGAAAACTATGATGGTATCAAATTAATAAAGGTTTTAAGGATAAAAATACAGTTTTTTCAGAAGGCCATTTTTTTTTTATTTTTTTTTTAAATAATTTATTTTTTATTTCTTCAAGTTACATCTCAATCACAATCCCCTCCCTACTACCCCCTCCAGTCCCACCCTTCCACCCTCCTCCCCCTCAGCCCCACCATCCTCTTCCCTTCTTTTTTTTTTTTTTTTTTAGTTTAAGGTATTTATTTTTCCCCCCAACAGCTCTCCCTTTCAGTCCAAATAATGGTTCTTTTTCTTATAACTATAAATACAATACAAAACAACAGAAATAAATAGGCCACGATTATAAGAGTTATATGGCTTAGCATACATTCCCAATGTCCAGTCCATATGTATTTGGCACCTGACTTTAACATTCTACTATCTAACCATCTCCATGAGTTTAAAGTTCTATATCTAACACAGCTTTCATACTAACTTGCCTCATAATTTTAAAAATATCTTCTTAG
>CAJQZJ010034151.1:528659-608694 GCA_907164525.1 Lophiomys imhausi | reverse complement strand
TAAACTTAAATCTTTCCAAATCCTATGTGCCTGTCTCTGCATTCTAAATTTTGGGATCAAAGACATGTGGTTTCCAACTGATGGGATTAAAGATGTGCTCTTCCACCCCTGGATCAAAGTTTTTCTCTGTTTAGAAAAACTTTGATTTTTGTAAGGGATGACAAAAGATTTTAGTCACTACTATAGTCTCTGGATGTATTGTGGTAAAGTGGCAGCCAGAATGGACTGACTAAATATATGCAAACAGTCTCACAGAATCTATAAAATGTGTCACAGCAGAAAACCACTTGCTTACATAGAAGATAGTGCACTAACTAGAAGAAACAGAAATGAATCTAGGTCATCTGAAGTCAGAATCTGTAATTGTAGCTTATTCCAGGCAATAGCTCAAAAATATGATGCTGGATGCTTGAAACAAAATAATTGTTATTCAAGTTCCTAACTGCAATAAAATGATGAGCATGGTAATTGAAAAACTGCACTTCTCATATTTTCCAATGAATGTATCTAAAATTTGTACATTAAATGAGCAACTTACAAAGAAGAATTAATGTATTTTTATTAGGTATACTGATAATTAAATATGCCATGGTTTGCTTATGGTTTGAGAAGACACACAGAAATTTCATGTGTGAGGACCTTACACCCTCAAACTGCAGTGTTAGCAGATGTAGAAATCTTTAAATGGAATAGCATATTGGGAGGTTACTGAGGGCAGTAGCTTTGCAAGAGATGAAGGTCATAGGTCCTCACGTTCTTTATTGCTGCCAATCTCTCCAAGAGCTCTGTCCTCACACCGCCCACACCATAATGCCATCTGTAGTGGGCCCTCAGGAAAACTAGCCAAGATCAATACTATACTCTTGAGATTTTAGTAAACTTTTCTTCCTAAACATCCTTGCTTTAGATATCTCCTTATAGAAGTAGAAGAAAGACTAGTAAGAGGATTGCTCTATAATAACACGGACTTCCATTTCTACTCCAATTCTAAAGTTCAAATTCTAAACTGAAGAACAAAATTTTCAATTGTTCATAAAATACTGAAGTACTTAATGAGAAGTTTTTAGAAATATTCATATATGGTCAAATTTGGGAGAATATATGAATTATGAATGCTCAGCTAATAATGGAATATCTATAACATATCCATCAAGTTTCAGACATTTTAGAAAAAGAAATAGAGAAAACATTCAGATTTACTGTGGGAGATAGGAAGGGAAGCCAATCGGAAGTACAGATGTAAGCATCAACAACAGAATACAAGAGATGGAAGAGAAAATTGCAGGCAAGGAAAATACGATAGAAAACATTTATACAATGGTCAAAATTATGTTAAATATAAAAAAATTCCTGACAGAAAACATCCAGTAAATCTGGGGCACTATGAAAAGACAACACCTAAGAATAATAGAAATAGAAGGAGAAGAATCCCAGGTTAAAGTCTCAGCAAAAAGCCGGTTAGTGGTGGCGCACGCCTTTAATCCCAGCACTTGGGAGGCAGAGGCAGGAGGATCTCTGTGAGTTCAAGGTCAGCCTGGTCTACAAAGTCATTCCAGGACAGCCAGAACTGTTATACAAAGAAACCCTGTCTCCAAAAACCAAAAAAAAAAAAAAAAAAAAAAAATCTCAGCAAAAAATTAACAAATTTATATAAGAAAGAAGGACATGCCTATAAAGGTCCAAGAAGCCTATGGACCATGAAAAACATTGGACCAGAAATGAAAGTTCCCCACCACCACCAAAACATAATAACCAAAATACTAAACATATGGAACAACTACCTATGGATACCTTATTTTTGTCAAAGAAGCCAGAATCATACAATGGATAAAAAAAAGCATCTTTAACAAATGGGTTTGCCTAACTGGGTGGCCTCATGTAAAAGAACGTAAATAGATCATTATCTATCACCCTGAACAAAATTCAAGTCCAAACGGACCAAAACCTCTGTATAAAACCATGTACACTCAACCTGACAGCAAGGAAAGTACGGGATAGACTTGAACACAATGGCTAGGAGACAACTTTGTGAACAGAACACCAATCATGCAGATACCAAGATCAAACAATAAACGGGACTTTATGGAATGGAAAAACTATGTAAGACAAAGGAAAGGACACCATCAATGGGACAAAAAGTCAACCTACACAATGGGAAAAGATTTTCACTAACACTACATATGACAGAGGGCTAATTTCCAAAATATATAAAGAAGTAAAGAAATTAAATATCAAAAAATCCAAATAATCTAATTAAAAATTTGGATACAAACCAAAAAAGAGAATTCTCAACAGAAGAATCTCATATGGTCAAAAACACATAAGGAAATATTCAACATCCTTAGCCACCACGAAAATGAAAATCAAAATGACCCTGAGATTCCATCTTACACATGTCAGAATGGCTAAGATCAAAAACACAAGTGGAATCTCATGCTAGCAAGAATGTGTAGTAAAGGAAACACTCCTGCACTACTGATGAGAGTGCAAACTGTTATAGCCACTTTGGAAATCAATAGGATGATTTCTCAGAAAATTGGGATTGAGCTACCTCAAAGCTCAGGTATACTACTCCTGAGCATATACCCAAAGGATGCTTCATCATACCACTTGCTCAACTACTGTTATAGCAGTTTTATTCATAATATCCAGAAATTAGAAACAACCTAGATGCCTCTCAACCAAAGAATGGATAAAGACAATGTGGTACATTTACAAATGGAGTATTACTCACTTGTTTAAAAAAATAATGAAATTTCAGGCAAAAGGATGGAACTAGAAAATTATATCCTGAGTGAGGTTTCCCAGACTTATAAATAAAAGCAAGGTACTCACAAGTGGATATTAGCTGTAAAGGAATGGATAATCATGCTGCAATCCACAGACCCATAGAGGTTAAGTTAACAAGGATATCTCAGGGCTGGACACATGAATCTCCCTGGGAAGGGGAAATAGAATAGAATAGAT
The DNA here is from genome assembly GCA_907164525.1 of Lophiomys imhausi. NCBI lineage: Eukaryota > Metazoa > Chordata > Mammalia > Rodentia > Muridae > Lophiomys > Lophiomys imhausi. Next base: position 605,727 of record CAJQZJ010034151.1, on the reverse strand, counting down.
ATTGTGGGTAGATTGGGGGCAGGTGGTGATGGTAATAGTAGGGATCAGGTTTGGAGACAATGAAAGAAGAGAGTCCTAGGAGAATCAACTGGAACTGGGGGGGGGGGATGATATCACAGAAGAGCTAGAAACTGGGTACAATTGAAATTCCCTGGAGCTAGTGAGGATGATGCTAGCTATGACTCCTAGCAATGGGGGATAAGAAGGCTGAATGGGCCATCCATCTCCTGTAATGAGGCAAGACTTCAAATGGGGGGATTTGGACTCCAACCCAGGCACAAAATCTTTGACCTACAACTTGTCCTCCTTGCAAGACATCCTGTGGTAAAGGTGATGCAGACATTTTGGGAGTGGTCAACCAATGGCTTATCCAGCTTGAGAACCATGACATGAAAGGAAGTCCACCCCTGACACTGCCTTGAGTACCAGGAACCAGAGGCTAGATAGTCCAGAGACCTAAGATAGAACCAAAACCAAAAACTCAATGAAATTATTCCTATAGATATTCTGTTATACTGGCAGACTGGAACTTAGTATAATCATCATCAGAGAGGCTTCATCCAGCTACTGGTGGAAACAGATGCAGAGAGTCACAACTAAACATTAAGTGGAACTCAAGGTATCCTGAAGAAGGTGGGGAGAAAGGAGCAACAGGGATAAAGGACACCACAGAAAATCCACAGAATCAACTAACCTGGACTCATATGGAATCACAAAGACTGAACCAACAATCATGAAGCCTGATTGGGTCTGACCTAGGCCTTCTTCATATATCTTATGGTTTTGTAGATTGGTCTTCTTGTGGGACTCCTAGCAGTGGAAGTGAGAGCTGTCTCTGACTCTTTTGCCTGCTTTTGGGACCTTTTTCCTCCCACTGCATTGCCTCATCTAGCCTTAATACAAGGGGGGTGCCTAGTCTCATTGTAACTTGATATGTCATGTTTGGTTGACATCTCCATGGAAGGCCTGCCCTTTTCTGAGTGAAATGGAAGTGGAGTGGATGCAGGAGGGAGGATCTGGAAGGAGTTGAGGGAGGAAAAATATATAAGAGAAGAATAAATTTTAAAATTAATATGAAAAAGAAAAGGGAAAGGCTAATGAGGCACCACTCCTCAATAGTATTTATACACTGATACAGTGATATTGTTGGGCGAGGGAATGGTATTTCTTCAGTACTGTAGCTATTGGTAATGTGTACATGTTCCTGTAAACAAACTCTGAACCATACGCTTTTAAACAATCCCAATGAAACTCATTCACACACACACACACACACACACACACACACACACACACACATACACTTGGAGGAAAGTCTAATACATTGCTTCTGATAGGCTGATTACAATGCTGAGATATGGATACCACACCTTCTGAGGCATTCTTTGATTGGTTAATAAAAGCCGCTGATGGGCAATTAGCTTGGCAAAAAGAGTGTAGGAAGGCAGGACTTGTTGAAATGAAAACAAGTAACTTCAGGTTACATTTCCATCACAGTGCCCTATTTCCACCCCTCCCAGTCCTGCTCTCCCATCCTCTACCCCCTATCCCTACCATCCCACTCCTCTGGAGTGGAGTGTCCCTACATAACAGTCCCCCGCCCCAGTTCAGCAGTCATATGAGGGCCAAGAGCCTCCTCATACACTGGAGGCCTACAAGGCAGCACCACTAGGGCAATGTGTCTCATTGACAGGAAACAAAGTTTATGTTCATGTTCCCTTTGGTGCATTGGCTATACTATAGTTATCCTGTATTATATGGCTAAAATCCGATTATAAGTGAATAGATGCCATGTGCATCCTTCTGAGTCTGAGTTAGAATACTCAGGATGAGCTTCTCTAGCTCCATCCATTTGGCTACAAATTGCCTGATTTTGTTGTTTCTGATGGCTGAGTAGTATTCCATTGTGTAGATGCACCACATTTTTTTAATCCATTCCTTGGTTGAGGGCATCTGGGTTGTTTCCAGTTTCTAGCTATTACAAATAAGACTGCTATGAACAAAGATGAGGAAACTTCCTTGTGATTTGGTGAGGAATCATTTGGATGTATACCCAGAAGTGGTATGGCTGGGTCCTGAGGCAGACCTATTCCAAGTTTTCTAAGATATTGCCAGAATGATTTCCATAGTGGTTGCAGAAGCCTGCACATAGTACTTGAAGTTCTTGGTAGAGCAATAAGACAACTAAAAGAGATTGAGGGGATACAAATTGGAAACAAAGAAGTTAAATTATCCCTATTTGCAGATGATATGTTAGTATACATAAGCGACCCAAAAAATTCCACCAGAGAACTTTTACAGCTGATAAATACCTTCAGCAAAGTGGCTGGATACAAAATTAATTCAAAAAAAAAATCAGAAGCCCTTCTTTATACAACAAACAAATGGGCTGAGAAAGAAATAAGGGAAACAGCCCCCTTCGCAATAGCCACAAACAGTATAAAATACCTGGGGGTAACTCTAACGAAGCAAGTAAAGGATCTGTACAACAAGAACTTCAAGCCCTTGAAGAAAGAAATTGAAGAGGCCTTTAGAAGATGGAAAGATCTCCCATGCTCATGGATAGGTAGGATCCACATAATAAAAATGGCCATCCTACCAAAAGCAATATATAGATTCAATGCAATTCCTATCAAAATACCATCACAATTCTTTATAAACCTGGAAAAAGCTATTCTTAATTTCATGTGGAACAACAACAACAACAACAACAAAAAAAAACCCAGAATAGCTAAAGCAATCCTGTACAATAAAAAAAAAAAAAAATCTGGAGGTATCACCATCCCAGATTTCTAGCTGTACTACAGAGCAATAGTAGTAAAAACAGCATGGTATTGGTATAGATCAATAGAATCGAATAGAAGACCCAGAAATGGACCCACACACCTATGGCCACCTAATTTTTGACAAAGAAGCCAAAACCGCACATGGTTTTGGTGCTGGTCCAACTGGATGTCAACTTGTAAAAGAATGAAACTAGACCCATACTTATCACCTTGTAAAAACTTAAGTCCAAGTAGATCAAAGACCTTAACATAAGTCTGGACACACTAAATCTATTAGAAGAGAAATTGGGGAAAACCCTCGACCTCATTGGCATAGGTGACAACTTCCTGAACAGAACACCAACAGCTCAGGATCTAAGACCAATAAGTGGGACCTCATGAAACGGATAAGCTTCTGTAAGGCAAAAGACACTGTCATTTGAACAAAACGGGAACCAAAAGATTGGGAAAAGATTTTCACCAACCCCACATCTGACAGAGGGCCAATATCCAAAATTTACAAAGAACTCAAGAAATTAAATGTCAAGAAACCAAATAATCCCTCAAAAATGGGAACAGAGCTAAACAGAGAACTCACAAAGGAGTAATCCCTAATGGCTGAGAGACATTTGAAGAAATGCTCAGCATCCTTAATCATTAGAGAAATGCAACTCAAAACAACTCTGAGATTTCATCTCACACCTGTCAGAATGGCTAAGATCAAAAGTTCAAATGACAGCACATGCTGGCAAGGTTGTGGAGAAGGGGGAACACTCCTCCTTTGCTGGAACCCTTCGTTTTACCAGAGGAATCTTTTTTTCTGCCAGGAGACAGAGAAGCAGACTGACATGTTTGAGAGCTCTGGAAGATAACAACAGGCCACATGGAGGTTTGGGATTAGGTGATCTGGATTAATTTAGATTAGCTAGTTGAGAGTCTGCCCAGCTAATGGCTAAGCCTTGAAACCTTAAAAGGTCTTGTGCATTTAATTATTGGGGAAAAGGCTGCGGCAACCTATAGGCCTCCAGTCCAAGCAATCCAGGCCTATTGACCTCATGCCTACCCCAGGGTCTGTCTCTCCAGGCCACCAGCAATTCTGCTGTTCTAATATAATAGTTTATTGTTATTAATAAGTATCTGGCAGCTACCCTGCCAGCTTCACCACCAGACCCCACTGCCAGGTCATCATTCCAGGCATACAGACTTTTAAGACAAGTCAAGCCTGCTGATCTCCTGCCAAGCTGCTGGCTGTGCCACAGGCCTAGTACAACAACTTATAGTTATTAATGATGATATTAGATAATAGAATTTAGGTTTCAGGTGGTGAAGGCCACCCTTGATCCAGGGCTTTTTCCTCAGGACGGGTCAGGCTGCTAGTTAAGACAGGCCAGGACTGCCAGCTTCCTGCCAGCCTGCTAACTGCTCCACTAGCCTAATCTTATAGTTTATATTTACTAATAAACACAATTGATGATTAAATTGAAGTTAAATGGCAGCCAATGTAATTTAATTAATTATTTCTATACACACTTGTAAATATATAACATTGAAATAGAAGGAAAGTTAGTCAGGCAGAAGTAAATAAGAGGAGAGGCAAGGGAGGATAATGAGATGAGTATGCTTGAAATATACTATGTATATGTATAAAGGTATCATTATAAACCCATTTTATATAATTAACACATGCTAATTGAATACTAAATAAATGAAAGTTTTAGTGAAAACTTAGTGTTGCAGAATATTTGATCATATTGTGAACCCTGAGTTTGTGAAACAAAAATCTGTATTATGAGATGACTCAACCTTTAATCCTAGAGATTTCTGTTCATTGTAAACAAATGTTTATGGTGTGGCCCGCTTCTAAGCACACACCTTTAATCCATGAGGTTTCTGTAAACAGGATTAAATAAACTTAACTCTAGGTCAAGAGGCAGAGCAAGAAACCAGCTAACAGGGAGTAAACAGAAAGAGGGACATTTACTTGAGAGTATTTAAACAAATGGTGCTGGTCTAACCAGATGCTGACATGTAAAAGAAGGCCAAAAGATCCATACTTATCACCTGCACAAAACTCAAGTCCAAGTGGATCAAAGACCTTAACATAAGGCCTGACACACTAAATCTAGCAGAAGAAAAAGTGGGGAACTCTTTGGAACAGGTGACAACTTTCTGAACAGAACACCAAGAGCTCAGGCTCTAAGACCAACAATCAATAAATGGGACCTCAAGAAACTGAGAAGCTTCTGTAAGGCAACAGACACTGCCATTTGAAAAAAACAGCACCATTCAGATTGGGAAAAAAATCTTCACTAACCCCACATCTGACAGAGGGCTAATATCCAAAATTTACAAAGATTTCAAGAAATTAAATGCCAAGAAACCAAATAATCCAATCAAAAATTGGGGAAAAGAGCTAAACCGAGAATTCACAAAGGAGGAATCTCTAATGGCCGAGAGACACCTGAAAAAATGCTCAGCATCCTTAATCATCAGAGAAATGCAACTCAAGACAACTCTGAGATTCCATCTCACACCTGTCAGAATGGCTATAATCAAAAACTCAAGTAACAGCACATGCTGGCCAGGTTGTGGAGAAAGGAGAACCCTCCTCCATTGCTGTTGGGAGTGCAAACTTGTACAACCACTATGGAAATCAGTCTGGTGATATCTTAGAAAACTTGTAATAGTTCTACCTCAAGACCCAGCCATACCACTTCTATGTATACATACAAACAATTCCTCACCAAACCACAAGGACACCTCCTCATCTATGTTCATAGCAGCCTTATTTGTAATAGCTAGAAACTGGAAACAACCCAGATGCCCTCAACCAAGGAATGGATTAAAAAAAAACTGTGGTACATCTACACAAATGAATACTACTCAGCCATCAGAAACAACAAAATCCTGCAATTTGTAGCCAAGTGGATGGAACTTTCAAAGCTCATCCAGAGTTAGCTAACCCAGATTCAGAAGGATGCACGTGGCATCTATTCACTTATAATTGGATTTCAACCATATAGTACAGGATAACTATACTACAACCAACACACCAAAAGGAACAGATACATAGACTTTGTTACCTGTTAGTGGGACACTTTGCCTTAGTGGTGCTGCCATGTAGGCCTCCAGTGCAAGGCGAATCTGTTAGCACTCATGTGAGTGCTGTGCTGGAAGAGGCTGATATGTAGGGACACTCCACTCCGGAGAAGTAGGATAGGTGCAAGAGGGGGGAGAAGTGTGGGGGTGACTGGGAGGGGTGGTAACAGGGCACTGTGGTGAAGCTGTAACTTGAAGTAATAAATAAACATAAATGAATAAACAAACAAACAAATAAATAGCTGAGCACAAAAAAAAGAAAGAAAGAGAAGAAAAGACAGCATGGAGAATGAGTTCGGGTTCATTTGAGTTTGCTCCATCAGAGAAGTACCTTCAGAGCTTCCTTTGGAGTTTCTTCAGAGGTTTTGTTTTCTTCTTTGGAATTCTTTCTCTTTCAGGGATTTCTTCTTCCTTCAGAATTCTTCCTTTGGGTATTCTCCTCTAGGCTTCTTCCTCTTGCTTCTTCTGGGCCTTTTAACTTAGGGCTTTTGGCTGTGATGTTGGCAAGGGAGAGACATCAGCTGGGTGCACTCCCTGAGCTAGAAGGTTTTTATCCCAGCATCTGGCTTCTCAGTCTTATTTCATTGGCAAAATTGAAGGACTGGGGCATTTTGTTTTTTGTTTTTGTTTGTTTTTTAAACAACATCTCAGTGTCATGACACTTTACTCAAGCTCAACCTGTAATCCCTGCACTACATATCTCCTAATGGCACATCAGGAGAGAACAAAGTGATGATGGTAGAGGAGGGAAAGCCTAGTTCCTTTGCCTATTTTTGTCATGTGGTAGAAGATTTTACAACACATGAACTCCATGTCACCTTTCGATTATGCTTCTTCGTTGGATCAACTTTTCTCTTCTCTTATTGTTCATTATGTTTTATACTCCAAGAAGAAGTGAGGAAACAAGGTTTTAACACCTACACCTAGATATATAATAGAATGGGCGTAGAATTGTATTCACTATCTAGCTCTGAAAATACTCCCATTTACTTGAATCTGTTTTCTTCACTTGTAAAGTGACAGTACTTGTACCTGTTCAGAGAAGGAACAACCTATGTTTACAAAACACTTTAATATAAAGGTTGGCAGTGCTTCCTATAGTATCTCTGAACAGGTAAATATAAGAACCAACTCCTAACACTATTATAAGTAAAAAAAAAAAAAAAATCCTTTAAAAAGTAGTATTCTTTCTTTTCTTTTTTACTTCTTGATCTTATTATGGTCCCCCCCCCCCCTTTTTCTTTTTGGTCTTTCGAGACAGCCTTTCTCTGTATATCTCTGGCTGTCCTAGTCTCTCTTTGTAGACAAAGCTGGCCTTGTATTCATAGAGATCCGCCTAAATCTGCTTCCTGAGGACAGGACAGAAGGCATGCCTACCAGCCCAGCTCTTGATCTTATTGTCAATGAAGGAAAGCTGTAAGCCTCAGTGCTGGCCACTGGATACAGAAGGATTTTGTCAAAGCATGGGATACCTAGGCTGGAAAGAGTGGAACATGAAAAGGCAGGAGAGCCCCTGAGCCCTTAGCCTGGAATGATGACATTATTCACATGCATAGAAAGCCCATTCTTTGACTCTGTAAGTGTTCTCAATCGCTGACATATCAATACATACATATGTAATTATTCATTTTGGATAATTTGAGTGATCCAGGAGTAGCCACTGTCTTTCTCTGTTGTCACATGTCATATTGATTGTTCTAAAAATGTTCCTTCCAGCAGTGTTTCACAATAGGCTATTGCCATTGCTCTTAAACTCCCACTAGAAATAAAAGGTAAGAATCTGTCACCAAAGTCACAACATACCTCAAATAAAGAACTCAGCCATACCAAACTGTAATTGAACTGGAAGCCTCATGCTGGTTTTCTTGCATTTATGTTCTGAAAATGTTTTATACAGGCTGCTGCTGAATACACATCAGCAGTCATTTACCAGCCATTGGACCTTCATGCTACAATACCAGCCTACCAAGCAATGTATATCCACTCTTAAATGGGCATATATTTAATATAAAATGATGCTGAGTCTGTATGGGTGGGTAACCAATCTCTTTCTGATTGGATTTGAGTCCTTTTCTATTGGAAGGAATTATGGTACTGTAACCGTGATCAAAAGGCTATGGCTAGGGAAGTCGCATGCCTTAGTGGAGTGTTTTATTGGTTACTTATTAAATGGACTTGTTGTAAAACTACCTCCTAAATATTTTTATTTGTATACATAGTCAGTACTGCTCTAAACCTGGTCCACTGAAGATTCTTTTTCTCGTTAGAGCTAGTTAATACAGATACTCATAATTAATCAATGCTCTAAGAGTAAGTGACTATTGACTTTTCAACCTAAAAAAAGACACCTAAATTAATCGCTAAAGTCCAGGGAACATCCAGGAAGACAGGGAACAAAGAATGTAAAATGTCAGATGGTGAGTTTTATGAACATCTGCCTTCTGGATATGACATAACTATTATAATCATTAACACATAGCAGCTGTGGCTATCTGCATAACAACTGCACACACACACACACACACACACACACACACACACACACACACAGAGGGGGGCAGTGGATAGAACTTATGAGCTGCACTAATCAAACTCAATGAACTTAAAAAAGGAGGAAGAAAAGGAAAGGGAGGAAGAAGAGAAAAAGGGAAAGAGATGAAATTGGGAGGGGGATGTATACAGATGTCCCACAAGAGTTGGAGCAGGGATGCTAGATATGGACATGTTCTAAATATGTAGAATTAGTTTGAAATAGCCAAATAATAAGAAAAGTGAAAATAAACAAACACATGAAAGTAGAAAGGATACTATTTGGGGTAAAGGAATCAACACAAGTTGGAGAGGATAAGATAGTATAATTATGTAAAATAGGATAGTGAGGGAATTATCACAATATGTGTATAAAATTATCACAAAAAATTAAAAATTAAGCTGGATGTTACCAAATGTGTATATTTAAATGATAAGCAACAAATATAGACAGGAAGATTATCATAGATAGATCATAGATAGATAGATAGATGATAGATAGATAGATAGATAGATAGATAGATAGATAGATAGATAGATGATAGACAGATGATAACATACAAAAATTGAAACATTCTTACAAGAATTGTAATCAAGAATTTTAACTTAGATGTATAAACAACTAGATGTGGATACTATTATTACTCATAACAATCCATAGTGGTTTGTCTATGACTTTACTAGAAAGTTAGAAAAATACCTGTGACAGAAATTTGTAGAAGAAAAATGAGGGAAACATATTGTAAGTCACCACACGAGAAATGGAGCTTTGATTCCATGCTTCAGTTTCAGAAACAAAAGACTGAATGTGCTTTTAAGTTTTTCCTTTCAAGATTCTCCAAAATAGAATATTGTATTGAAATCAGAGGGTCACTCAAAAGAGGAAGGTTTAGCTTCTAATTATCGGTGGAGAACACCATGACTGTCACGTGCTAATTAATTCTCAGTTGGGCTGAATGTCCTTTATTTGTAATTTTTAACGAATATGCTAATGTTAATGTAAGCTAATGCATTAGTAACACGAAGTGGAAATCTTTGAAATGTGTATGTCAATGTTTAAGAATTTTGTAAAATAGACACACACAATTGAACTACAGAAAAGTACTGAAAAAATTTCATACGCAGACTTGCATAGAAATACTACTCTTTGTATTAATATAAACGTATTACAAGAAGAATAAAAAAGGAAGTAACAACAGGTTGAAATTACCACGCCTTTCTGGAAAAGCCTGACTTTTAACACCACAGAGAAAATCTGACATAAATAGGCTTTAGGTCAATGTGACTCCCACTCCAGTTTGGTTGTTTGGACAATATTTTCATCAAATCCTTTGAGAGGTGCCTTTCCTAGAAGTGTCTTAGGCGCACCCTCCAAGTTGAGAGTGATATAAACAACATGCCTCCTTGTTAGAAGAATGTTATTATCCCTTGTGATGGTGGGGGATCTGCCTACAGATAAGCTGGGGCTTGGGAGGCAGCCAGAGTTTCATTATGTGCTCCTTCCCGATTGCTCAGTATTTTTAATTGTGATCCAATGTCTGGCAAGTTTGCTGATACTTTCATCACTGCGTCCTCTCTGTTCTTCTGAGGGCCCTGAGGCTCCCCTGTTTACATATCTCCACACCACAAATAAAAACTACTGAATGGGTTTTAAAATCTCTGTGGTCAAAACTTTTCCAAATGCTCCCATTACCAATCTGCCTTTAGATACAATTTGTCTCATTTACTTTTATTTATTTATTTATTTATTTATTTACTTACTTACTTACTTACTTATTTATTTCATGCTTTATTCTATTTGGTCTCCAACATTTTAAAGATATTTAAATATTTTAATATTATTAACGCTGGCTGGAGAGTTTACAAAACAGGAAAATATAAATATTATCGCGAACAGTTTTTCTAACAACAGCAGCAGCAACAACAACAACAACAGAAACCCTCCCTGTGGTAACATAAGGCTGAAATGTGACTGAATATAACAAATATAATTTTTTGCTTGCAAAATAATTCATCTCCTGAGGAAACATTGGCAGTGCATATGTTATTAATAAGGAGAAATACATAAAGCAACACAGAAATGATAATGTGTACCCTATAATTCATATCACACATGGGAAAGTTGCTTTGAGTTGTAGTGACAATTTTTTTTTAATAATTTATTTTTTATTTCTTCAAGTTCCATCTCAATCACAATCCCCTCCCTACTCCCCCGTCCAGTCCCACCCTTCCACCCTCCTCCCCCTCAACCCCCCCATCCTCTTCCCTTCTTTTTTTTTTAGTTTAAGGTATTTCTTTTTTCCCCCCACCAGCTCTCCCTTTCAGTCCAACAAATGGTTCTTTTTCTTATAACTATAAATACAATACAAAACAACAGAAATAAATAGGCCATAGTTAAATTTTGAGTTGTTTAGGAATCAAGAGGGTGTTCTGGATCTAAGAAGATATTTTTAAAATTATGAGGCAAGTTAGTATGAAAGCTGAGTTAGATATAGAACTTTAAACTCATGGAGATGGTTAGATAGTAGAATGTTAAAGTCAGGTGCCAAATACATATGGACAATTTTTTTTTTAAACTGGAAATTTTATTAGGAATGGTAAAATTAAAGCCCAAGTAATGAAAGTACATTGTGTTTTGAATAACATATTATCACAGAGTCTAAGCCAAAATGAGTTTTTGTTAATAATATTAATTGAAAAATGTCAAGGTGTATGTTGAAAAAAGTTACTTAGAAGTTTTAAAGATGATTTTGATGACATAGCTGTGCAATTTAATTTCTCCATAATTTGATTCAATTTTCCAATTCTGTCCTCTAAGTTGAGCCTATGTAAAATAGATACACTAGTAATTGTAACACTGTGGTTGTGAGAGTATTATGAATAATAAATGATAATGCATGAGTATATTCTAAAAATATAAATTATTGTATTGCTCAATTTATACATACAATAAATAGTAGATATAACAATAGTAAGCTAAACATATGCTTTATTTAAGTATATCCCTCACACATATATTTCACTTTAAGTTAGGCATGACCTGGAGTAAACAATACTATTGCCAAAAAGTAACAATTTATTAAAGCTTAACATGTAAGAAAATTCCCTAAAATATATCTCAGATCATGATAAACAACCATGAGTAGGAATCAGTATTTCTATAATCAAAATCTAAGTTGAGTATAGTGTCTCATTCATGAGCCCAATCCTGTTCCATCTTTGGGTATCTCTTCAAGAAAGGAAATTTCAAATAGTTAAGAACATAGATCACTATAACCACACTCTGCTGGTTTAAACCCTTATCCTCAAATTGCTGAGAAGCCTGAAGAGAAATCTGTTTTCTCTGTTAAAGCAGCATTAACTGAGTAGGACTTCTGAATGTATAAAACTGGGTGAAGAATGCAAATATTTAGAATATTGTCTAGCATAAAGTAACACACTTATTCATATTTCCTATAAAACAAAAATTAGACCCTTCACAGTGGTTGCATATAAACCAACATCCCAGAAGCCATAAGTAGAAAGACTGAGATTTCTAATCCCTGTTTAGAACTACATAGTTACACCTGAAGCAAACAAATAAAATAATAAATCATATAAATTCAGAATGTCCTCAAACCTCAATATTCTATAATCATGTTGCAACCTTAACCATTTCCATTTTTCACATCAATTTTTTTTAAAAAGTATTTTCCATGTCACAATCTCTTGCCATTATTTTTCTCAAAAACTTAAAACAAATATTTGCCTCTGTACTCTTCATACATGAATTACATACTTGGGAATATACATATATATATATATATATATATATATATATATATATATATATATATGCTGTATCTTCAATTTGCTGTGACTTAGATAGAGTAGGCATAGTGTTTAAAACATAAGTTCCATGAGCATCAACTTTAAATATACCAGCTAAAAGAAAATAAATGTTTCCTTCTGTCTGTGACTTCTAATTAAGTAATGTGAAATTGAGGGAAATAATGGTTAGGTATAACCAGAAATGTCTAAAAATCCTTTTTGGTTTTTATGTTCCCATGGAGCTTTACATTATCCAGCTTGATATTGACCCACTTCCTTTTCTCATCATAGCAAATTCTAGCTGTCTTACATTGGAATTTTGTATGAAGTGAGAATAGAGGCTACCTCAGACAAAACATGTGTGAACATAAGACAAGGGGTTGTTGTTGGGGAAAGCTATTAGCATAAGGTGGGCAATAGTCAACTCATTTTGACATATATCAAGTTATATCACTCATTATCACCAGAGTAAAGGTGCTTATCCATACCCCTATAAAAATTTTCTTAAGCACTTCACAAAAAAATCAAAGGTTCCAAAATTTCTGCCATAGAATGTACAGCCATATGAATTTGTCTCTATCCATAGTCCTAGTGTACCATTTCTTATATGTTGTATCATCTTATCTATATAAAATATATACAGAAGCATTAAACAGATAAAATATTTTAAAGTACATATTGATTTTGCATGCATATATCTACCCTCTCCTGAGAATTCTACTGATCTAATAGTAAAAGAAGCATTAGATCAATAATCCAATAATTTTATTCGTAAGGATCAAAGGAATGGAGAAAAATAGATGAAGGATTTCAAGATGTTTTCATAAATAAGGATTCAGTTGAGCAGGACAGGTGGAAAATACATTACCATGAAGGAGGAAACTACAAGAGAAAGTTGCCCATAGAGAAAGATAAATTTAAGACATCAATTGATTTGCCTTTTTAACCTCAATAACATAAGAACTACATATGTAACAAGGAACAGAGAAATCTGGTTAAAATGTATAGAGTCAATGGGGTCAATGCATTACAAAACTCACATAAAAAGGCAGTGTTAAGTTTAGGGATATTTGCATAATTGACACAAGACTCAACAAAAGATTGTGGTACAAAATTCAGTAAGAGAATCTACACAGGTCTGAAATAGAACAGTGTAGCCTCAGCATCTTTCATCTGTACTGTGTACCAGAATAAACATATCAATATTTTTAACACCAAGCAGAAAAAAGAGTTCCGCAGGAAGAAACTCATTATTCCAGCTGTAAGCATTATAAATGTCCTCAATGAAAGCAGAAGATACTCCTTCCGTAAACTAAATAAAGGTATTATATATTTAACAAATAGCTTGTAAACAAGAAATGGCCCTTCCTTCATAGTTAAAAATTGGGTCACTGAAATTCTGCTCTACTAATGCTTCTACTAATGGCAGGAAAGATGTTGTGAGATTCATAGAAATACTCAATATCTGAGTTTAAAATAATTTTAACATGTTAAACATTAAAAATAATTTTATAGGTTTAACCAAGAAAATATAAAATCTGTCTAAAAGAAAATCATTTAAAAACAGTTATCATAATTGAAAGTAATCTTCTAGGCCAAGAAAGATAGTTCAGCAGTACAGATCCCTACATGTTCTTCCAGAAAACCTGCGTTCCATTCTCAGAATTCACATGGTGGCATATAACTAACTGTAGCTCCAGTACCAAAGGTATCTAATACCTTCTTTTGGCCTACATGCGAACCAGGTATATACACAGTGTACAGGTATATGTACATGAAGACAAAATAGCCATAGATTAGATGATAAAAGGTAGATAGATATATAGCTGATAGATGATAGATGATAGATAGATAGATAGATGATAGATAGATAGATAAAATAATTTGAAAGCTATATCCCTGTTGAAAGTCTACTATACTTATTTCAAGATACTATGAAATTTCTACAGTGATTATTCCTACACAGCGAATTACCAGGCTGTCTGGATATAATACCAATCTCTGACACTTACTACTTAATAGTACACAAAAAAGCATCTTATTGCTCTAGTTTCTTTTCGCAGAACTACACTAGCATTGATGATATGTATCTTCTAAGCCAGATCATTAAAACTAGAAAACTTTTAAAATACAAACATCATTTTTGAAATAGTTTTACTGAGTAGGTCCTCAAGAATAAAAAATTCTTATAATTCTTAAGTACTCAAGAATTATATATATTAGGTGAGAAGTATTTAGGGCTGGGATGATATGTTAGTCTACAATATGCCTGCTGTGAAGCTGTGAAATCCTGATGACCTGAATATGATCCTAGTACCCATATCAAAATAAAAAGAGGTAGAGCTATACCTGAAATACCATTTCTAGGGAAGTAGAAACAGAAGATCCCTGAGCCTTTTGGACAGTCAACCTAACTGAATCAGTGAATCAACAAGATCACTGATCAGGAAAAAAAAAGAAAAGATAAAGAATAAATGAGGAAAGCTTTCAAGTCAACTTCATGTCTCTACACACACATGTGTACACAAACATGAGTAAATAAAAACCAAAACACACACACACACACACACACACACACACAGAGAGAGAGAGAGAGAGAGAGAGAGAGAATATGATGGTCAATTAGCTGGGCAGAAAGAGTATAGTAAGGTAGAACCTCCTGGGGAAGAAAGAAATCCTGGGAAGACACAGAGCAAGCTCTCTTCCCACCAGGAGACAAGGAATCAGACAGATGTGTCTCTGAGCACTAGAAGGTACAGCAAGCCACATGGCTGGTTGGGATTAGATAGTCTGGTTAACTTAGATGAGCTAGTTGAGAGTATGCCTAGCTAAGGCTTAAGCACTGAAATATTAAAAGTTCATGGTGTATTTAATTATTGGGGAAAATGGACACCTTTGGTCTCAGGTCTTATCACTAGGATACCTAAATCTGGTCAGGCCTCCAGCTAAGGCCAGTCAGTCCTGCCTGGTCTGCAGTCTTCCTGCCAACCCCCACTTCCCTGATACAACAGTTTATATCTATTGTTAGAGTTAGTTGTTATGTAATAGGTGTGTTTATTTGTTAACAAAGTTTCAGGTAAGAGATAGATAGATAGATAGCAAGGCTTGAATAAGTTCAATGAGAAACATAACCATAATTCTATACCCACCTAAACTGTCCCATATGTGGTGTCAGAGCAAAGATATACTTGTGACTTGAACATCATCACACTTTCTTTTTGTTGTTTAAGTTTTCTTTTTCAACCACATTCTTTCTTAATAAGTTCCTAGAGTTCATGTTCCCCAAAACAAAAAAATTTAGAAAAAAAATGATACTAGTAGAAAAGGATCACAAGGTTCATCAAGGTGAATCACAAAACTGTATAGAATTTACATATATCAGACTTAGAGAAAAGCTACACTGACTGGTGAGTATATTACAGGTGTACAGAAAAGAGAAATTACAAAAAGAAATAGAAATAAATTATTTCATGGAAACAGTACAATCTGTAGATATAAACATTTTAGGAGTATTAAATATGTTTATGAAATATAAAATATAAAATTCCACAGTCACTAATTTAAATATGTGTATATATATACATATATTTAAAATCAATTCTTAGCTCAACAGTCAGTTACAAGCCATACTAAACTGAATATTTAATATTTATTTTAAAAGAATCAATGCCATAAGTCTCTTTAGGAAGAGACAGCTTAGTGATGAAACCTTCTTGGCTAATGCTTCATATATAACCTAAGAATGAAGTATAAATTTAATATTTGTAAACTTGATGCTAAATAAAACACTAAATAAGTAAAAATGAATTGTTGAGGAACATGACAGATCAGAAGAATAGAAATATGGTCTTACACAATTTTGTGATGGCAACTGAAATTCTAAGCCATGTGATCATATTAAGTGAATGTAACAAACTGCTTTTTAAATTATATCTCTTTAAAACATTCTCTCTCTAATAAAAATATCTTTCACTCTGGAAGTTCTTCACCTCAGCTAAGTATTTTATGAATTAGCTTTACCCCTTTTTTGTATGCCAACTCTCAGCTTCCTGTTCTATTATAAATTTCCATTTCTCTCATTTCAGGATTTTCCCAGAACTTCTCTGAGTTATACCAGCAGTTCTTTCCCATTAATGCTGCTGTCGGTGACACCCAAAATACTCTTGATTGATTGAAATATGATTGCTAGTTCTTCAACTTTCAGGAACACTGAATTCCTTTGTAAATTAAAAACAAACACAGATGATCTATCTTATGTTTAATTTAGGCTAGCCTAGATTAAAGGAACTTCAGGCTGTTTGGAACCTTCATGAACTTTGCTGGGATAATAATAGGAGCCTGTTCTTGTTGACAGCAACATTTCTTTTTCAAAGATTACTATAAATAAATTATTAATTCTAAAATGGGAGATTTTCAAATAGTTTCTATGTTTACATATTTGTGTGGGTATTGAAAATCTAGACAGTGATAACTAAAAAGTGATAACTAAATTGGAATATTGCTGTAAGGAATTCCACTATAAATAATATAACTCTTACTTATGATATATTTTCACAACTTATTTTTGCTACAAAATAATTTTAATGACTGGATTAGGCATTTATTTAAAGTAAGACAACAGCAGACCAAATGATTTCTATGATTCAAATTATAGCTAATTCACAAAAGTATTGAGAACACATACATCCACAGACCTCAAGCTCAAGAGTACTTCTTCATACATTTTCTCTTTCTTTCCAGTGTAATAACTTTCAGAAAGGATTCAAAGTAGACATTATCCTCCTCATATTTTGTCCACTGTAGCTTATGGAAAATCTGAAGCTTAATGAATACGTCCAGGGTTGTCTGAATGTGAAACATTCTGCCATTACAAAGGTTACAAAGAAGTCTTCAAATAGATTCTTTCACATCTTCATCTTTGTATGTTGTACTTTCTCACATTAACCCATTTTTAAATAACACTCTGGAACTAGCTTGACACTGGTACATCATACTGACTATCATTTTCACCTAGAGCCTACAAAGTAACATGTTTCCAAGTATTTTGTCACAAATGTTTTCTGAAATGTGAGCTATATGCCTATATATGTTAACTTACACACACACACACACACACACACACACACACACACACACACGCGGCTTCCATTTGGTTCTCTTCCGTGTAAAACACACACAAAGATTTTTCTTTGTGTCTAAAATTATAACTTCAACATCAAAGTTGTTTCTTAGACCTAACAATGTTTAAGACTCTGATTATCAACCTAAGAGAAATGGACAATTTTCTTGATAGATTCCACTTACAAAAGTTAAATCAAGACCGGGTTAACAAATTAAACAGTCCTATAACACTTAAGGAAATGGAAGAAATCATTAAAAGACTCGGAAGCAAAAAAAAAAAAAGCCCAGGGCCAGATGGTTTCAGCACTGAATTCTACCAGACCTGCAAAGAAGAGCTAATACCAATACTCTTAAACATTTCCACAAAATAGAAACAGAAGGAACATTGCCAAATTCATTCTATGAGGCCACATTCACCCTGATACCTAAACCACACAGACTCTACAAAGACAATTTCAAACCAATTTCCATCCTGAACATAGACATGAAAATACTCAATAAAATACTTGCAAGCCGAATCCAAGAACACATCAAAAGTATCATTCACCATGATCAAGTAGGCTTCACCTGAGGAATGCAGGGATAAACATACAAAAATCCCTCAACATAATCCACCATATAAACAAGTTGAAAAAAACACATGATTATCTCATCTCGCTAGATGCTGAAAAAACATTTGACACAATGCAACACTCCTTCATGCTAAAAGTCCTGGAGAGAGCTGGCATGAAAGGACCATATGTAGAAATAATAAAGGCAATATACAGCAAGCCACCACTGAACATCAATTTAAACGGAAGGAAATTTAAAGCATTTCCTCTAAAATCAGGGATAAGACAAGGATGCCCACTCTCTCCCTATATCTTCAACATAGTAATTGAAGTTCCTGCTAGAGCAATAGGACAACTAAAGGAGATCAAGAGGATACAAATATGAAAGGAAGAAGTCAAATTATTCTATTTGCAAATGATATGATAGTATACAAGTGACCCCAAAAATTCTATCAGAGAATTCCTACACCTGATAAACACCTTCAGCATGGTGGCTAGAAACAAAATTAATTAAAAAAAAAAAATGGTAACCCTTCTTTATACAAGAGAAAAAGGGGCTGAGAAAGAAATCAGGAAAACAACAACCTTCACAATTGCCACAAACAATAGAAAATACTTGGGGGCAACTCTAACCAAGCAAGTGAAAGAACTGTATTACAAAAACTTCAAGTCCTCGAAGAAAGAATTTGAAGAGAACATCAGAAGAAGGAAAGATCTCCATGACCATGGATAGGTAAGGTCAACATAATAAATATGGCCATCCTACCAAAAGCAATATAAAGATTCAATGCAATTCCTATGAAAATACAATTCTTTACAGACCATGAAAGAACAATTCTCAACTTCATATGGAAAAATTAAAAACCCAGAATAAATAAATCAATCCTGTATAAAAAACAAAAACAAAAACAAAAACAAAAAAAAAAAAACCGGAGCTATCACCATCCCTGATTTCAAGCCATACTACAGAGCAATTGTAATAAAAACAGCCTGGTACTGTTATAGAAACAGACAAGTTTATTAATGGAATCAATCGAAGACTCAGAAAGAAACCAACACACCTATGGGCACTTAATTTTTGACAAAGAAACCAAAACCATAAAATGGAAAAAGGATAGCATTTTCAACAAGGGAACAAGTGTTTCTGGTCTAACTGGATGTCAACATGTAAAAGAATGCAAATAGATATGTATTTATCACCTTGCATAAAACTTAAGTCCAAGTGGATCAGATACCTTAACATAAAGTCGGACACACTATATCTAATAGAAGAGAAAGTGAGGGAAAGCCTTGAACTCTTTGGCACAGGTGACAACTTCCTGAACAGAACAGCAATAGTTCAGGCTGCAAGAACAACAATCAATAAATTGGACCTCATGAAACTGAAAAGGCAAAGGACACTGTCATTAGAACAAAATGGCAACCTACAGATTGAGAAAAGATCTTTATCAACTCCACATCCAACAGAGGGCTAATATCCAAATTTTACAAAGAACTCAAGAAATTAAATGCCAAGAAACTAAATAATCCAATCAAAAAATGGGGAACAGAGCTAAACAGAGAATTCACAAAGGAGGAATCCCTAATGGCCGAGAGACACTTGAAGAAATGATCAGCATCCTTAATCATCAGAGAAATGCAACTCAAGACAACTCTGAGATTCTATCTCACACCTGTCAGAATGGCTAAGATCAAAAGCTCAAATGACAGCACATGCTGGCAAGGTTGTGGAGAAAGGGGAACACTCCTCTATTGCTGGTGGGAGTGCAAACTTGTACAACCACTATGGAAATCGGTCTGGTGATATCTTAGAAAATCTGGAATAGCTCTACCTTAAGACCTAGCCATACCACTTCTGGGTATATATCCAAATGATTCCTTACCAAATCAAGGACATCTCATCTATGTTTATAGCAGCCTTATTTGTAATATCTAGAAACTGGAAACAATCCAGTTATTCCTCAATATCTGAATCATATGATAACTGAATTTATTTTGGATATACCACCCATACTGTGCTCTAAAGTAACTGTACCATTTCATATTCCAGTCATCAGAAGGGAAGGGTTTCAATACCTTGGCATCATTTTCAACACTATGCACATTCGGGTTGTTTTTGAGTGTAGATATCTGAAGGCTTATGAGGTGATATTTCAATGTCAGTGTAATCACCATTTCCCTAATAGTTAGTAGTATTAGCTACTATGTACATTTTCATATACTTACAAGCCAAGTATTTACCTTGGAAGAAAATCTATTTAAGTCTGAAGCCCTTTGTTAACCAAGTTTTATTTATCATTGCTGTTTCATGTTTTAGTTCTCTTTATATTTTTACTATGCATATAATTTTCAGATATATAATTTGCAAATACTTTCTACTACACCATGGCTTGGGATGTTATTTCTACCTTACTCATATTTTACTTATGGGTATACATTTTATAAAAATTTTATGAATCCTATATAATTTATACACACACACACACACACACACACACACACACATTTCTTGCCTTTGTTTTTGTGACATGCACAAAAGCATTGCCAAGTCTTATGTCATGATAAGTTTA
This sequence comes from Lophiomys imhausi, assembly GCA_907164525.1. NCBI lineage: Eukaryota > Metazoa > Chordata > Mammalia > Rodentia > Muridae > Lophiomys > Lophiomys imhausi. Next base: position 585,282 of record CAJQZJ010034151.1, on the reverse strand, counting down.
TCTTATATTTTCTAAGAATATCATGATTAGATCTTTATTCCGAGCATTGGTATATTTTGAAGACCTTAATTTATGTTCCATTTTATATATTATATTTTTATACATTTTAGCTTTAGAATTTCTTTAGGGAATTGCTCTTCTATTTTATTCACACATAATTTCCTTGACTTTGTCCATCCCTTTCTTTACTCTTTAAACATATTTAAATTGTATTTTAAGATCTTTGCCTGGGAGATGAGCCATTACCTATTCTGCAGAGACAGTTTATACTTGGTTCCTTATTTATCTTTTTTGAACAATGCATACTTAGCTGGCTCTTGTTTATTTGTTTCTTCCTCTCCTTTTGCATTTATTTTTTTCTAATCATAAATTCTCATGATGTTGCCCATCTTGCCCTCAAACCCATATGCTCTTCATACAGTCTACTGAGTGCTGGAATAACAGGGGTTTACCACGAAGTTCGATCTTATGTGTGTTTCTTTTATGTTTTCTGTGATGTTTTGTCAAAAATAGACATTTAAGTGAAATGGAATAACCCTGGAAATCAGGTCATTTCCTGAGGTTTTGGGGCCTTATTGATCATTCTGGAACATAAACTTAAACTCTTCTTAGATTTATTCTGAACTTCTACATGGATGCATAGTATTTTCTCACAATCTTTGTATGTGTAACATTTTCAGATCTACTGGTCTTTAAATATGTGGCTCCAAAAGAAAAAGAAAAGAAAAGAAAAATGAGGGGCAGGGAAGGGAGATGATATATACCTTTCAAGTTTCCTGGAACTTTTTTGGGTCTCTAGAGTGTGGGCAGGACTTACCTTAACATCAGGGGGGAGAAAAAACTGTCTCTTTGCACCTCTGTGAAGACAAGCAGGGATCAGAAGTAATCATGCAGGTCACCCGCACTGATCAGGATATGTGCAGCCCTTGCTAGCTGCCATGGGCAAGCTTTTTCAGTAATACTCAGACAGCTGCTACTATAAAGCTGTGTTGAAAGGGCCTAAATTTGCATCATTTACTTTTGAACATTCTTCTGGAAGTGATAAGCATTAAAAGACCCCAGAGCTATGTGATAGCAATGTCAGATAGAGTTTTAGAAGGCAATTGTGGTCTAGAGGAGAAGAACACCTCCTTTCCCATGTCATCTTCCTAGAATTCTCTACTCCAAATAGCACTTCATCTAGACCTTCAAAGACATCTAAATATCGTGTTTAGGTTTATTTAGATAAGTAGAAATTGCCATTTCCAGGCAAGAAGAAATCAAAGGTTATTTAGTGTGGTAAAAATGCACATAGCAGATGTACGTTATTGCTCATGATCTTAATTTTCTTTGGAATATTTTCCTTATTTTTGTCCTCAATATTAGTGAAATAAGGAGAATCTTAAAATTAAAAATTGGTATTTTAATACCAATTTCTTTTAATACCAATTTCGTTTTGTGCTTCATTAGAAATAATAATGATATAATCATGTGACCTTGTAGCTTCAACTTCTAGCTTTCATTATGCATTATTATAAACATACAATTTATAAACGGAAATCCACATGTTTAAGTGGTTGCTCAGTGAAACACATGCTTTAAAAGGTAAGACACACTCTTTTCTCTTCTAGGTCTGTTCTTCAGTTTTATGACTGTGCTTCAAATACTCGAAATTTCCAGAAGGAAAATAGAAAACTAAAAATAGATGCCACCTATATGGATGCCCGCATGTGAGCCTGGGGGAATGGACCCGGGTCTAGGAACACTTTGGGGAGTTGAGTAATTCTGTCTGCTCTACATTCCTTATTCTTAAAATTGTTTCCAAAAAAGGAAAACAAACAAACAATAACAACAACAAAACCTTTTGTGTTCAAGTTCCTATTGTATCAGTCAAACCAACTTTTAATTGATGTGGTGTTTTAATGCTCACTAACCAATTCATTTAGCTCATAGATGGAAATTACTGAATTTTACACTAGTTTTAGTTTACCTGTAGAAATTGAATCGGACCATTGAATTGTACTGAACTAAAAACGTTATAAATTTATACTCTTTCAATCAGTGTAATTTCAAAATATATCCTCTCTATTTTAGGCAATCCAAATATTTAGTTCCACTTATGAGTACATTTAAAGGGAAAATCTTTTAAAAGCCTTTGTATTTAATGACACAGAGAAATATCAGTCACTATTGAAAGATGTGGGGGATGGGTTTTAACTCAGGACAACAATGCCATTCCAGGAGTCATGGACAAGCCTTAGAAGGATTATGATTTGGGTTCTAATTTGCAGGCAGGGCTTATGTTTGGATTAGGATTTGAGTCAAATTTCCCTTTCTGGATTTATGGAAAGCTTTTTATTAATCACTCATACTGAAGAGTGACTGGAGTCTGTGTGGATGGAACACGAGATTATTTTATTTAACAGACAAATGAAAACTTTATGAATGATTTTGGATAAATTGCTTTTTTAAAGGTATATTATTTAGAATTCAGTGCATAGGGTTCATTTGAAGTGTTGTGTTAGAAATAACAAGTTGTGTTTTTAAACTACATTGGCAAAATTATTTTAAAATCAAATATTTTAAATGATTTTTGTGTGTGTACATGTAAAGCTAGAACATTAAATAATTGAACACTGGAAAAACATTTGAAATTTTTTACGATATGTCTATAAAATGTAATTTCACATGTGTGCTGATTTAGATATTACTAATATTCAATGGGTATTTTAATGTTTAATGGGGTTAGGTTGGAGGAAGTATAATGTATAAACACAAGTTAGAAAAGAAGGATGATTTTATTCTAGAGGACAGACTTGGTAAGTGAAAAGAACTACCATTCCTGAAACTTTTTGTCCTGTATGAGGCATGAGTTCCAATTTCTCTGAAAATTTCTCAATATCTGTGAATGTTCAGGATCTCTCAGTTGAAATCCTGTATTCCCCTCATGAGTATGACAGGTTAAAAAATACACTGGAAGGGACTTAATAGTCAGTATTACATAAATCCTAACTTACAGACAGGGAATTCTGTAGCCTTAGCAGACCAGCTATCGATGCCATCACTGACAGGCATTTAGGTTATCTCCAAATAAATTATTGAATATGCCAACTAAATTCATCATAGCACAAGATTTTTTACCACACTGAGTTAATCTCAAACTTCTGTAAATTATATATGCATATGACACAAAATCCTACACTCTCGCCAGGGATTAGAGTCTCCTGTGTCAAAAGTACACTTGCTTAAGTTTACCCAAGAAGATTCTATTTTCCCTTTTATTGAAAATAAAGAGAATTCATTTATTGAACATAAAGGGAGTTTTTCTCCTACAATATATCCTGATTATAGTTCCCCCTCCCTCTACTTCTCCCAGTTCCTCCCACTTCAGTCCCATCCTGATCCATTCCCTTTCTATCTCTCACTGAAAAAGAACAGGTTTCTAAGAGATACCAACAAAATATATCAAAATAAAATATGATAATATAAAACAAAAAAGAAACATCAAAGTTGGTGAAGGCACACTGTCAGAAAGAAAAGAGCTGAAGGTCCAAGACCCTCTCATTCACACACTTAGTAGTCTCATAAAAGCACTAAACTGGAAACCATAGTATATAGGCAGAGTACATGGTGCAGATCTATGGCCCGGTGCTTGCTGCTTCAGTCTCTGTGAAAGTGATCTTTGCTGCTGATCTAGAGGACCTTGTTTTCCTGGTATCCTCTGTATTCACTTCCTCCCTGACGTCCACTGTCTCCTCTTCCTCCCTGACTTCCACTATCTCCTTTTCCTCTTCATAGGCTGTAGGGGAGAAATCTGATGACAACATCTCATTTAGAACTATGTATTCCAAGGTCTCTTTATGTGTGTAATATCTGGTTGTGTGGCCCTTCATTAGTTCCCCTCCGTTACAGAACGAAGCCTCTCTGATGGTGGCTCAATAATGCAGTGATCTAGGAGTATAACAGAATATCATTAGGGGTCATTTGATAGTTACTTTTATTTTAGACCAGTAGTGCTTGGTTTTACCCTTGTTCTCTTGGCTGCTATACTCATGTTCTTGGTCACCCAAGCAGTGTCGGGTATGGAATCCATCTCATAGAGTGGGCCTTAAGTCAAATCAGACATTATTTGGTATCTCCCCACAAGTTTATACAACAATTTTCCTAGCATACTGTTCAGACAGGACAGCATTAGATTAAAAGATTTGTGTCTTGGTTAGTATATATATATATATATATATATATATATATATATTTTTTTTTTTTTTGGTAGCTTGCAGAGTACATTCCCTTACCAAAAACACTACAGCAAAACTTCAGAAGATTCTTATTAGAATGTCTTAGCAAGGACCAGATATTAGTATTAGCCCCCAATAACAGACTGACATTAAGCCCCGTTTAGAGCTACTAATGCGTATCAGAGAGAATATTTCCCTCATAATGATGGTGAATTTTGTAAAGTGTTCATAATGGACTTTTCATTTCCATTGATTGTTCAACAGTGGCAAAGATGATGCTGGAGTACCACTTTAACATATATGAACTCATAGTTACATTTATCTTACAAACTACTTCCCAACCTATACATCTAACCTTAACTACTTTACTGTTCTGATATTGGGACAACTGTGGTAAGAATGGAGTGTATTATATTATTTAAAATATATTAGATTTTACATGTACACATAATTATGTGTATAACCTGGAGTCATAACTATAAATGTACATGTATGTATACATTCATATAAGTATTCGTGCATATATTTGCATATGTTTATCACATAAGCACCTCAGCTATGGAAACCCTTAGTCAACAAGACACAATATGTTGCTTTCCATTAATCGTGAAGAAAATTACACATTGAAGTCAGAAAGGAGGAACAAGAAGAATGTGGAGTCGCAGATCCCAGATTCACAGAGAGAAATCACTTCCTTTCAGTGGAAATGGCAGTACAAAGTAACAAGGGCTCTTTGACTAACAACCAATGAACATAACCAGTAGAGATAGCTCAGAAAATGGAAGATGGGTCAGCAGAAATGAAGAGAATAAGCAGTTCATGAAAACACTGCTGGAGTGAATGAGATGGGAAAGGCAGACACAGGCTCTGGGCACTGCCTCTTCTCAAGGGCTCCTGAAGAGATGGATGTGCTAGCCCTACAATCCTAAAAGGACACCAGGTAAGTGATCTTGTATATACCAGTGATTCTTGAACAGTGCTAGGCTGTTGGCATGAAGATAAGTGATGATTTCCATAAGTATTGTGGAGGATGAGTTCAAAGATTAAGTAGACATTGACAGGATTCATAAGGTACAAATGCGTAGAGATAAAAATATAAACTTCATTGTATCTATGACATGTATCACTCAGTTTAAAGTTACTGGAATATTAGTGACATGCATGTGAAATTACTGCATTATTTTTTATTATTTATTAATAAAAATAATTTGTTTAATTTCTCCATGCTTTGTATATAAGGGAAACATAAATTTAAAATGTTGCAGATATCCAAGCAACTTCATTATAAGGAAAAAGTAATTATTCATACAGCTTGTGATTTCACATATCCTACTATGTAGTACTAAGAAACTAATTTGATGGTCTGTACTCATGTATAAGTGGATTTTCACCATAAAGTACAGGATAGCCATGCTTAAATCTATGGACCCAAAGAAACTAAGAAGTAGGGTCCAAGGGAGGATGCTTGGAACTCTCTGAGAAGGAAAATTAAAATAGACATCTGGGGTGGATGAAGGAAGGGAACAGGGTAAGAGAGGGTTTGAGAAGGGGACAAAAGGGATCAAGTGTGGGGAGGATTGTGGGAGAAAGAACTGGCATAAGAAGGGGGAGAATCTCTGGGACAGGCTAGGAATTTAGGACAATGTGACCTCTCAGGCATCTATGAGGGTGTCCCTAGCTATGTCCCTAGCAATATGGGATATGGAACATAAAAGGGACACTTCCTATAACCAGGCAAGACTTCCAATGGAGGGATGGGGATACCAACACAGCCACAAAACCTGCAACCTACAATTTTTCCTGCCTATAAAAGGTGCAGGGTTAAAGAGGGACCTGAAAGTGAGGGAATAGCAAACCAATGTGACTGGTCCAAGTCATGAGAGAGAGCCCACCCCTGACACTATTAATAACATTCTGCTATACTTACAGACAGGAGGCTGGCATAACTGTCATCTGAATGGCTTCAACCAGCAGCTGATGAAAACAGATGCAGAGATCCACAGCCAAACAAGTGACTGAGCTGGGGGAATCTTGTCGAAGAGGGGGAGAACGGATTGAAGAAGCCAGCTAGGTCAAGGATACCACAAGAAAACCTGCAGAATCAACTAATCTGGGCCCATAGGGACTCACAGAGTCTTAACCACCAACCAGAGAGCATTCATGGGACAAACCTAGGCCCCCTACACATGTGTAACTGTGATGCAGCTTGTTCCACATGTGGGACCTCTAATTGCAAAAACAAGAGGGCTGTCTCAGACTCTGTTGTGTCCCTTTGAAACTTTTCCCCTAACTGGACAGTCTTGTCTAGCCTCAGTAGAAGAAAATGCACCCAGACAGTCCTACTGCAACTTGATAAGCCAAGGAGGGTTGATATCAATGGGAGGTCTTCCCTTTCCTGAGGAGAAAGGGAGTGGGACATAGGTGGTGGGGAGGTTCGGGTAGGAGTTAGAGGAAGGAGGAAGGGAAAGTTCCTATTGGAATGTAAATTAATTAATTAATTAATAAAAACAAGAGAATTTGTGACACAGAACACATAGCTGAAGTGATTCTTTAAAGTTACAAAAAAAAAAGACTAAACATACTTCATTCTTTATCCTGTAGGACAGATTATCTCTGCTAACAAATACGACCTTAAAAAATCCTCTGCAATTTTCTCTCCATAATAATGGGAACTGTCCAGGCAGCCACTGGTATGTCATTTCTTAGTTTAGGAAGCTGCAGGCCCTGTACTTCCTATAAAATCAGATATATTTATCCCTCTCAGGTCTCTGAGGTGGTTGAAGAACAGATAGCTAGAGTCTCATAATTAAATTTTGAGTTGTTTAGGAGTCAAGAGAGTGTTATAGATTTAAGAGGATACTTTTAATGTTGTGTTGCAAGTTAGTATGAATGTTGAGTTAGATATAGAACTTTAAACTCATGGAGATGGTTAGATAGTAGAATGTTAAAGTCAGGTACCAAATACATATGGACTGGACATTGGGAATGTATGCTAAGCCATATAACCCTCATAACTGTGGCCTAATTATCTCTGTTGTTTTGTATTGTATTTATTATTGTAAGAGAAAGAGCCATTTTTTGGACTGAAAGGGGAAACTGTAGGGGGAAATAAGATATACCTTAAACTTAAAAAAAAAGGGAAGAGGATGGGGGGTTGAGGGTGGGACTGGAGGGGGAATAGGGTGGGGACTGCGATTGAGATGTAACTTGAAGAAATAAAAAATAAAGGAAAAAAAATCCTCTGCAAGTGATTCAGAATATATTTCATCTACTGGGTTTTTTGCTTTTTTGTTTTGTTTCGTTTTGTTTGTTGTTTTTTTTTAAATAAATGTTTTAATACTGATTTGAATAAATATGGTCCACTTTCCTCACTGAATCACATAATGATAGTCTGTAAATTGCTAGGATTGTTTTCACTCAGCAAAGCAAAATAAATATGAATGTTCACAGTGTAGACAAATTAGATGGAGACCCTGATTATTCAAGTTTTGTGACCTTAGACAACTTAATTAATCTTGCTGTGACTCTCTTTGTCATCTCTAAAATGAAGATTTTGGAGATATGGGATGGCTCAGAGAGTAAAAAACCCTCGCCACCTCTGTTTGAGTCTCAGGACCCACATCCAGAAGAAAGGAGTCAACTCTGCAAACTTGTCCTCTGACGCTACACTCACACCATGGCATGGCATGCACATGCCTATATGCATACATACCATGCACATATGCACACAAAATGATGATTCTAACACTATCTCTGAGGAAACCGAGTAGAGAAGCATCTAAATATTTATAAAATAATTATGGCAGTGATTGAAATTACATTAAAATAGTGCTTTCTGAGTAAAGTATTGTTATGTATTAAATGAAATGTGTTTTCTCAGGTTTTTTCTTTATAATATTATTGAAAGAATGCATTATTTCTGTTATAAATTTTCACTTGTTTCTGAAATATTGGAAAATCACAATATTTGGTATAATTATCAAAAATGAAAAATAACAAAATTTTAGCACATCATACCAATGTTAGGATTAGTTTCTCTATGCAGAATTGGCAGTCATGGTGTATCTAATTTCAGGTATTTGAATACTAACCACCAGATTTGGCTCTAAATATTGTTCTAACTGCACTTCAGTTGGAAACTCATAAGAAAATAATAGACTCTTAGTCATATATTCACTAATACCAGGAGTTTTCTAACTTTCAATTAAGAACATTTATATTTATATAGATTACAAAATCATTACAGAGAAGCCATGCTCTTTGCATCTCTATCTGCATACTAGATGTATCCTTTGGCACTTTATTCTGCTAATTAGGAATTAATCCTTCTAAGTAGCACATATGTTAGCAAAATAATAATTAAAACATTATTTATTAAAGAGCGCATGATCCAACTTCAATCTTCCATGTTCTCAGTTTTCCTCCAAAATCTCACCTGAGCAGTCCAGGGCACATATTTAGAGAACTGCTCAATTGTACAAAAGCTTCTTTTTCAACTGCAAAGCAAATGTAACTGTGTAATCATATTAGCAGTGTTGGACTCAGTTTGGAAAATGAGCAGCTATAGAAGAGCCTTTTTAAATTCTCCAAAAGGCACATAAAGATTGGCTAGAGAAGCTCATCCTCAGTGAGCTAACCCAGACTCAGAAGGATGTACATGGCATCTATTCACTTATATTCAGATTTTAGCCATATAGTACAGGATAACTATACTACATCCATGCACCAAAGATAACAGGAATATAGACTCTGTCACCTGTCAATGAGACACTTTGCCCTAGCAATGCTGCCTTGTAGGCCCCCAGTGTATGAGGAGGTTCTTGGCCCTCATATGACTGCTGAACTGGGGCAGGGGACTAATATGTAGGAACACTCCACTCTGGAGGAGTGGGATGGAAGGGATAGGGGGTAGAAGGTGGGAGGGTGGGACTGGGAGAGGTGGAAAGAGAGTACTGTGATGGAAATGTAACCTGAAGTAATAAATAGCCAACTGTCATAAACTATTAAGGATAATTAAGAAATGCAAACTAATAGTCATTCAAGCATGTCATTTTATTAGCTACTAGGACAGTCTATCACAGTTATTTTCTAAGCTAATCAGAAATCAAGTTGCTAAGAGACAAGCAACATTTGTTTATCCAAATATAAGAGATAGATAGGTGGTCTTCAAAAACCTCAAGAGATCTGTGGAAATTGGCATTCAAAGACGTTTTCCTAACTCAAGATTTTTTTTTTATATTGAGACATATCAGCTCCTGACAGCACCCCTTCTTCTACCCCAAGCAGAAGATGGGCATCGAAGAATCTCTAATTAGAGATGGTTGAATTAGTGGCAAGCCTATCTCTTGGCAAGAAAAATCCTTTGCTTCAACTGTAGACAGAATGCTGTCCAAACAGGACAAAACTTGGAAGCAGGTAAGTCGACAGCCTAGCTCTGCCAAGACAAGGTAGGTAAGTCCTTCATAATTCCTGCTTTACAATCAGCATCTGTCAGAGAAACGGGGCCAAATGGCTGAAGATTGATGCTGTAATGTATGGAGAGAAATTGGGAACTGTCGAGGAAGCCTCTGGTATGTCATTTCTTAGTTTTGGAAGCTGCTAGCCCCATACTTCCTGTATAACCAGATATATTTATCCCTCTCAGGTCTCTAATGTGGTTGAAGACTAGATAGATAGAGTCTCATAATTAAATTTTGAGTTGTTTAGGAATGAAGAGGGTGTTCTGGATAAGAAGATGTTTTTAAAATTGTGATGCAAGTTAGAATGAAAGCTGAGTTAGATATAGAACTTTAAACTCATGGAGATGGTTAGATAGTAGAATGTTAAAGTCAGGTGCCAAATACAAATGGACTGGACATTGGGAATGTATGCTAAGCCATATAACTCTCATAATTGTGGCCTATTTATTTCTGTTGTTTTGTATTGTATTTATTGTTATAAGAGAAAGAGCCATTTGTTGGACTGAAAGGGGGAGATGTTGGGGGAAAAAAACTATATCTTAAACTTAAGAAAAAAAGAAAGGGGATGGGAGGGTTGACAGGGAAGATGGTGGGAGAGTGGTACTGGAGATGGGAGTAGGGAGGGGATTGCGATGGAGATGTAACTTGAAGAAATAAAAAATATAACAAAAAAATAAAATAAAGTATAAAAAATATAGAAAAATAAATGAAAAATAAACATAAAAAAGAATGGTAAAAGAAAAGGGTGAAACAAGGAAGAATATAATGCAAAAAAAAATAAAGACATATACCATGCCACATGCTTGTAACCCCAATATATAGGAGCTAGAAGAAGATAGAGTTCAAGTTCATCTCTACACAGAGAGATTTTATTCACCCTGTGGTAAATGAAACTATTTTCAAACAAATGTGGAGAATGAAAACAACTTAATGGAATACCACTGCCCAACAGGTTCCCTTAGATAGATGATAGATATATACATAAAGATAAATGATAGATATATTATAGATGATAGATGGATAGATAGATGACAGATAGACATACAGATAGATAGATAAGTAGATAGATAGATAGATAGATAGATAGACACATAGATAGATAGTGATACATAGATGATATATAGACGAGACAGATGATAAATAGAAAGAGATATATATCTATAGAGACAGGAGCCCTGACTAATGCATAGACCAAGTTTGAATCCCTGTTGGTATGACAGACTTGATTCAATTTTGAATCAATGGGCACTTTGGGAAATGCAGTGACACTCCAAGCTTTTGGAGACATCAAGAGTTCATAATTGTGAACCTGTCAAGTGTGGGTTTCCAGGAAGCCATCCTCTGTAAAGTGACAAAGGGTTCTGTTAGTACCCCTTAGTACAGCTAGCAGATGGCTATGCTAAATATATGATTGTTAAGGTCACAGAATGATATATCTGTTACACATAATCTATTATCATTTTCTGGTTTAATCAATTTTGATGTTAAGCTAATTTTCAGGACAAAATTTATTCTATTAATGCTATGAAGATCATTTTAAAACTAATTATCAAATGCTTTAACACAGAAGTAACAAAGTAGGAATGGAAAACAAATTACCTAAAATTATTTTTAAATGTAATCTCGCCCCAGAACACTGAAATTTGGAGAGCCTTACTAATGAATAAATACAATAGAACAAAAGGTCACACTATCAAGAATAAACTTTGGCATATTAGTCCTATGAAAAAGCACAGAAGAATTAATAGAACACATTCCCTTTGCTTGAGATTATTCCATGCATATCAACTCTTCAGTTTCTATATATAGAAGAAATGGTTAGAAAAATAGTAAAAGCAATGGTGTTTATTCCAGAGCATGGATTTAGCACTCTGATGAGAAGAAAAAAAATTAAAGCCATTCAAGTATGGAATGGGGAGGGTCTTTTTCTGAATTTTATCAAATATATTTAGATTTGAATCTTCGTGATAGGTAATTATAATTTCTTCACAGCTGAGTAGGTTGACAGTAAGTTGGAATAGTTAATATTAGTCTAACACTGGTTACATAAAACTTCAAGCATCAGAGCTTGAAGCACACGGTGCCACAATCCACTCATAACTACATTTCTAAATAACTAGATAAACTTACAATGTTCAGGGAATTGTGAAAATGAAGCCTGGATGGATTCTGGCGAAATAAGTGTTTGAAGATTTTAAATAGAATGGAACAAAGCTTTCCTGGGAGCAACACTGGATCTGCTGCGTGGTTCAGCCAGCATCAGCTTGTAGCCTGGTCTCCATTAAGAAAATTATTTTTTCCTTTATTTTATTTTATTATAATTTTATTTTTTGTATCGGAGAAAGTGTACAAACTCAAAACCACCTTCACATATTGTTAAGTATTAAGTTCCTGTTAGAAAATATAAATTCTGCATACTTTGTCTCAAGTTTTAGAGGACCACTCAATGATTCCAAGGAGAATTTGGAACATAATTGATTCTCTAAGCCAGATCTCTCAGTTATTGCACCAAAATGATGGCTAATGAAAATATTTGAATGTTTTACTAGTTGAGACTATTACCCAATGTGTTGTCTTCATATGCACTCTCCCTCACACAACTCTTTTCAGATCCACCCCCACTCCTCCCCAACTTGTGACCATTTCTTTGTATTTACACCCACCACGACCAAACTATATTGTCTTAGGATTCTTAGATATAAGATCTTCTACTAAAGTGTAGTGGACTTTCCAGGAAATTTACATTCTTAGAGAAAACTGGCTCTTCCTTTCTCAGCAACTCTCGATTGCCCATAGTTCCTTGGTCAACAGTGGGACCTCATGTTCACTCTCTTCTCCATTCCGGGATTCTTTCTGGCTTTGGCTTGCCCAGGGTTTGTGAATACTTCCACAAATGCTGCAAGTTCGTATATACAGAGGTAATGATGTGTCTAGAAAACAACTTTCTTTGTCATCTTTCCTCACCTCTGACTCATACTCTTCCTGCAATCATTTTTATATAATTACCAAATCATAATAAGCTAAGATAATAACTAAAATTGTAAATTGTAATGAATACTTTATGGAGGTGGGGAAAGGGCAATACCTTTCCACTGCTAGTGGAATTGCAAACTCTTGCAGCTACTGTGGAATTCAGTGAGGACAATCCTCATAAACCTAGAGATAGATCTACCACATGATCCAGCCATACAAATATCCAAATGGGCATATATCTAAATGAAATTTGTTTTGTATGTTTTAGTAATGTGCTGAAACTCATGAATATTCTTTTTAAAAATTTAGGTGATTGGTCAATTGAAGAAATATTTCATTGTTGCCATTATGATTGTTTTTACTCAATTACATTCATATGATCAGTTTGACTATGAGAAAAAAAAGACACATCTCTTAAAGATGCATTATTGTATTTACTCAAAGTGTCAAATACATCACATCATGTCCTTTATGTGAGAGCTCAGGGGAGCAATTTCTTTAATACACTAATATCAATAAAATAGGTTGCAGGTTTTCTGCTGAATTCTAATACGTTTATAAATGATCACACCTACTTTACTCTTAAGAGAAAATTTGAAATTAAGCTTTGGCTTCACCAATGGCTTAATATTTCATTATTGGAAATTTCAAACACATGCAAAATAAATAGTGCATTTCGTGCCATGTAGCCATCTTGAAACCTGAACAGTTATTTATCCTTTGTTTTTGATTTTTTCAAAACTACTTTCTATCCTCATGTTTTATGATAGTTACAGTTACCTTATGTGAGATTTACATTCTTGACAATGCTAGAATATTAGTGATATAATCATTTATATACAACTCATCACTCTGTCGCAGTCTAAAGCATCATGATCTCTGTTCTCCATCTAAGCCAATGTGCCTCATAGTAACAACTGGATAGAATTGTCTCACACTGAACTCCTTCCCTGTTATTTGCCTAGTTATCTTTCACTCATGTTTCTTCAATATTTTAATCTTTTAATATTATATATATTTAAACTAGTTTAAATGTTTCAGTAGCAGTAAATTAATACATTAAAGAAAGGGGAGACTTGTTTTCAATGAGTTATTTTTCAGATTGCAGGTTAACTGATGATATTTTAAATGAAAAAATTATTTCTTAAACAGGAAAAACTGTATAACAACTGTTGGTATGTGGGAGGAGTGAATACATTGTTTCTATAAAATTGATAATATATGGACTCCTGTTATAAAAGTACTTTACTATGTGTGAAAGAAAGTTTTATTTAATTTTATACCACTTACATATAAATTAATGACTGAGAAAAACACAAATTTCTAAATTTATGACCTTTACCTACGTGTGCTACACCGATTTGCTTTAGTTTATAATGCTAAATTGCTGATCTCAAAATCTATATTTAACATAATGGCTGCAATATCCTTGGAAAATTGTAGTGGTCATTATTAGTAATTTTTTAATAAGGTCACTTACTAACTTTGATTCATTTAAGAGTATTCATAAAATTTTAAAACATGGCATCTTTAAAACATAGGTATAATATCTAGAGTATAAATTTTAAAATTTTCTTAGTATATTAATGTATAATGATATATATTTCCTTTTATTAATTACTATTAAATCCCTCAAAGATAGTTACCTATGTCATTATTTTCTTATACAACATTACATTCTAATTGCTTTCTAAATCTTCATAAGTACTCAGTTCCACATGTACATTTATCTCCATTTAATAGCCAAGAACATTTCCTACCTGGGCAGGTTGGAGGTTAAGCTTTCTGTTTGTAGAAACTGATGGTACAGGGTTGAACTTCAGCACCAACATTTATCACCTCAATGATCTTTCTAGAGCTTTTATTGCTCATTGCTTTGTAACTGTCAAAACTAAAAAAGTTACATCAACTATCCTTTCATTCTATCTTTCATCTCCTTCTTTTCTTAAGCTTAAGGTTGATATAGGATGTTCATAGACCAATGACACTTTTATGCCTTGTGATTTGGTCGTGAGTACAGCTCAAACACCATTTTCTTGCCATCATTGGTATATGCCTACTAGTCTTTAAAGACATCATTTTCATTACTTTTTTAAGGCACTATTTTAAGAAATTACTTTTTTTCTAAAGAGAAGCTTTCCATTTTATTCCTTGAAATAAGAAACTAATAATTTAATGTTCAAACAGTTAAAGAGAATGTATATTATGCTTTCTTCAGTGAGTCCACATTAATACAAAATTATATAAGTGAAATACTACAGAAATACCTTTAACACTCGTTAAATAAGAGGATGTCTGTAGGTCACTGAAATGTAATAGCACAGGTAAAACAAACAGTGGTTGTAGAATGAGTAACGTTAACATAATAATAAGATTTCTGGGTTGTTTCTAACAGAATTAGTTGAACATCATATTTAAGGGCAAAAACAGAAAAAATATGATTTATATGTAGCCACTTTCCTCATTATCACATAAGAAAAAGAGTAGGAAGAAGAGAAGGAGCAAGCAGAGAAGGAGAAAGAAGAGAAGGATAAGAAGGAAGAGGAAGAAAAATAAGACAAAATGAGATCAATTCAAGGGTACTACAGTCCAGTTTTCTGGGCCTTACATGTTTCCAGAGAAACAGAAAAATATTAGAATGAGAAGAACAAATATTTTACAAATAATACAATAGGATTAGAACAGATAGGAAATCATCTCATTTGTCATACCATCTGTCACTGGAGTTTGTCTTTTGAGGAAAGAGTTCTCCATCAGTCTATGTTCCACTTTATTCTTTAAAGGTCTTTGCTCCATGTTTGCAATCTAGGTCCTCACTGAAGCAAAGGCTTAATATAGTAAGTGACCACCCTCAGGTTCTATATGTGGGTTTACTAAAAACAAAAGAAAACAAACAAACAAAAACTCCTAAGAAACAACTGCCACCTCTATAATTCCTTGTGTCATGTTGTGAGGGGGCATGGGCAAGTAAATAACTCTTCTTATTTCTTTATTTAAATTCTTTTTATTAGGTTGTTGTCTTGTTCAAGATTTTGTAGGTCAGTTTGCACAAATGTGCCATGCAGTATGCAAAAAGGCCACAGAAGAACTTGCAGGAATCAGGTTGCTAATTCTACTTTTTTTTTTCTTTTTAGTTTAAAATATATCTTTTTTTCTCCTCAACAAGTCCTGCTTTCAGTCAGGTTGCTCTTTCTTTTCTTTTTTTTTTTTAATTTATTTATTTGTTGCTTCAGGCTACATCTCCATAATATTGTCCTCGTTCACCCCTTCCCAGCCCCTCCCTCCTACCCTTTACCCCCTAATCTTTTCTTCCCACTCCTCTGGAGTGGAGTGTCCCTACATAACAGTCTTCCTGCCCCCCCCCCCCAAGTTCAGAAGTCATATGAGGGCCAAAACCTCCTCATACACTGGGGGCCTAAAAGGCAGTACACCAGTGAAAAGGGTCTCATTGCCAAGGAGAGAAAACTAAACACACACACACACACACACACACACACACACACACACACGCACGCACGCACGCACGCACACACACACAAGCAAACAAAACAAAACAAAAAGTCTATGTACATGTTCCCTTTGGTGATTTGGTTGTAGTATAGTTATCCTGTACTATATGGCTAAAATCTGACTATGAGTGAATAGATGCCATGTGCATCCTTCTGGGTCTGGGTTAGCTCACTCAGGATGAGCTTCTCTAGTTCCATCCATTTGGCTGCAAATTGCATGATTTCCTTGTTTCTGATAGCTGAGTAGTATTCCATTGTGTAGATGTACCACAATTTTTTAATCTATTCTTCGGTTGAGGGACATCTGGCAAGGATGCCCACTTTCACGATATCTCTTCAATATAGTACTTGAAGTTCTTGCTAGAGCAATAAGACAACAAAAGGAGATCAAGGGGATAAATATTGGAAATGAATAAGTCAAAATATCTCTATTTGCAGACGAAATGATAGTATATATAAGCGACCCAAAAACTCCACCAGAGAACTCTTAGAGCTGATAAACACCTTCAGCAAGGTGGTTGGATACAGAATTAATTAAAAAAAATAAGAAGCCCTTCTTTATACAACAAACAAATGGGCTGAGAGAGAAATAAGGGAAACAACCCCCTTCAGAATAGCCACAAACAATATAAAATACCTGGGGGTAACTCTAATCAAGAAGGAAAGGACCTGTGCAACAAGAACTTCAAGCCCTTGAAGAAAGAAATTGAAGAGGCGTTTAGAAGATGAAAAGATCTCCCATGCTCATGGATAGGTAGGATCAACATAATAAAAATAGCCATCCTACCAAAAGCAATATATAGATTCAATGCAATTCCTATCAATATACCAACACAATTCTTTATAGACCTGGAAAAAGCTATTCTCAATTTCATATGGAAAAACAAAAAACCCAGAATAGCTAAATCAATATTGTACAATAAAAAAAAAAAAATCTGGAGGTATCACCATCCCAGATTTCAAGCTGTACTACAGAGAAATAGTAGTAAAAACAGCATGGTATTGGTATAGAAACAGACCAGTAGATCAATGGAATTGAATTGAAGACCCAGAAATGGACCCACACACCTATGGTCACCTAATTTTTGACAAAGAAGCCAAAACCGCACAATGGAAAAAGAGCAACATCTTCAACAAATGGTGCTGGTCCAACTGGATGTCCACTTGTAAAAGAATGAAATTAGACCCATACTTTTCACCTTGCACCAAACTTAAATCCAAGTGGATCAAAGACCTGAACATAAGCCCGGTCACACTAAATCTACTAGAAGAGAAAGTGGGAACAACCCTTGAAATCATTGGCACAGATGACAACTTCCTGAACATAACACCAACAGCTCAGGACCCGAGACCAACAATTAATAAATGGGACGTCATGAAACTGAAAAGCTTCTGTAAGGCAAAAGACACTGTCATTCGAACCAAATGGCAGCCTACAGATTGGGAAAAAATCTTCACCAACCCCACATCTGACAGAGGGCTAATATCCAAAATTTACAAAGAACTCAAGAAATTAAATCCCAAGAAACCAAATAATCCAATTAAAAAATGGGCGAAAGAGCTAAACACAGAATTCACAAAGGAGGAATTCCTAAAAGCTGACAGACACTTGAAGAAATGCTCAACATCCTTAATCATCAGAGAAATGCAATTCAAGACAACTCTAAGATTCCATCTCACACCTGTCAGAATGGCTAAGATCAAAAGCTCAAATGACAGCACATGTTGCTGAGGGTGTGGAGAAAGGGGAACACTCCTCCATTGCTGGTGGGAGTGCAGGCTTGTGCAACCACTATGGAGGTCAGTATGGTGATATCTTAGAAAACTTGGAATAGCTTTGCCTCAGGATCCAGCCATACCACTTCTGGGTATACATCCAAATGACTCCACACCGAGTCACAAGGAAGTTTCCTCATCTATGTTCATAGCAGCTTTATTTGTAATAGCTGGGTTGTTCTTTCTAAAATATGCATTCCATAATCAAAATCAAGTCCTCAGCACGGAGAGTAATCACCTATGCTAAATTGGCTACCTTGCTGGTATTTTCCTCATTCCTTAGTCTCTCTGTGTCTATGTGGCTGAGTGAATTTAAGCAAACTTCATGCAATATGCGAATTTCTCCATCGTAGTGGTTATTAGCATGCCACACTGATACGGTAACTTCGATCTGTGTCTAAAGCTATCAGCTTGCTCTACTTGTAATTCATCCATCCTTAGCTTCAAAATATACTCAAGAAAACCACAGGAAGATATTAACCTCTTTTTCTTTTGTTCAAATATGAATTATATTGATTAAGTTCTTATTTTATTTGAATTTTCAGAAATCCACCCTCTTCCTATTGAAATTTTCCAGTGTTTTGCTTACTGGCTGCAAAGGTAATCCCACCCACTTTTCACCTTCTAGATTAATATCCTTGCCTCCTATCCTGTCTATTAATCTAAAGGAATTTGAACAAGTTCACTAGAATTCTCCTATTATAATACCAATTGTTAGTTGAATGTAAAGTGGGAATTTTAAGAGTCTCTTCCTTAATAAAGTAGCATGATAAATTATTATTTCAAAAATTAATAAAAAAGCACAACATTGGAAGATTCTGTCTTAGGATAGACAATGAAGGTGATATAGATAGAAGAAAATATAACTGGAATGTACTTTAGTTTGCAAGCATTAATTCAGTCACCTTAATGCTAAAGTACAAATTATAATACTGGCAAGTTCTGAAACTCATGACTACAGGTATCAGTGGCTTAGCTAATCACAAGGGGGAGAGTTCTAGTAATTCATTCTTGAGTTGAATGCTTTACTAACTGGTATCTGCTGCTTTGCACCCACAAGGGCATTCTCTTTGGGGCACTCCAATGACCTTTATTATGATCCTTTGTTCTATGTTCATGAGAAGTCATGTATGGCCACAATTCAGTTTTCCTCTTTTGGAGTCTCCATGGATACCATGTAAAAGGTTGAATATGAATAGACTTTGATCTTTAAAGAAGAAATATTATCTAGAATCATACTACTACCTACTACATAAATCCCAGTTGATACTCATTTCTAAACCTACAGTTCAGTCTTTAGAGAAGCAGTCTAAAGGAAAGTAACACCCAGAGAGATCAAATAGTGTTTCAGTCACATGCACCTCAGCTGACAACAGCATTCAATGTCATCTCCTGGAATTAACAGAAAGTGCTAAGGAGTAAAACAGGAGCAAGATGAAATTGAAAGGGCAAAGTGTATGTACATGAGATTTCACTTGCAGGTTATCACATAGTCATGAGGTCAGCATCTTACAAGTAGGACCAGAAAGAAAAAAAATGACAGAAAAAAGGTTTCCATGTTAAGGAATGTGATCTGCCTATTTGCCAAAGTACATCACATAAACAAAGTAATTATATTTCACTTCCATTATTTTTTCAGTAAAGATATATAGGTTTAATAAAGCAAAATCACTACTACTCCAACTTTATTTTTAATTTACAGTGGAATCCAATAACGATGTTGTTAGGGCCAGAATTTAGCATTCTTGCAATACATGTAGACGTTTATTTTGTAAAGGAGAGGTTAAAAAAAAGAGCATATCTTTCTAGAAATGTTTTTACTTGGAATATTACCATCTTGTGTGAGACCAGTGTTTCAGACTCACCCTTGCTTCAGAGATTCTATCATGTATTGAATTTGTATCCACATTCTTCCACAGATCCTTCAGAATATTTCTAATATACATATAAAAGAAAAGCAAATGACATCAAATGGTAGTGTCCATGATCAATTTTCTGAAAGAATAAGAATACTTAATCATCAGAGAAATACAACTCAAGACGACTCTGAGATTCCATCTCACACCTGTCAGAATGACTAAGATCAAAAACTTAAATGATAGCACATGCTGGTGAGGTTGTGGAGAAAGGAGGACACTCCTCCATTGCTGGTGGGAGTGCAAACTTGTATAGTCACTATGGAAATCAGTCTGGTGATACCAAAGAAAACTTAGAATAACTCTCCCTCAAGACCCAGCCATATTTTTTTCTAGGTATATCTGAAATACCTAAAACTGGGAAAAATAAATGTGTGCAAAATCTTATTCAGACATTATTAGCATACACTTTATCAACACAACTGTTTATGTATAATATGCTAATTGTCTATGTAAAATGTAAATGCAAGAGTGAATACAATTATATGCCTATCAACCCGTAAAACACTCAGTGCACATTATACTTTGTGGGATATATTTTGCCTGGATGAGTTGAGACAGATTGTATAATAAAATGAACATGGCAAAAGTAGGTTTTAAGTCAGGAAACAGAACAGCGAAGCAATTTCCTGAGTTATTTAAATGCTTTCAAAGAGAAATGTCATTACATCCTTCAGTTACACTGGCATATAATTACATGAGCATCACAAATAACAATGTCTCACTAAGAAAAACAGAAGTTATTATAGAAAAATTCTTTCACAACATAAACCTTCATTTTAAGCTCAGGTAAATACTTACAAAGGGAATTACATTTTACCAGAATTTATTCTAGTCATGAAATCATGTTACTATTAGAAAAAAAAATGAAAGTCAGAAAAAAACTTTCTCAATCTTAATAATGTATATTAACCATAAAATCCATGTATTATTTTACAGTTAAATACAATTAATATTTAATAATTATGGTAAGCTTTTTAAAAGATATTTAAACCTTGAGTTATATTTGGAAAATTATTTACAATTCCTTCTAATCAGTAAATATTTGCTATAATTTCAAGTTTGTAGTTATGAATGTTTTAATATGTGAAAAATAACAAGTTAGTATTGTTATTAATTTAAAGAATCAGATAAGTCTACAAAAGTCATAATTTTGAGTTGCTAGTGCTCAGAGATCACTAGGTAGTATGTGAAGATATTTTATTTTATTTTATTTTATTTTTATTAATTCATTTTACATCACCTCAGCCCCCACCATCCTGTCCTGTAAAAAAAAAATTAATTAAATTGCGTTGGGTGTCATTTGTAGAAATAATCAGTTAAATTGTTTACCAGTATTTAGATTATTGTTAATTGGTTTGTGGCTGTTAGTCTTTAATTCGCCATTATAAATGAATACACAGACACCATGTGGATTTTAACATGCCTTGGCCTGAATTGTGCAATCCTAGCCCATCTAAGCTAGCTCATAATTCTATTACCCAAATATGACCCTATATATACATACGTTCCCTTGGACTGCCATTCTCCACGATATGCCAATGTTCCTGGCCATGTGGAATGAGGTTCTTTTCTCTAACCCATGGTGTGTGCCTCTTCCTGCTCCTGGCTGGAATGCCTTCTTCTTCCTGCTGCTGGCTGGAATGAATTAATACTCTGTCTAAACCACAGGCTTCTTGTTCTAATCTCAGAAAGTCTCATCTTTCTCTGTCTTTGCCCAATCTCAGGCCCCAGCATTTTATTTAACCAATTGAAGTCAATGTAAGTAACAGACAGCAAGCAGGACCAATTAATTAATATTTAGAATGCTTAACACTACCCCAACACTCTTCACCAGGTCCCATCCTACCACCTTTTCCCCCTTTTTCCATCCTCCCCTTCTCCTTAGATAAGGGAAGTCCCCCACTACCATCAACCCACCTCAGCTCATCAAATCTCATCAGGGATATCAGCATCTTGGATAGACAAGGCAACCCAGCTAGGGCAAAGTGTTCCACAAACAGGCAACAGACTCCATGTCAGAGACAACCCCCAGCTCCACTTGCTAAGGGATCTGCATGAAGACCAAGCTGCCTATCAGCTACATATGTGTAAGGGTCTAGGTCCAGGCTACATATGCTTTGTGGTTGGTACTTCACCTCTGTGAGACTCCAGGTGCCAAGGCTGGCTGACTCTGTTGGTTGTCCTATGGAGTTCTTGTCCCCTTCAAATCCTTCTATTCTTCCTCCCACTCTTATGCAAGACTCCCTGATGGCCACCTAATGTTTGGCTGTGTGTCTCAGTATCTGTTTTGATCCCCTGATGTGTGGGGCCTCTCAGGGGATAGTTATGTTAGGTATTTTATAAGGGCAATAAATGTACCCAAATAGGGACAGAAAATATGAATTGTTGTACCTTTTTTTTTTTTAAAGGGTGGTCATAAATGTGGTAAGAACAAAATAACTGAAATGTTAAAGACATCTTAAAAGCCATATCATAGCAGAATATTACCACCTTAGAAACTGATACTCAGTTCTAAAAGTTTGTAAGCCCTAGATTAAAAAAAAATATCATCCAATTGTCAATTCTTTCCTGTTGGTCTCTACTGGTGGAACAAATAAAGGCTCTAAGCAGAGCAAAGACACGATACTTTTACTTCCACTGTTACCCATAGGAAGTAATATCCACTTAGCTTTATGGAAGTTAAAAGACTTCCTTTCAACTTTCCCCAAGACATAGGTCACAGTTGTACCAAAATAATCAAAGTAGAAATTGTCTGCCACAAAACTTGGCTGCTTCAGAGGAAGTAGAAGGAAAGAATTCTTCTGTTTCTGCAGGACAGTCGGTAAGCCCATCATGTGAGGGTGTAATGGATTATGGGTGAAAATGCAAGGCACATAGGGATATGGAACACATTCGAGGACAGAGAAATGCCAAGAAAATTCCATGTCTTAGAAAAAAAAAAAAAAAACAAAGTAAGAGAATGAACCTCCCTAACCCCGCCCCCACCCCCACTACAGAGTGACAGGACAAAGCAGTTAGATTCCTGGAGATACACGAAGCTAAAAGAACCCTTCACAGTGTATTCATATTAGACTGGTCACAGAACCTAAGGAAATAACAAGGAGCAAGGACCCTATGAAAATGTTCCCTGTCTCCAAGACACACAATACAAAAGGTAGCCCATGTCTACCGCTGAAATTAATGATAACTATAGTATGGCAGAGCACATGTCCAGGTTAACTCCAGATTGGATGGATTCTCACACCCACTCAATAACCTGAAAAACTTTCATTCCTGAGCATAATCACTGCTTATTCCTACCTCTAATAATCTCAGGAGTACATAGTGATATTGACATAAGTGAACTATAGTCAAGAGATAAGACAATGAACGGAGAGGGAAAAAGGCATACGAGAAGTCATAACTATCAGAGATACTGAAGTATTTATTACAACAGTGACTCTGTGAGGAAGGCCAGGAAAAAAGAGACACTGTACAAAAAGACACCTGTTATTTCCCTTCAATATTCAGCATTTCATCTTCTTGTAATTATTACTTTCTTTACTACAAAATTTGTTTGTTTAGGAAGTCTGACCAGGCATGGTGGCAGATGCCTTTAATTCCAGCACTTAGGAGGCAGAGGCAGCAGATCACCGTGAGTTCAAGACCATCCTGGTTGACAGTGTGTTTCCAAGACAGCCAGGACTGTTACATGGAGAAACCCTGTCTCGAAAAAAAAAATCTGAGTATTCAAGTTGGCCTCAAAACAATAGTAAGTATGAATATATGCTAAAGAAAAATAACCAACTACTAAGTATGTATCAACAAACTCAACTAAAATTATCTCAGTTTGACTATGAATTCTATATATGACTAATCTAGCACATAAAAGTAAATCATTACATTATTTTTCTCCTAGAAAGAGAAGTCACTAAGAATGCCTGATCTCGCTATTCATGTTCATGGTACATCCCAGAAAGCAGAGTAGTGACAAAGAAAAACAAATTACACAGCTAAAAATAGACAAATATTATTATCATTGAAAACAACATGATAATAAAAAAGCAAATATTCCCATGTTTTCAGGATATATAATCAACTCAAATAAATGTGTTGTGGTGGCAAACACATTAAATCTTAGCATCCCTACACTTGGGAGGTGGAGGCAAGTGGCTCTCTGTAAGTTTGAGGCCAGCCCGGTTTACATAGTTTACATAGCCCAAGAATGCTAAGGCTATAAACAGTGAGACTTTGTCTCAAAAAAAAATAGATGAATAAAAGATAAATAGCTCAGGTTGGAGAATTAGCTCTCTAATATGGTACTTGATGCTCCTGCAGATTTTGTTTCATAGCCACCTATAACTCCAGGTCCAGTGGCTGACATCTTACCTGACCCCTAGATGCACTGCACACAGAAAGGCAAACCAGCAAGTACTCATGTATACAAATTAACAAAATTGAATACATGTTTTAAAATGAACTATGTCCTCACTAAATGTAGATAATCCATGCTGCCATATCCTCATTTTGGCTGTTTTATGAAGTATGGATGCACTGTACCTTGTATGTATGTATGTGTATGTATATATATATATATATATATATATATATAGCTATTATAGGCTTAGCAACATTTTTTCCCTTTTTCAGTGTCAAGATGAAAATGCTAACACTCATTCTCTGTTTTCTCAGACACAATCACTCAGGCTTCTTCCTAATGCTACAAACAAAACAGCAGCTGCCACTCCTAACCCCTCCACATCTCTTGTGGATCTCAAAGGTGATGTACCCTATCTGCCACCAAAACATCTCATCACTGTATCCCAGCTCCCATCTTGGGCAGAGCCACAGGCTCTGCCTGCCAGAAAACCAGGTGCGTGGCCCACAGATCTTCTTATCTCTATCTGTTATACTCCCCCACCCACACACACAGTCCTTCAAGCTCTTTCTTAGAGCTCCAAAAGAACACCAGCTACAGCTTCAGTATTTACTGCTCACATCTCCTATGGGTTCAACACACCATCCTCTGCTAACCAGGAGGATGTGGTTGTATCTCGGCCCCAAACCTGAGCAGATGCCCCCTGATCAATTGCAGGTCACACCTTCCAGTAAACCATGTGGAATACTCAGACACTCCCCACTGTCCCTCTGATCACCTAAACCCAGTCCATCAGATTGCTCCCTAATGATGCAAGAGATCCCCAACTGTGCCCTCCATCCCCAATGCTCATATCTCCTGAGGATCTCATAGACCATCACCTCCTGACATCCCTCTCACACTCATCACTACATCCCAGCCTCCAACACCAGAAGGCATTCCTTGTGAACACACTAGCCAGCAAAGTATACAACATAGCCAACATACTCTCTGAATATAAGAGAGGTAACATTATCCAAAGAGCAAAACACCTATCCCCAAAGACAATCCCAGAAATCACCACCTAGACCTATAATCATGACTGACCCAGATGCCTAGATGCCATCATAAGAACACAATCAATAACATGCTGGACAATATGTTTCTACCAGAGCCTAGCTATCTGATCAAGGAGCCCCTGAATATTTCAATCTAACTGAAGCATAAGAAAAAATTCCATACAACAAACTATATTAAGATAATAGAGATCCTTAAAAAAGAAATCAATAATTTTTTTCATTTTTTAAATGTTTATTTATTACTTCAAGTTACATCTCCATCACAGCCCTCTCCCTTCACCCCTCCCAGCCCCACCCTCCTACCCTCTCACCCTTACCCCAGAATGCATAATTCTTTTTTTTTCAGTCCAACAAATGGTTCTTTCTCTTATAATAATAAATACAATACAAAACAACAGAGGTAATTAGGCCACAGCCAAGAAAACACAAATTCTTCAACACAAGTTGGAGGAAATGAATAAATCCCATAAAGAAAGCAAGGAAAAAACAAACATTTGAAGGAAACAAATAAAACTATTCAAGACCTGAATACGGAATTAGAAGCAACAAAGAACAAAAACAGAATTCTGGAATGAAAACTCTTATGAATTCAAACAAGAACTAGAGAGGTAATCTTCACCAGCAGAATACAAGAAATGGAAGACAGAATCTCAAGCTACTAAGATACAATAGAAGAAATGGATATATTGGTTACAGAAAATGTTAAATCTTAAAAATTCCTGATGCAAAACATTCAGAAAATCTGGAACATTATGAAAGGAGCAAACATAAGAATAATAAGAAATGAGGAAAGAATCAGATTCCAACTCAGAGGACCAGAAAATATTTTCAACAAAATCACAGAAGAAAAAATTTCCTAATCTGAAGAAGTACACGCCAATAGAGATACAAGAACCAAACTCAATACCAAACAGATTGGAACAAAAAGAAACTTTCCTTGACAAGTAGTAATCAAAATACTAAATATACATAACAAAGAAAAATATTAAAAGTAATAAGGTAAAAATTCCAAGTAACAAAAAAGGGTGTATTAGAATTACATATGAATTCACAACACAGACACTAAAAGCTTAAAGAGCCTGGATAGATGTGCTGCAGACTCTAAGAGACCACAGATACCAGCCCAGATTTCTATACCCAGCAAACTTTCAATCGTCATACATGAAGAAAATAAGACAATCCATAATAAAATCAATTTTAAATTATAAATCCATCCTGACAGAAGGTGCTAGAAACAAAACTCCAGTCCAAGGAGGTTAACTACACCCCAAAAAGGAAGGAAATAAATAATCTCACAAGAGCAAAACTAATAGAAGGGAAGCACATACACACACACCACCACCACCACCACCACAGACAACAACAACAACAACAAACACAAAATAACAGGAATCAACAATCATTGGTTATTGATATCTCTCAAGATCAATGGTCACAATTCCCCAATGAAATGACACAGACTAACAGAATGTATGTGAAAAAAAGTATCCATGCTGCTGAATCCAGGAAAATCATTTCAATATTATGTATAGGCATTGCCTCAGTTTAGAAAAAGTTATTCCAAGCAAATGGACCTAAAAAGCAAGCTGGTGTATCCATATTAATATGTAACAAAATAGGCTTCAAACCAAATCTAAATAAAAGAGATGGGGAAAGACACTACATATTTATCAAATGAAAAAAATCCACCAATATGACATTTCAATCTTTACATCTATGCCCCAAACACAGAGGCACCCAATTTTGTAAAAGTAATACTACTACAGCTTAAATCACATATTGATTCACATATCCAATGTTGAAAGCCTTCAATATGCCACTCTGACCAATGGGAAGCTCATGCAGACAAAAACTAAACAGAAATGCTAGAGCTAACAGACCTTACAAAAGAAAAGGACCTACAACATTTTTACAGAACATTTTACCCAATCACAAAAGAATATACTCAGTACTTCATGGAACTTTCTCCAAAATTGACCACATACTCAGACACAGAACAATTATGTCTCAACACATACAAGAAAATTAAAATAACTCCCTGCATACTGTCAGACCACCATGGATTAAAGCTATATATCAACAATAACAGAAACAACTAAACATACAAACTCATGGAAACTGAACAACTCTCAACTGAATGGAAAATAGGTCATGACAGAAATAAAGAAATTAAAGTGGAAAGTTTATATTATGAAGTGGATACATTAAGGAAAAAAAGGAGAGATTTCATACTAGAAATTTAACATTACACCTAAAAGTTGTACAACAATAACAAAAGTAAGCACACTCAAGAGAAGTAGATGTCAGTAAAAAAATCAAACAAATGATTGAAATTAATAAAATAGTAACAAAGAGAACAATTCATAGTATCTATGAAACAGAGTGGGTTCTTCGGGAAAAAAACTCAACAAAGTAACCAAACTCTTATCTAAACTAACTAAAAGATGGAGAAAAAATAAAAAAATTAATAAAATGAGGAACAAAAAGGGGGACATAACAACAAATACAGGTGAAATCCAGAGTGTCATAGGACATGCTTTAAAATCTTCTACTCACTAAACTGGAAAATGTGAAAGAAGTGTGTAATTTTCTTGATTTGTACTGTTTATCAAAGTTAAATCAAAATTAGATAAACAAATTAAGTAGTTCTATAAACCTGATGAGATATATGCAGTCATTAAAAGACTCTCTACCGGGCGGAAGATGGCGGCGAACTGCACGGACGCATTTTGAATGTGGGAGAGAAGAGCCATAGAGAACACAGAGTTGTGGGACACTGTGCAAAAACCGGAGGGTCTGGCCCCTCCGGGAACACGCACAGCTCCCAAGGAACTGTTAAAAGTCCCAGGGCAAGGCTTTCCCCCATCTCTCGCAGACAGGGAAGCCACTAAATCCAGGATTCAGGAACTCCCATTTGGAGAGGCAACTGGTAAGATCAATCCCAACACACAGCAGGCAGACTCAAAGGCCACATGGCGATCGCCCACTAGCCAACTGGGCTTCCCATACCTCAGGAAGACCTTATAACTATTTAGGAAATTTTGCAGAATAGTTGAAGTCTTGTGGGGTTTTTTTTTGTTTGTTTGTTTGTTTGTTTTTTCGAGACATAGAAAAAGGGCACTCAGCGGGAGATCCGCAGCCGCTTGAGCAGGAGCGGAAGGTGGGCGGGCAGAGCAGTTGGGGAGGGAAGCAATTGCTGGCGGGAGGGGCCGAAGCTCCGCCCAACCACGGCAAAGCAGCTAGGGCGGGAGGCCGGCTCTGACGCCGGGAGGAGCCGAAGCTCCGCCCATCCACAGCAAAGCAGCTAGGACGGGAGGCCTGTTCAGAAGGCGGGAGGGACCGAAGCTATGCCCACCCAAGGCAGAGCAGATAGGGAGGGAAGCAGCCAGGCCTGTGGCGGAGAAGCCTAGTGGGTAACCAGAAGCCAGGGGACCATAGCTGTATTTGGGTAAACCCAGACACATTAGGTGTGGAGACAGGCCCTGTCAGCCTCCGTGATGACAAACAAAGCCCACAAACTCTCTGCCTGGGCAAACAGGTCTATACCATTAGAACCATTGAAGGCTGATAACTCAGTGTGCAAAATAGAGAAGTCTGAACTGGGAGCAGTGTAACAATCACGGACTATTACTCACTACCTGGGAATAGGCTGCACCAGCTCACAACGATTCAGGCTATTAAAACCACATTGACACTGAGATCACCCTGTAAGCAAGGTCAGATAGACAAGCAATTCGACTCCTTCACCAAAGCATCCCCTGTGTATACAAACACAGAAAACGACAAGAACAGACAGCTAAACACACACACATGGCCAAAGGTCCAACAAAAAAAATAGAAATCAAGGAAATATGACTCCAACAAAGCAGAATTATCCTAGCTCATCCAATTCGGATGACCTCACACCAACAGAAACACATGAAAACGTTGACGATTCTGCATTATGAAAGTGATAGAGTCCCTGCAAGAAGAACTTAAATCTATGAAGGAATTCAAAGAAGCCACAATTTTACAAGCCAAAACAATGAACAATACCATTAAAGAGCTCCAAGCCAAGGTGACAGAGCTTGAACAGGAAAAAGACAAAGCAATGAAATATTTTCAGACAAAAACAAGTAAGCTGGAGAAGGAAATGTACAAAACGAACAATACCATACAAGACATGAAAATAAAAATAGAAACAATAAAGAAAACACAGTCAGAGTTAAAAGAGGAAGTGGAGAACCAAGGGAAGAGAACAGGAACTACGGATGCGAGTATCAACAATAGGATGCAAGAGATGGAAGACAGGATCTCAGGCATGGAAGATTTGATGGAAGAAATCAGTACAACATCCAAAGAAAACGAGAAGGCTAAAAAATCTCTCACCCACAACATCCAAGAAATCAAGGACTCAATGAAAAGACGGAACCTAAGAATCATAGGCATAGAGGAAAGAGAAGACTCCCGACTCCAAGGTCCAGGAAATATCTTCAACAAAGTCATAGAAGAAAACTTCACAAACCTGAAAAAAGAGATGCCAATAAAAATCCTAGAGGCTTACAGAACACCGAACAGATTAGATCAGAAAAGAAACTCCTCTCGCCACATAATAATTGAAACACCAAATGTACAGAACAAAGAAAGGATATTAAAAGCTGTAAGAGAAAAAGGCCAAGTCACATACAAATGGCAGACCCATCAGAATTACACCTGACTTCTCCTCAGAAACTTTAAAAGCTAGAAGGGCCTGGACAGATATCCTACAAGTCCTGAGAGATCATAGGTGCCCAGTCAGACTACTATATCCAGCAAAACTCTCTATCAACATAGATGGAGAAAACAAGATATTCCATGACAAAATCAAATTTAAACAAAATCTCCCCACAAACCCAGTGCTACAGAAAATCCTAGAAGGAAAATTCCATCCCAGTGAAGAAAACTTCACCCAAGAAAACAAAGGGAATAGAAAACCCCTCAGCAACTAAACCAAAAGAGACACAGGACCATCACCTATACCAAACTAATGGGAAACAACAACCCCAGGTCACTAATATCCATCAACATCAATGGTCTCAACTCCCCAATAAAAAGACACAGATTTGCAGAGTGGATCCGCAAGCAAGACCCGTCCCTTTGCTGCATACAAGAAACACATCTCACTACCAGAGATAGTCACTACCTCAGAGTAAAGGGCTGGGAAAAGGTTTTCCAAGCAAATGGACCCAGAAAGCAAGCTGGAGTAGCCATCTTAATATCAAACAAAACAGATTTCCAACTGAAGTTAATTAAAAAAGACAAAGAAGGGCATTATATACTCATTAAAGGGAATATTCATCAAGAGGAAATCTCAATACTGAACATATATGCCCCAAATAAAAAGGCCCCTACTTTTGTAAAAGAAACACTTCTAAAACATAAATCGCAAATCGATCACAACACATTAGTAGTGGGAGACTTCAACACCCCACTCACAACAATGGACATATCATCAAGACTGAGGCCAAACAGAGAAATATTGAGTCTAACAGAGATCATGAAACAAATGGACCTAACAGACATCTACAGAACGTTTCACCCAAACACAAAGGAATACACCTTTTTCTCAGCACCCCACGGAACCTTCTCCAAAATCGACCATATAGTTGGACACAAAGACAGCCTCAACAGATACAAGAAAATTGAAATAACCCCTTGTATCTTATCAGACCACCACGGAATAAAGCTGGTCTTCAACAGCAAAAGAATCAACAGAAAGCCTACACACACATGGAAATTGAACAGCTCCTTACTGGATGACCACTGGGTCAGGGAAGAAATAAAGAAGGAAATCAAAGACTTCTTAAAATCCAACGACAATGAAGACACAGTATACCCAAACCTATGGGATACAATAAAAGCTGTGCTACGAGGAAAGTTCATAGCACTAAGTGCATTCAAAAAGAAAATTGTGACAGCTCATATTAGTGAATTATCAGCTAAGCTGGGTGAGTTGGAAAAAAAAGAAGCAAACACGCCTAAGAGGAGCCGAAGGCAGGAAATCATCATACTTAGGGCTGAAATCAACAACTTAGAATCAAAAAAACTATACAAAGAATCAATGAAACCAAGAGTTGGTTCTTCGAGAAAATCAACAAAATAGACAGACCCCTAGCCAAATTAACTAAAAGGCAAAGAGAAAGAACCCAAATCAACAAAATCAGAAATGAAAAGGGAGAAATAACAACAGACAACGAGGAGATCCAGAAAATATTCGGGTCCTACTTTAAAAATCTATACTCCACCAAATTTGAAAACCTAAGCGAAATGGACAATTTCCTCGATACATTCCACCTACCAAAACTAAATCAAAATCAGATTAACAGCTTAAACAGCCCAATAACCCCTAAGGAAATAGAAACAGTCATTAATAATCTCCCAACCAAAAAAAGCCCAGGGCCAGATGGCTTTAGCACGGAATTCTACTGGACTTTCAAAGAGGAGCTAACACCATTATTCTTCAAACTCTTCCACCACATAGAAACAGAAAGAACACTGCCAAACTCATTCTATGAGGCCACTGTCATTCTGATTCCTAAACCACACAAAGACCCAACAAAGAAAGAGAACTGCAGACCAATCTCCCTCATGAACATAGATGCAAAGATACTTAATAAAATACTAGCAAACCGAATTCAAGAACACATCAAAAATATCATACATCATGATCAAGTAGGCTTCATCCCAGGAATGCAGGGATGGTTCAATATACGAAAGTCTATCAATGTAATTCACCATATAAACAAGATGAAAGAAAAAAACCACATGATAATCTCGCTAGATGCAGAAAAAGCATTTGACAAAATCCAACACCCCTTCATACTAAAAGTCCTGGAGAGAATGGGCATACAAGGGCCGTACCTAGAAATAATAAAGGCAATATACAGCAAGCCAGTGGCCAACATTAAATTAAATGGAGAGAAGCTTGAAGCATTTCCTCTAAACTCAGGGATAAGACAAGGATGTCCACTTTCACCATATCTCTTCAATATAGTACTTGAAGTTCTTGCTAGGGCAATAAGACAACTAAAGGTAATCAAAGGGATAACCATTGGAAATGAAGAAGTCAAATTATCCCTATTCGCAGATGATATGTTAGTATACATAAGCGACCCCAAAAACTCTACCAAAGAACTCTTACAGCTGATAAACAACTTCAGCAAGGTGGCTGGATACAAAATTAACTCAAAAAAATCAGAAGCCCTTCTTTATACAACAAACAAGCATACCGAAAAAGAAATAAGGGAAACAACCCCCTTCACAATAGCCACAAACAATATAAAGTACCTGGGGGTAACTCTAACCAAGCAATTAAAGGACCTATATAACAAGAACTTCAAGCCCCTGAAGAAAGAAATGAAAGAGGCATTTAGAAGATGGAAAGATCTCCCGTGCTCATGGATAGGTAGGATCAACATAATAAAAATGGCTATTCTACCAAAAGCAATATATAGATTCAATGCAATTCCTTTCAAAATACCAACACAATTCTTTATAGACTTGGAAAAAGCTATACTCAACTTCATATGGAACAACAAAAAACCCAGAATAGCTAAATCAATCCTGTACAATAAAAAAGCATCTGGAGGTACCACCATCCCAGATTTCAAGCTGTACTACAGAGCAATAATAATAAAAACAGCATGGTACTGATATAGAAACAGACCAGTGGATCAATGGAATCGAATTGAAGACCCAAACATGGACCCACACACCTATGGCCAACTAATCTTTGACAAAGAATCCAAAACCGCACAATGGAAGAAGGACAGCATGTTCAACAAATGGTGCTGGTCCAACTGGATGTCCACTTGTAAACAATGAAATTAGACCCATACCTATCACCTTGTACAAAACTTAATTCCAAGTGGATCAAAGACCTTAACATAAGGCCTGCCACACTAAAGATAATAGAAGAAGAAGTAGGAGAAACCCTCGAACTCATTGGCACAGGTGACAACTTCCTGAACAGAACACCAACAGCTCAGGACCTGAGATCAACAATCAATAAATGGGACCTCATGAAACTGAAAATCTTCTGTAAGGCAAAAGACACTGTCATTCGAACAAAACGGCAGCCTACAGACTGGGAGAAAATCTTCACCAACCCCACATTTGATAGAGGGCTATTATCTAAAATCTACAAAGAACTCAAGAAACTAAATGCCAAGAAACCAAATAATCCAATCAAAAAATGGGAGATGGAGCTAAATAGAGAATTCACAAAGGAGGAATCCCTAATGGCCGAGAGTCACCTGAAGAAATGCTCAACATCTTTAATCATCAGAGAAATGCAACTCAAGACGACCCTGAGATTCCATCCCACACCTGTCAGAATGGCTAAGATAAAGAGCTCAAATGACAGCACATACTGGTGAGGGTGTGGAGAAAGGGGAACCCTCCTCCATTGCTGGTGGGAGTGCAGATTTGTGCAACCACTATGGAGGTCTGTCTGGAGATATCTTAGAAACCTTGGAATAACTTTGCCTCAGGACCCAGCCATACCACTTCTGGGTATACACCCAAAGGACACCTCACGGAGACATAGGGAAGTCTCCTCATCTATGTTCATAGCAGCCTTATTTGTAATAGCTAGAAACTGGAAACAACCCAGATGTCCTTCAACTGAAGAATGGATTAAAAATTTGTGGTACATCTATACAATGGAATACTACTCAGGTATAAGAAACAATGAAATCATGCAATTTACAACCAAATGGATGGATCTAGAGAAGCTCATCCTGAGTGAGCTAACCCAGACTCAGAAGGATGCACATGGCATCTATTCACTTATAGTAGGATTTTAGCTATATCGTACAGGATATCTGTACTACAACCAACACACCAAAAGGAACATGGACATAAATTTCTTTTTTCTTTTCATTTCTTTTTCTTTTTCCTTTCCCTCTTTTTTCTCTTTCTTTTCCTCTCTTTTTTTGTTGTTGTTCTTTGTTTTTGTGAGTTTGTGTGTCTGTTTTTTTTTTTTTTTTTTTTTTAGTTTCCCCCCTGTAGCAAGGAGACACCTTTCACTGGCAGTACTGCCTCGTAGACCCCCGGTGTATGAAGAGGCCCTCAGCCCTCATATGACTCCTGATCTGTGGTGAGAGACTGGTATGCAGGGACACTCCACCCCAGAGGATCAAGATGGAAGGGTCAGGGAGTAGAGCATGGGAGGGTGGGCCTGGGAAGCAGGAAAAGAGGACAATATGTCAAGGATGTAACCTGTAGAAACAAACAAATAAATTTACTAATTAAAAAAAAAAGCAGGTAACAACGTTAATACACTGTAAATAAATTAAAGGACACAACCATTCAACCTGGTTTTATGAACCTCCAAGTGTCGAAAAAACGTAGAGCTAAGGTAAAATACAGGAGAAATGTGGTGTTAACCCATGCCTTTAACTTCAGCAGAGACAGGAGGAGCACCAAAGTGTTAGTGGACTTATTAATTCTAGAGTTACACGGAAAAGGGTGGTGAGGGTACACACCCTTAATCCCATCATTCAAGAAGAGTACACCCTTAACCCCAACACACTAGAGACAGAAACAGGCAGATCTCAGAGCTCAAGGTCAGCCTGATACAAAACAAACTCTAAATAAAGAAAAACTTTGATCCAGGAGTGGTGGAACACATCTTTAATCCCCTTAGATGGGAACCACAGGTCTTGGATCCCAATATTTAGAATGCAGAGACACACACATAGGATTTGGAAGGACCTAAATTTAAAAGCTACTTACAAAAGGCCCACACAACACAAACAAATTGTCCTTCGAGACCTCAAAATATATACACTAAAGCTGGTTTAGCTCCAAAATAACAAAATAATTTCTTCTTTAAACCAGATTGAAAGATAACACTTTATATATTGTCAGAAACCAAATTTGCTTCAGGAGAAATATTACCTACCCCTCCCAAAAAAAGAGGGCGATTGTCCCTGAGTGAGGAATAGGGCAGGGCTCTGTTCTTATCATTCCAGGAGAATCAAAGCATCCATTCAAGGAACCCAGGGACAACTGCACAACGGAAACCTCAGCAGAAATCAGAATCAGGCACCAAAAGAAGACGAGTGACCCAGATGATTCAGCCTGACAGACTCCCTCAATAGATGTCTCCATCAAAAGCCTACAACCACAACAACTCAATATCGCTAAGACCATTCAGCTCTACACAATGCCCCAGCCAGAACCTCAGTAAAGCGTGGAAGTTCAGCTTCTGCCTACAAACTCCTTAGGTCATCTAAACAGCTGAGAACAGAAGGACTGAACATAAAAGGATTGTATAAACATTTTTAACCATTTTTCCATTTTGGTTTGGGCCCCAAACAGGTTTACTACGACCCAAATCAGCAGGAAGTCATTTTAAGAGAGCGACGTCCCATACCCAGAGGGTGGGGAGGGTGTTTCTCCGCACCCCTTTTTTCGGTTATTTGAAGCACAACTGAAAACACTGTTATTTAGGGGAAGAGATTACAAGTTGTTAAATGGTCCTGTTTAATGGGTTTTGGATGTTAGACCAAGGGTATTCCTTCTTTCCCTTTTCTGTATTCTTCTTTATCTCCTATGTAGGAATGCACGGACGAGAGAAAAATCGAGACACAGCACAGGAAGGATCAAGAAGAAAGGTCACATTATTGAATATGCCCTTATACCCTTGTATATTGATACAAAATTAATAGTATATTTGGCTAAAGTGGTATTGACCATTGTTTATTGTGCAAAAATAAGATTGTATTGGTCTACGTCAGTATTGATATTTGTATATTGATACAAAACTAAGATTATAGTTGGCCACAATGGTATTGACCCTTGTATATGGACGCAATATTAAGATTGTATTGGGCCGCATAGGCATTGATCTTTGTATATTGATACAAAATTAAGAGTATATTTAGCCACATTTGAATAGATCTTTGTATATTGATACAAAATTAAAGGTAACGCTTCCTAATGGTATCATACTTAGAGATACTTAAAAATGAAATATGAAGTTCTGGCCTCTTGATACCAACCGTCTTAAACTGTTTAGGATAGTTAAGAAAAACAAACTCCTAGTCATGCATGCATGTCACCTTGTTAGCTACTAAGACAGTCTATCACAGATATTCTCTATGCTACTCAGTAATCAAGTTGTTAAGACACAAACAACATTTGCTTATCTAAATACAAGAGATAGATAGGGCATCTTCAAAAACACCAAGAGATCTGCAGAATATGGCATTCAAAGATGTGGTCTTAAATTAAGATTTTGTTTTTTGATATCGTGACATATCAGCTCCTGACAGCACCCCCTATTCTACTCCAAGTAGAAGAAAAGCATCGAAGAATCTCCAATGTGAGATGGTTGAATTAGTGGCAAGCCTATCTCTTGACATGTAAAAACTCTTTGATTCAACTGCAGACAGACTGCTGTCCAAAAAGGACAAAACTTGGTAGCAGGGAAGTCGACAGCCTAGCTCTGCCAAAACAGGGTAGGTTAGTCCTTCACAATCCCTGCTCTACAATAAATGTCTGTCAGAGAAACAGGACCAAAAGGCTGAAGACTGATGCTGGAATGTATGGAGAGAAAATGGGAACTGTCCAGGTAGTCACTGGTTTGTCATTTCTTAATATTGGAAGCTACAGGCCCTGCACTTCCTATACAATCAGATATATTTATCTTTCTCAGCTCTCTGAGGTGGTTGAAGAATAGACAGCTTGAGTCTCATAGCTAAATTTTGAGTTGTTTAGGAATCAAGAGGGCGTTCTAGATCTAAGAAGATGGTTATAATAGTGATGCAAGTTAGTATGAAAGCTAAGTCAGTTATAGAACTTTAAACTCATGAAGATGGTTAGAAGGTAGAAGGTTAAAGTCAGGGGCCAAATATGTATGAAATGGACATTGGGAAGGTATACTGGGCCATTTAACTCTCATAAATGTGGCATACTTAATTCTGCTGTTTTGTATAGAATTTACTGTTATAAGAGAAAGAACCATTTGTTGGAATGAAAAGAGAAGCTGTTGGGGGGGGGGAAGAGGGTGGAAGGGTGGGACAGGAAGGGGGAATAGGGAAGGGTTTGCGACTGAGATGTAACTTGAAAAAAAAATAAAGTACTTATAAAAAAAAAAAAAGTCTCTCAACCAAAAACAGCCCATGACCAGATGGTTTTAGAGCAAAATTCTACCAGACTTTAATAAAAGTGCTGATGCCAATACTCCTCAAATTATACCACAAAAAAAACCAAAAGAAACATTGCCCAATTTATTTCATGAGTGCAAAATTACTATGATTCTCAAACCACATAAAGACTCAACAACAACAACAACAAAAAAAAGAAAATTACAGATCAATATTCCTTGTGAACATAAATACAAAAATACTGGATAAAATACTTGAAAGCAAAATTCAAGAACACATCAAAAAGATATTCTCCATTTTTGATTGGATTATTTGGTTCCTTGGTGTTTAATTTTTGACTTCTTTGTAAATATTAGATATTAGATCTCTGTCAGAAGTGGGGTTGGCAAAGATCTTTTCCCAATCTGTAGGTTGCTGTTTTATTCAAATTACAGTGTTTTTCGCCTTACAGAAGCTTTTCAGTTTCATGAGGTCCCATTTATTGATTGTTGGTCTTAGAGCGTGAGCTGTTGGTGTTCTGTTCAGGAAGTTGTCACCTGTGCTGATGAGTTTGAGGGTTTTCCCTATTTTCTCTTCTAATAGATTTAGTGTGTCCAGCCTTATGTTCAAAGATTCTCTCCACTTTCTCTTCTATTAAATTTAGTGTGTCTGGTTTTATGTTAAGGTGTTTTATCCACTTGGACTTAAGTTTTGTGCAAGGGGATAAGTATGAGTCTAATTTAATTCTTTTACATGTCAACAGCCAGTTAGGCCAGCACCTTTTGCTAAAGATACATTCCTTTTTCTATTGTATGGTTTTGGTTTTTTTGAGGGTTTATTTCTAGGTCTTCGATTCAATTCCATTGATCAACTGGTCTGTTTCTATGCCAGTACCATGCTGTTTTTATTACTATTGCTCTGTAGTATAGCTTGCAATCAGGGATGGTATATATATATATGATCTTCCTCCATGATCAAGTAAGCTTCATCCCAGAGATTCAAGGATGGTTCAATATACAAAAATCAGCAAATGCAATCCATTATATAAATAAACTGAAAGAAAAAAAAAAAAAACCACGATCATCTCATTAGATAAAGAAAAGGCCTTTGACAAAATTCAACACCCTTTCATGATAAAAGCCTTGGAGAGGTCAAGAATAAAAGGGACATGTATAAACATAATAAAGACAATTTACAGCAAGCTGATAGCCAACATCAAATTAAATGAAGAGCGACTCAAAGCAATTACACTAACATCAGGAACAAGACAAGATTGTCCTCTTTCTCCATGCCTATTTTATGTAACCCTTGAAATTTTACCTAGAGCAATAAGAAAACTAAAGAAAATCAAAGGGATACAAAGTGGAAAGTAAGAAGTCAAAGCATGGTTAATTTCACATGATAGAATAGAATACATAAGCAACCCACAAAGTTCTACCAGGGAACACCTACATTTGACAACACCTTTGACAAACTCAGAAAGAAATAAAGGAAAAAACAACTTTCACAATAATCTCAAATAATAAAAATATCTTGGAGTAACTCTAAGCGGGCAAGGGAAAGATTTCTATGACAAAAATCTTCAAATCTGTGAAGAAATTCAAGAATATTGGAAGGTGTATAAGTCTCACATACTCATGGATCAATAGAATTAAATAGTAAAAATTGTCATCCTACCAAACACAGTCAATATATTTAATTTAATCATCATCAAAATTCTAACATAATTATTTACAGACATTGAAAGGATACTACTCAAATTACTATGGAAAAAAATCATAACAAAGCAATTCCAAAAAATAAAAGAACTGCTGCAAGTATTACCATCCCTGATTTACAGAGCTGTAGTAATAAAAATTTCAGGGAATTGACATAAAAGCAAACATGTTTATCAACAGAATCGAATTGAAGACCAAGATATAAATCCACACACATATGGTCACTTGAGTTTTGTTAAAGAATCCAGAAATATGAACTGGAAAAAAAAAAAAGGACAGCATCTCCAACAAATGTAGTGCTAGTCAAACTAGATATCTGCATGTAAAAGAATGCAAATAGATTCATACTTATTACCCTGCACAAAACTTAAGTCCAAATGGATCAAAGACCTCAAGATAAAACCAGATACACCAAACAAGATAGAAGTGAAAGTGGAAAATAGTTGGGAATGAATTGGCACAGGGGACAATTTTCTCAACAGTATACCAGTAGTGTAGAAACTAAGATCAACAATTAATAAATAGGACCTCATGAAACTGAAACGCATCTGTAAGGCATAGAACACCATCAATCAGACAAAACAGCAGCCTATAGAACGTGAAAAGATTTTTATCAACTCCAAATCTCATAGAGGACTTTATGTCTAAAATATATAAATAAAGCAAGAAACTAGTACACACACAAAAAAAAAAATCCAATTTCAAAATGCTGTACAGATCTATAGAGAATTCTCAAGAAAGGAAACTCAAATGGCTGAGAAATGCTTTCACTTGAAGACCATGTCATTAGAGGGACCCCATGCTCTATACTGCCTGGATGTCCAAGACCCAGAGACTGAAAAACCCAGGGACATAGGGTAGAATAAAACACAATCAATGAAATAACCCTAACGGTATTCTACTATACTCATAGATCAGTGTTTTTTCCAGCTGTCATTGGAGAGGCTCTCTCCTGCATCAGATGGTAATGAATGCTGAGACCCACAGCCAGACATTATTAGGAGAGAGTCTAAATTGGAAGTCTCCATCAAGTCACTATCCTAAGAAATCAGGGAACCCGACAGAAGATGGAAAGGAAAGATTGTAGGAGTCAGAGGGCATGGAGGACCTCAGGAAAACATGTCCCTCTCAAGCAACTAATCAGATCTCATATGGGCTCACAAAGACTTAAGTGAAAAGCATGGGGCCTGTAGGAATCTGCACCTGGACCTCTGAAATTATGTTGTGGCTGTTAGCTTGGTGATTTTGTGGGGCTCCTAATAGTAAGAGTGTCTAAGATTCTATTACCTTTTCTTGAGACTCTTTCTCCTATTGGGTTGCTTTGCCCAGCCTCCATATGAGGGCCTTTGCCTTGTCCTATTTTATTTTGTTTTGTCATGTTTTGTTGTTATCTCTTAGAGGCCCACTCTTTTCTGAAGGGAAACACGGGGCGTGTGGATCTGAGAAAACAGGGAGGTGATGGTGGAGCTGTCTGTAGTGGAGGGAGGGAAACAGTAATCTGGATGTATTACTTAAATTAAAAAATATTCAATATTCTTAACCATCAGGGATACGAAAAGCAAAACGACTTTGAGATTCCATCGTATGCTTGTCAGAATGGCTAAGATCATTATAAGTGACGGCTCATGCTGGCAGAGCTTTGGAGCAAGAAGAACATTCCTCCATTTCTGGTTGGAATAAAAATTGTACAGCAATTATGGAAATTAATATGGAGTTTTCTTAGAAAATTGGAAATTAACTAACGACCAAGCTGTACCACTCTTGGGCATATACCTAAGGAAATTCCATAAAACCACAAGGACACTTGCTCAACTATGTTCATTGAAGCTTTATTCATGATAGTAAAAAACTACCTAGATGTCCCTTAACCAAGTAATGGATAAATATAATGTGGTACATTTACAAAATAGGAATCACTCAGCTGTTAAGAATAGCAAACATTTGAAATTATCAGACAAATGAATGTAACTAGAAAAAAAAATCATCCAGACCCAGAAAGACAAATATGGTATGTTATTCCATTATATATTATATTGGCGATTAAGTAAAGGATAACCAAGCCACAGTCCATAGACCTATAGAGGTTTGATAAAGAGGAACATTCTTGGGGACCACATGGATCTCCCTGATAAGGGGAAATTGAAGAGATTTTGTGGGTGGACTGGGGCCAGTGGCTATGGAAGCTGGATGGATCAGGAGGAGATGGGATGGAAGGAGATGCACAGGGAGAATAAGCTGGAATTTGGGGCATTTAGGGAGAAGTCTGGAAACCTACTGCAGTGGAAAGTTCCTGGAATCTATGAGGGTGATCCTAGTAAAGACATAAAAGTAGGGAATATAGAATTCCAAATATCTCTTTTAGCCCAGCAATGTTTCCAGTATTGGGACTAAGTTGCATTCGGTTCAGTTGGTGGCCAAGGAGTTCTCACATCCACAAAGTTCATTGAACATGGTGAGGTAGAGCTGTTGTCTGTATGGAGCCTTTATTACCTCTATGTTCTAGTCTCTTTGGTAAAGGAAGATATTCTGCAGCCTACTGAAAAAGGAATATGTATACCAACCCAGGGACAAGACCTGTAACCAAAATTCTGTCTAGTCGACAAGATTGGAAGATATGCT
The DNA here is from genome assembly GCA_907164525.1 of Lophiomys imhausi. NCBI lineage: Eukaryota > Metazoa > Chordata > Mammalia > Rodentia > Muridae > Lophiomys > Lophiomys imhausi. The sequence continues at coordinate 543,564 of CAJQZJ010034151.1, read as the reverse complement.
GAGGCAATGGTGGCACAGAACTTGTTGGGGCGGCCACTCAATAACTGATTTAACTTGAGGATCACTCCATGAGAGGGAGCCTATATCTGACACTGCATTGATAGTCAGGAAGAGGAAACTGAGTAGTCCAGAGTCTTAGGGTAAAATCAAACATGACTTGTCTAAAATAAAAAATAATTACATAATGATTCATTATGATACTCTGTTACATTCATAGATCAGTGACTTGTCCAATTGTCATCAGAGACTTCCTGCTGCAGCATATGGGAGTGAATGCAGAGACCCACAATAAAACATTATGAGGAGAGTCTAAATTGAAGATTCCCATCATACGAGATGGAGGACACCAGGAGAACATGGCCCACTGAGTCAAGTAAGCATGGCTTATATGGACCCACAGAAACTTAATCAGCAAGCAAAGGATCTGTATTAGATCCTCTGCATATGTTGTGGCTGTTAGTTTAGTGTTTTGTGGGGTTCCTGTGGATGGTGTGTCTCTGACTCGTTTGCCTGTTCCTTATTCTCTTTTTCTACTGTTAAGTGTTCTTGTCTAGCTTCAGTATGAGAATACTTGACTTGTCTTTTTGTATTTTGTTTTATTATGCTTGACTGTTGTCTCCTGGAGGCCTGCTCTTTTCTGGTAGGAGACGGAGATGGAGTAGATCTGGGGAGGGGAAGTAGAAGAAGGGAGCTAGGAGAAGGGGAGGGAAGTGAAACTGTGGTCCAGAAGTATTATATGAAAGAATAATCTACTTTCAATATATATTTATAATGATATATTGATAACAAATATAATAAATATATTGATATATATGTGTATGTATGTATGTATATACATATGTAATGAAATGATGGCTACCCTGATTTGATGTTCACTCAGCTCATGAATTCATCCTTTTACTGTGTTTTAGTAACAGATAGTACTCTTCAAATACAAATACAGTATGACACATTTTTAATAATAATGTGGATCAAGAAATTGAGAGTGTCACATATGCTAGGTCAAGAACTCAGGCACTAAATGGCATCTTCATATTTTTACATTGTACTCTACAAATATAATAAAAATATATAAGCAAAAGTTAATTTTAGCAGTGTAGATTCATTAATTATACAATGAGATAAATATGCTTCAAAATATTATCAACTTTAATGATAGACTATATCTTTAATGTTTTGTACAACAAATTATGATCATATTTTATGTCAGTCTTGATTATTGACAATTAAAAATATACATTCCATTTGTGACAAAATCAAGTTTTGAAAATATTTGATATAACAATATAAATATGTGAATATGCATATGCAAGACCAACATAGTGAAAAGTATAAAACACAATTGAGAAAAATAATTGAAAATTTAATTAAATGAAAAGATTTTATGAGCATGAACTGTAAGATGCAATGGGATTAATTTGTTCTTAGCTTCAGAGATGATCTATGAGTTCAGTGTAATTCTAATATTTTATTATTTCACCTACATAAACAATCAAATCATATTACTTTTAAAATATTTTATTAGATTTTTGGGGATTTTGTCCGTGTCTTTTAATTATATTCATTCCCCAAGCCCACCATTCTTCCCAGATCCACCAGTTTATCTCAGCAGTCATAAAAGTGCTCACTATGTGGTTATAGTGGCATATGAAAATAGCTTTAGAAAGTCCCTGAATATGAATATTTTAGTAGGATCCTCCCTCTCCAAGAGTATATAAGCAAAAAATGGCTGCTGAGCATCAACTCAGAATGGAAACTGCTCATAAGAAATAGAGATCAGCCAAGGAGTTTGAAAGAAGCCAAGACTAGCCAGACTGCCCAGAAGAAACAGACTAGATGGGCTGCCTAGAAGAAGCTCAAACAACTATGCGGGAAGGAAAGGACCTCCTCCAACCTGTTGAGCTGCTTGTAGATTGTGCAATGTGCTTCAGCTTTCATGAGCTGTGCTGGAATGGGCTTTAGTGACACAGCTATTTTTGAAGCATCTCTGCTCCTGTTAGTATTCTTCACCCATATTTCTGTAAATAATCCCAATAAAACTCATTGCATGTTGGAGAGTCATTTACTCTATCAATATCCCCTTTGTTTTTGCCAAGTACATATGAAAATACTCACCTTGTCATTGTTAACATCCATAACACAATATGGTGGCAGAGGCAGGCGATCAGGCAGCTGTAGGATGTCACACAGAGAAAATGCTTTAGACCTAAACTCTCAAATACTCCACATGGAGCTTTATATGGAAACTTGTACAATATAGGAGCACTGTACTCAGTTAATACTTAAGGAGTGTTTTGCCTATAAGTGAATGAATAATGAATGATACATTACAAGTCTCAGGTCACTTTTTCCTTTGAAAGGAAATAGGCTTCTAGTTAATTCTGCATGGCTTAAAGGTTTCTTTGTTTTGTTGATTTATAATTTATAACAGAAACAAAATAATTGCCAGTGGAATATACATATAATTAAAGTTATATCGTAATGTTTTTCAGATACAAAGATATTTTATATTGTCTAGTTTCTACTATTTTCATACATATTGATTACATGTTGCTAACTTTAGAAAAATAAACTAAAATAAGAGAGATATGTAGCTTTGAAGCAAATTTTTTTGATCCTAAGGATCATTTCCTGAATACAAGATTTCATTAGTAAAACAATTTTAACTGGTACTTTAAACAATTGAAAGGGAACATTCTAGAGTGGTGATATTTCATTAGTTCTCTTGTGGTTTCTCAGAGTAGGAATCCTTCAACTCTTCATAGAACTTAGTTTATTCATTCAAAAAATATCTTATAGCTAAACTCTATCCCAAGCATTGAATTGGTGGCACAGTAAAGAACAATACACACTCTGCCCTGTTTCCCAAGAGACATGGATGCTGTATCTCTTCTATATGTTTTAAAGCTTTAGGTGGTATCCATAGAAACAAACTCTAGCAAAATATTTTTTAAAGTCTCTTGAGATTATGAAACTAATGCATCTAGGTTTCAAAAACAAGTATTATTAGAAAGTATTTTCCCTTTGCTGTGTTCTACTGACAGATATCACTTTACAGATAAAAATCACAACACTTTAAATGTTGAGAGAGTTCAGTGCACTCAGAGCTATGATTCTGTTACACAAGCACTCTCCCACAAGCTAGGGATACATATGTATACCACCATACTTAACAGGCATTTCACTTACAAATCTATAAAAGATCAAGGGTGTAGCTTAGTGGGAGACTGAGGCAGAAGAATCAAGATTTCAATGACAACCTGGATAACATGGCAAATCATTTTGTAAAAAAAAAAAATTAAATCAAGAAAAATCTCAGAATAAATACTATAATTGCCTTTTTAAAATTTTGCTATGTATCTGACTTATTTTCATACATATGTTTGTATGGATCTCTTTACTCTGTTTAATATCAGATAAATAACTTGAGATTATTTTAAAAGTTTATTTAACCTCACTTAATGGTACTTGGGCAAATTTCTAAAAATATTCAAAATTATACATATGAAAGCAAATATAATTTTCATGTGTTAATACATGATTTCTCGACATATAAATTTGTATACAAACTCATGTGTGCCACATAACATTGTTGTCAGAGACAAAATTCATTTGTTACATAAGCTTATAAAGGAGCTGCAAAATCACTCTCACCAGTGGTACTGCACCTGCCATAAAGTTGAGGCACAATGCATTACTCATATTTTCACGGTAATGGTGTAAATAAATTTACTGTGTTGTCAGATGTATAAAAGTATGGCACATGCAGTTATGCATGAAATATAACTCTGGATAGTGATAATAAATGACTGACACTGGTTTACTTATTTAATGTCCTATATATTTTATGATTATGTTAGAGTGTACCCCTTTTATTTGATGGAATGCAGGCACTGTGAAACAGCACACAAACTTGCAGCATGCTGCTTACACCGACAGCAGTATCATGCATTTTATACTTTTCATATCTCTTGATTTGCTTCTCCTATCAAGGGTCTTGTAAGTATTCTCTACGATGCCCTCAGATGAGGGCATGTTTCTTAGAATGAAACCTCTTATCAATTGATACTTTTATCCATCCACTTTGTCATCATTTTCCCTTCCTTTAGTTTCAGTTACTCCTTTGCAGGAGCTACTCTAACCCCCTTCTCAGATCCTGCCTGTACCTGCATCTGTTTCAGCTCCAATCATCACAATACAGCTTGGACTTTGCTTCATAGCCCAGAAAGATGGAATAAAATATTGACAGAATGTATCAGTGGATATTGATCCATTTGTGGATTGAAACCTAAGGTGTAGCAAAATGTCCACAACAACAACTAAAACAGAAACTCATTAGCTTAGTTATTTTGGACTGCATGCTGGTGAATTTGGAACTTTAGATTTTGTTTCTCTTCCCGCATCTTTTCTGAATCTTTAAAAATTTACCTTTTACATTGGATGCTATTTCAAAATTTTCTTTGCCTCTTGCCCTGCATTCATATGAAAAACATTTACATAGTATGAAAACTGAAAAGCTGGTGCTAGGAGAATGAGAGCCACGTGAATGTGACCAGGAGGAAACTGAGAGGTCTCTGAGAAGCAACTCCTCCACCAATGATTTGGACTCCCACACATGGTCTCATACAACCTCCTGACCTCCTGTGTCCCATAGAATCATTTTATATTTCTTCCTTGAGCCATTAAAAATGGTTATTTGAGACAGAGAGGACTTCTCCATTTTTCTCAGAGCTGGCATTGAATAATTTGTTCTGCATCTACCAACATCTGTCTCCAAGTTTCTGTTAGAGCAGGAACCATTACAGGCTTTAGGTTTTCTTATGAGTAGCCACATGTGGCAAAGAACATTTAAAGATTACTCATGGATAATTGCCATAGTCTTCTTCACTTCTTGTTTAAATGTTTTACGAAATGATAAAAAGTGTGCTTAAAAATAATATTTACTTATTTTGACAAAACTTGTATTAGTCATATTTGGCAAAGTAAAAATATCGTAAGAGAATAAACAAGCTTGTCTAAAACAACAGGAGCTGTAGTGTAGACAGCCTTGTAATCAAGATCGGGTTGGGCAACTACAGAAGTTAAGAAAATCAGACTATCTAGTGATTTTAAACTAGAGACTCATAACAGCCTGCAGCTGAGTTCCAGTCCACATGTCCAGCCCAGAAAGCCAGCCAATCTACTGTCTAAATCAGACTTTCAGAAGATGTCTAATGTCAACTCAGAGTCAGTAAGAGTGGACTCATTGTTCTTTATGGTCTGTGTTCTGTTGTTATTTTAACAGATTCAATGATTCCTGTTAAGATTTGAAAAGGCAATCTGCTTTCTACCGTCTACAGAGTTAAATGCTAACATCCTCTGGAAACAACTTACAGACACACCTAAGTATAAGGTTAAAGCAAGTATCTTGGCCATCTATAAACCATCCAGTGGGGCTGGCAGAAAAATGATACATCATAGCATCTCTTCCCTGCAGGTCATTATTGTTCTACTTTCTCACTGCAGCCCATCTCATCGGCAAAAGAATAATGGCTGTACAATCTCTGGGGATAACTGTCACCATTACACTTGTATGAAAAGATTTCACTTCCCTAGTTCCCCAAACAAATATTCTATGATGTAATTAATTGAAAAACCTTATATGAAGTGTTCCAAATTTATAAAATGTACAAAATAGTCTGAAAGAAAGTCACCTTTGATAGGATATCAAAGTTTCCATAGTAACATGAAAAACTGAGATCTTTTTTAAAACTTAAAGCAGTTATTATAAAAGGAGAAACTGGGCATTCAACTTGAAATGAGTCCATGATATAATTAAAGAACACTCCTTGTTTCCCAGGCAAGATCTTCATGTTTCATTGACAACATGAGCCAATATTTCTGAGACTTTGCCATCTTTACATTTTCCCACCCTGAACCACTCTTTCTATATTATTAACTATGGCTAATCAACTGAAGAATTGCCATGTTGTTCTAGAAAACTTACTAGGAAACTTAAACACTAAGCAAATATGAATCAACTAGAAAATTGAAATGTGTCAATTATAACTGATATCAAGTGTTATGAAAGTGTAGTGTTGTAGTTGGCACATAGATCAATACTTTAAGAGCTTTGATATACCACATAATTAACAGAAACATTGAAAAATCAAGTAACAAGATAACTGAACAACCAAAACTGTTATAGTATGATCTATTGAATCCCTAGCTATGCTGCAGTACTTTCCATAATTATTTCAATTGAAGAAGATTATGGAGTATTATTATAAAAAAACAAGAGAAAGAATTTTTCAAAAGAATCAGTGCAAAGAAACACTTGTTTATACATGTGCAAATAATATGCATTATTTTCGTATGTCATTACTATGACAATATTTTCTGTTCTTTTACTATAATGTGAGATTATAGATCACTAAAGTTATTTATAAGCCCACAATACCATTACAGTCATATAGAATAAAAACATTAATTGTGTCATAGACAAGAGCATTTTAAAAATAAGACTGCATAGCTTAATCTAAAAAATTAAGCCATACTATTATATGTTTATTCTTTCACAAGTCTTAGTTCTTCTCTAGTCATTCATTGATAGCTAATGTAGATTTTTTTCACATTAAGGGGTTCTTTAAACTATTGTCATTCAACATAAAAATAATAAGCAAATAATAAATTCTTGCTAAAACCACAAAATAATGAACCAAGTATTTATTTATAATACATTATAGTAGTGATTTTTCAAAATTGAATTTAGCTGAAAAAACTTGGTCATCAAACAGCTTACATTAATGACTGCTGAAATGGGGCAGGTGACTGTTATGTAGGGACATTCCACTCCAGAGGAATGTGATGAAAAAAAAAAAACACATTTTTGTATCTATAAGTAAGTTTATAGAAGCTTAAGATGATTTAAATTTTCACTTGGACTCCTGGTACTGGTGTAACATTAACCACTGGACAACAATGAAAACAAAACAGTGTACTTAAGGTTGGCACATATCATTCTTTGTTAGTTGTATCTAAAGAGCAGACCACAAAATCTTAACTTACAATTTTCATACTCACTTTGAAGAGTTTAGAAGAAAAGAATCCCCATATGTTTAGCCTGAAGTGGATAAAAATGAAGTGCACTAATCAATGGAGTCGACTTAAATAAAATATCTGTGAACATTACAGTAGATGGTAGACATGTAATGATTTGTAAATTATTTTCATGGCATTTGCTAGTATTTATAATAAAATTAGGAATAAATTATGGGGAGGGGAAATAATGAAATGCTGCCATAATGACTAATGTTCCTTGGGCACAGTATTCATTGAAAGACTAAAACAAATATGTCTGGGAGTAGCATATTTTTATAAGGAAATTATTAGCAAAACTTTGAACTGTATCCTATCATCTGCAGGAAAATTATAACTTTTGGATCAGATGAGTTTAATAATTTAAAATTTTATACACTATGGTTTCCATATGCTACACATTCCATAAAATAGATCTTAATTTTGTAATGGAAAGAGACATGCATGTCATCAACAGGCACCTTACAGTTAGAGGATGCCATCTAATAAATAGGAAACAATGATGTAAATGTGCAAGACGCCGTGTAAACATCTACAGGGTATCTAAATAGACTGTTCTCAAGACAAGAAACTATGGTTTGGATATAAACAACAGATTAAAAATATTTCCAATACCCCAGGTAACTGAGCATTTTTCTAAGGAATAGTAATAGTATGACTGTAAAGGGAGACACTCCCCAATGCATATTGTACTGTAGAGAGCTGCGACGTGCCGCGCCTTAAAAATGGCGCTGGTCTCCGCCTTCCACCAGCCCGACGGTGAGTGCTCTCGGTGGTAAACAAGTCCATATTTGGCTAAGACCGCTGATGTGGCTTTACTTGATTGGCTATACGTGGGCCTCTAAGATAGCACCATGTGGCTTTACTTGATTGGCTATACGTGGGCCTCTACACCATGTGTCTTTACTTGATTGGCTATACGTGGGCCTCTAAGATAGCACCATGTGGCTTTACCTGATTGGCTGTTCATTTAGTATTTAGCCTGTGGGTTGGGTCTGCCCGGCCCCCATTCGGAAGACTGTTTTCAAGGGACCTGAATAAACTGCAGGAGAAGAGCTTTTGGGAGTTGCGTCATTTCTTGCTGGTCGAGAGGGACGCGACATTGTACAATACAATATGTACAACAAGTTCATTTGCTATTAAATAATTCCATATTGCTTTATATTATTTGACCTGTAGGATAGTGTTAGGAGAAAAATTATTTCAAGGAAAAAAGCAGGATTACAGCCCCAAAGGCACTGAAATAAACAGATTGCTTATAAATATTATTTATGTCATGGCTTTGAGGCTAGATTGTTAAAAATTCCATGTAATATAGCCCAAAGCTGAATAGCACCATGGTAACCCCCACTCTCATTCAGCTCACCTCCTGAGGTAACCATTTTTCTATCTGTTTTTCTGAATGGATGAAGTAACTCAAACTACCCCAGTGAAGTTTAATTAGGATGCACTTTTATGTTTATCTAGGGGGAAAAATGTGTTCAAAGCTAAGGAGGCATTGCAAAGAAAATAGACTAAGCTGTAAGCCATCACCATGAGAAGAGAGCAGCTGCAGCCTGTTCTTAGACTGTGTGTGTGTGTGTGTGTGTGTGTGTGTGTGTGTGTGTGTGTGTTCTACCTGTGAACTCATGTGCTTCTTCAACGGAGGATTTCCCTCAATTTAACAGTTTTAACAAATGAATTTCATTTGAGAAGATTAATTTAAATTTTAAGAGTACCCCATACATTTTTATTTTGACAAGTATTTCATTGGAATGTCATTAACTCTCCCCCAATACATAAACTTTTAAAATAAAATCTCTTATAAAAAAGAAAACTTAATAATTTTGCTTGTAGCTTTTTTTAGGGTTGAGGCACTATGAACTTTCCCTTTCCACTTTAGTATGTCTATTCCTGTCATTGTTGTTGAGGTATTTTTCAGCCAGTCAAATGCCAAATGATCAGCCCTGAGATCATGTACATACAGTAATATTATATGGAATGAGTAGTTTAGAGTTATATATTTAGGAATGTATGTATATTCTTTTTGTACATATTAAATTAAAAGGGGTCATGGATATAAGAGAGAAGAAGTGTGTGGGGGAATGGAGGAAAGAGAAGAAATGGTAGATATGAAGTAACTACACTATAATTTCAAAAATTAAAAATAATTATTATAATACATACACACATCGCACAACAACTGAAAAGAAAATCATAATGAAAGCTCAAGGAAGTATTTTAAGTACAGATGTTTTACACACATTTTACGTAGTGGTCATTGAGAACTTTCTAAAAGATTAGGTGCTGTCTGAAAGAATGGGTTTTGACTTGTATGAATAGTCCATGTATTATTTGATGCCTTGAAATACAGATTTATCTGGAGATGTTCTAATTATGGTCAGCAGTTCTCAACCCTCATATAACACAGGTTCATTTGTGGACAATTGAAATCTTTTCTCTTCTCAAGAGGTGACCCAAGTATAAGCGAATTTTACTTTTAGGAACTGGATTTTTCCAATTGAAACATCCCTCTTTTCCAGTAGTAAAGACTTGTTTCCTAACAAAACACTATTAACCATCTCCACTCATATAATCATTGTCTTACTTGCCTATAAGTGTTTTCTGGAATGACTTAGTACATATTCTCCTTGTATATGAATCTGGCTTCATAAGTTTAGGATGTATTTTAAAATCTATATATCTTTTTTTAAATATTTATTTATTTATTATATATACGGTGTTCTGCCTGCATGTATGCCGGTGCTCGAGAAGAGAACACCAGATCTCATCATAGATGGTTGTGAGCCACCATGTGGTTGCTGAGAATTGAACTCAAGACCTTTGGAAGAACAGCCAGTGCTCTTAACCTCTAAGCCATCTCTCCAGCCCTCTAAAATCTATTTCAAATACCCCGAATCCCCTTTATATATCATAGGGAATTGTTTTATTCTTTTTTTTTAATACTTTATTTTTTTTCTTCAAGTTACATTTCAGTCACAAACCCTTCCCTATTCCCCCTTCCTATCCCGCCCTTCCACCCTCTTCCCCCCAGAAGTTTCCCCTTTCAGTCCAACAGATGGTTCCTTCTCTTATAACAGTAAATACTATACAAAACAACAGATATACATATGCCACATTTATGAGAGTTAAATGGCCCAGTATACCTTCCCAATGTCCAGTTTATACATATTTGGCCACTGACTTTAACATTCTACTATCTAACCTACTCCATGAGTTTAAAGGTCTATATGTGACTCAACATTCATACTATCTTGCAACACAATTTTAAGAGTATCTTCTTAGATCTATAACACCCTCTTGATTCCTAAACAACTCAAAATTTAACTATGAGACTCTAGCTGTCTGTTCTTCAACCACCTCAGAGACCTGAGAGGGACAAATATATCTGCTTATATAGGAAGTGCAGGGCCTGCAGCTTCCAAAACTAAGAAATGACATACCAGTGACAGCCTGGACAGTTCCCATTTTCTCTCCATACATTCCTGCATCAGTCTTCAGCCTTTGGGTCCTGTTTCTCTGACAGACATTTGTTGTAGAGCAGGGATTATGAAGGACTTACCTACCCTGTCTTGTCAGAGCTAGGCTATCGACTTCCCTGCTACCAAGTTTTGTCCTTTTTGGACAGCAGTCTGTCTACAGTTGGAGCAAGGGGTTTTTTCATGCCAAGAGATAGGCTTGCCACTAATTCAACCATCTCACACTGGAGATTCTTCGATGCTTATCTTCTACTTGGAGTAGAATAGGGGGTGCTGTCAGGAGCTGATATGTCTCTATATCAAAAAAAAAAGAAAATCTTAATTTAAGATAACATCTTTGAATGCCATATTCTGCAGATCTCTTGGGGTTTTTGAAGATGTCCTATCCATCTCTTGTATTTAGATAAGCAAATTTTGCTTGACTCTTAAGAACTTGATTACTGGGTAGTTTAGAGAATATCTGTGATAGACTGTCATAGTAGCTAACAAAGTGACATGTGCATGACTAGGAGTTTGTTTTACTTAACTATCCTAGACAGTTTTAGACGGTTGGTATCAAGAGGCCAGAGCTTCACATTTTATTTTTAAGTATCTCTAGGTATGATACCATTAGGAAGCGTTACCTTTAATTTTGTATCAATATACAAAGATCTATTCAATTGTGGTTAAATATACTCTTAATTATGTATCAATATACAAAGATCAATGCCTATGTAGCCCAATACAATGTTAATATTACGTCCATATACAAGGGTCAATACCATTGTGGCCAACTATAATCTTAATTTTGTATCAATATACAAAGATCAATACCGATGTAATCCAATACAATCTTATTTTTGCACAATAAACAATGGTCAATACCACTTTAGCCAAATATACTACTAATTTTGTATCAATATACAAAGGTATAAGGGCATATTCAATAATCTGCCCCTTCTTCTTGGACGTTCCTGTGTTATGTCTATGTCTCATTTTTCTCAAGCCTATGCACTCCTACACAGGAGAGGAAGAAGGATACAGAAAAGGAAAAGTAGGAAGTCCCTGGGGCTAACCTCCAAAACCCATTAAACAGGACCATTAATCAGTTTGTAATCTCTTCCCCTAAATATCAGAGTTTTCATTTATCCTTCAAATAACCAAAAAGAAGGGCGGAGAAACACCCTCCCCACCCTCTGGGCATGGGACGTTGCTCTCTTAAAGTGACTTCCTGCTGATTTGGGTCGTAGTAAACCTGTTTGGGGCCCAAACCCAAATGGAAAAAATGGATAAAAATGTTAGTACAATCCTTTTATGTTCAGTCCTTCTGTTCTCAGCTGTTTAGATGACCTAAGGAGTTTGTAGGCAGAAGCTGATCTTGCAGGCTTCACTGAGGTTCCACCCGGGGCATTGTGTAGAGCTGAACAGTCCCAGCGACATTGGATTGCCATGGTTGCAGGCCCCCGATGGAGACAGCTATTGAGGAAGTGTGCCAGGCTGAATCAACTGGGTCACTAGTCCTCCTTGGTGCCTGATTCTGCTCTCTGCTGAGGTTTCCGCTGTCCAGCCATCCCAGGGCTCCCCAAATGGACGCTTCCATTCTCCTGGAAAGATAAGAACAGAGACCTGCCCCAATCCCAACCCTGGGAAAATTACCCTCTTTTTTTTTGGGGGGGGTGGCTAGGTAATACTTCTCCTGAAGCAAATTTGGCCTTCCGACAACATACAAATCGTCATCTTTCAATCCGGGTTAAAGAAGAAATCATTCTGTCACCTTGGAGCTAAACCAGCTCCAGTGTATATATTTTGAGATCCCAAAGGACAATCTGCCTGCATCGAGAAGGCCTTTTTTAAGTAGCCTCCAAACCTAGGTCCCTCCAAATCCCATGTGTGTGTCTCTGAACTCTAATTACTGGGATCAGAGACTTGTGTTTCCCATCTGAAGGGATCAAAGATGTGTTCCACCACTCCTGGATCGAAGTCTTTCTCTATTTAGAGTTTGCCCTGCATCAGGCTGACCCTGAGCTCCGAGATCTGCCCGTTTCTGTCTCCAGTGTGCTGGGACCGAGGGTGTACTCTTCTTGAATGGTGGGACCAAGAGTATGCACACTCACCACCCTGCTCCATATGACTCCAGAATATATAAGACCACCAACTCTACAGTGCTCCCCCCGTCTCCGCTGAAGTCAAAGGCATGGGCCAACACCACAATTCTCTTGTATTTTACCTTAGCTCCACGTCTTCTTGACACCTGGAGGTCTGCAAAACCAGGCCGAACGGCTGTATCCTCTATTCCATTCACAGAGTTTCAGCCCTGCCACCTGCCCTTTTTTTTTTTTTTTTAGTTAATAAATTTATTTGTTTGTTTGTTGCTTCAGGTTACATCCTTATCATATTGTCCTCTTTTCCCGCTTCCCAGCCCCACCCTCCCATGCTCTACACCCTGAAACTTCTGAAACTTCCCTCTTGTTCCTCTGGGGTGGAGTGTCCCTGCCTAACAGTCTCTCACCACAGAACAGGAGTCATATGAGGGCCAAGAGCCTCTTCATTCACCGGGGGCCTACGAGGCAGTACTGCCAGTGAAACGTGTCTCCTTGCTACTGGGGGAATTCTAAAAAAAGACCAACAAACACACAAACCCACAAAAACAAAGAATATCAACAAAAAAAGAGAGGAAAAAGAGAAGGGAAAAGGAAAAAGAAAAAAGAAAAAAAGGAGAAGGAGAAGGAAAAAGAAAAAGATAAAAAAAAAAAAAAGGTTTATGTCCATGTTCCTTTTGGTGTGTTGGTTGTAGTACAGATATCCTGTACGATATAGCTAAAATCCTACTATAAGTGAATAGATGCCATGTGCATCCTTCTGAGACTGGGTTAGCTCACTCAGGATGAGCTTCTCTAGATCCATCCATTTGGTTGCAAATTGCATGATTTCATTGTTTCTGATAGCTGAGTAATATTCCATTGTATAGATGTACCACAGTTTTTTTTAATAATTTATTTTTTATTTCTTCAAGTTACATCTCAATCACAATCCCCTCCCTACTCCCCCCTCCAGTCCCCCCCTTCCCCCCTCCTCCCCTTCAACGCCCCCCATCCTCTAGCCTTCCTTTTTTTTTTTTTTTTTTAGTTTATGGTATTTTTTCCCCCCAACAGCTCTCCCTTTCAGTTCAAAAAATGTTTCTTTTTCTTATAACTATAAATACAATACAAAACAACAGAAATAAATAGGCCACAATTATAAGAGTTATATGGCTTAGCATACATTCCCAATGTCCAGTCCATATGTATTTGGCAACTGACTTTAACATTCTACTATCTAACCATCTACATGAGTTTAAAGTTCTATATCTAACTCAGCTTTCATACTAACTTGCCTCATAATTTTAAAAATATCTTCTTAGATCCAGAACACCCTCTTGATTCCTAAACAACTCAAAATTTAATGTGAGACTCTAGCTATCTATTCTTCAACCACCTCAGAGACCTGAGAGGGATAAATATATCTGATTATATAGGAAGTGCAGGGCCTGCAGCTTCCAAAACGAAAAAATGACATGCCAGTGGCTGCCTGGACAGTTCTCATTTTCTCTCCATACATTACAGCATCAATCTTCAGCCATTTGGCCCCATTTCTCTGACAGACTTTGGTTGTAGAGCAGGAATTATGAAGGACTTACCTACCCTGTCTTGGCAGAGCTAGGCTGTCGACTTATCTGCTTCCAAGTTTTGTCCTTTTTGGACAGAAGTCAGTCTACAGTTGAAGCAAGGGGTTTTTCTTGCCAATAGAACGGCTTACCACCAATTCAATCATCTCCCACTGGAGATTCTTCGATGCTCATCTTCTACTTGGAGTAGAATAGGGGGTGCTGTCAGGAGCCGACATGTCTCGATATCAAAAAATCTTAAGTTAAGAAAACATCTTTGAATGCCATATTCTGCAGATCTCTTGAGGTTTTTGAAGATGCCCTATCTATCTTTTAAGAGATAAGCAAATATTGCTTGTCTCTTAGCAACTTCATTTCTGAGTAGCTTAGAAAATAACTGTGATAGACTGTCATAGTAACTAACAAAATGACACATTTTCATGACTATTAGTTTCCGTTTCTTAATTATCCTAAACAGTTTATGTCGGTTGGTAGCGAGAGGTCAAAACTTGACATTTCATTTTTAAATATTACTACAAACAATACCTTTAAGAAGCGTTACCCTTAATTTTGTACCAATATACAAAGATCAATACCAATGTGACCATATATAATCTTAATTTTGTATCAATATACAAAGATCAATACCGATGTAGACCAATACAATCTTAATTTTACATTAATATACTAGGGTCAATACCATTGTGGCCAAATATAATCTTAATTT